>LR738714.1:27112772-27201508 GCA_902687465.1 Secale cereale
CTGCCACCGCGACCCCCAAGCCCCAGCTCGCCGCCGCCGCGACCCCACAATCCCTGCACGCCATCGGGGAACCCCGCACCGCCACCAACGCCGGGATCTCGCCGCCCCGCACCCGCAACCATCACGTGTTGGCGCGTAACCCCGCATCCCCATCACCACCTCCACCGGGCCCTACAATCTTTTCCTAGTCCTGGTGGTGCTCCTCCATTGATGGAGCACTTGGATCCGATGAGGCCACCGACCGCGGGAGCTCGCGGCGTGCACCCTGTTACCGCGTACCCTCTCCCGGTGACTTCCGGCGTCGCGTGTCGCATTCTTCCTCCCCTGATTGCTCTCGCCTTCTGCCTCCTCTCGATGGGAATCGCCACCGTGAGCCTCCTCCCGGTGGGGCTCCACCCCCGCAGCACCAACGGCGCTCGTCGTCAACAACTCCGGTTGTTCAGCTACGCGGCCCCCTGGAGGTTCATGACTGCAGCGCCCCCTGAATCACACTGCTGCCCTGCATCTCACCCCGGCTACCTCTTCCTCGCCCCCATGTATAAGTACACCAGAACAAGTTTCTAAACTTCCATCTCGTCGCACTGGTTCAGTTTGATTGCAAGAACACTCTGCTTCTCTTCGTTGCAACTCGAAGTGTATGTTAGTGCTTAGTTTTTTTTGTACATTGCCAGGCAGGTATCCCACATCTGGTGATGGCGTTAGTGGGCAACAAGGCTCTAAAAAAATTGTGTATTGTTGTAGGACGGCTTCGCCAGATTCTTCAGTTCAACTCTAAAATAATTAGCATTATACCTTGTTGTCCAGTTTGCTCGCTTGTTGGAATGAAAAAAGGTTGAAGGTCAATAGAAATTGTTCCAGAAGGTCAAAAATATGTCCAACTACAAAAGAAAAGAGTAGTGTGCGTTGTTGTTGTGTTCTGCTCGCTTGTGTGAATCATGAAGGCCGCTGGATCTTGTGTATAAAATAAGAAACGATAGAAGAAGCAAATCATGTGGCTGGACAAAAGAGAAGGAGCAATCAACGTTGAAGGGATAAGGTTGAATATGTGGCTAGGAAAAAAAAAGGCACAGGGAAAGTGAGGTGCCAACACCACACCAACTAATGGTTGTTTTCTATTAGGGAAAGAGATTATTATGCATTCTATTTCAAAGAAAAAGTTCATTTATTTCCCTGCCAGATTTATGTTTCAAGTTGATATCTGAAAAATCCCTCAGGCGGTACGATACATGTAGTTGTAGTTCTCATGTCTTTACAATTTTGCACAGCCACCAGATCTCCTCTGGATTATGTACATGGCTAGCACAGCAGAGTGTGCGTGTGCACGTGCACTGGTGCATGGTGCGTGTCGACTGTGAATTGTTCCGGTGTACTTCGTATGTGTATTGTTGTGTGTTATTTTTTTAGTTTTCAATGAAGTTCATGTTTCAGAAGTTTAAAAGTTCACATGTGCCAAATACAGAAGAAATTCATCGGAGTTTGATGCTTATGTGTTTGAGGCTGAAGCTTTTTTCATTTGTATCTCTTTTGCAAGATGAAACTTTTTTCATTTGATGTCAGCCAGAAAATTTGTGGATGTGATGTGCGTATGCGCGTGCATGGATGTGATGGTTGGTTTTTTAAATTCATTTTGCACATAAAATGATCATTGGAGACATTGACATATTTGTCTTGTTATTTCTCACGACGTTCATTTTTTAGGTGTTGGAACATGTGCAGCAGAAGTTCAAGTTAAACTAATAGGGAGATTTCTGCGTTTATATAAGAATCAAAAATTTCATAGAAAGAGATTAAGAAATATAACCAGGAAGTCCAAATTAAAAAGATGCAGAAGTTCGATGATTATAGAAAACTCATATTTCCCTCATTATTAAAGAATGGAAACAAGAAGTTCAAAATTAAAATAACAAGAAGTTCAAAATTAAAAAAATAGAGCGCTTTAAAATATCATAGAAAAAAATAAGAAATAAAACCAGGAAGTCCAAATTAAAAAGATGCAGAAGTTCAATGATTATAGAGAACTCATGTTTTCCTCGTTATTAAAGAATGGAAACAAGAAGTTCAAAAATAAAATAACGTCTAAAGAAGTTCTTGCTAGAAGTTCAAGTGCTTGGCTCGAGAAAACTTCAAAAATTCTTGTGAGAGAGGTTGAACAAAAATACGTGACAGAAGTTCAAGGTGAAAATAGCGGGAAGTTCAACTACTACACGATATGCGTTTCAGATAAGAATATAAGCATAGAAAACTAAACCTTCAAAGGTTTGTTGCAAGAAGTTCATGTGTTCCTCCCGGTGAAGTTCGAGAACTCTAGTGCGAGACGCCCAACCTTCAATTACATGTAAAAACATGCAAAAACGACATTATTTTTGCCATTTTTAAGACTGCTCTCAAACGACAACGAATTTGTATTGTCTGTCTACATGAAAAAGTTGCTCGTATTCATAAGCTTTCCGACGGTATATTATATGCTACATTTAGATCAATGGTTTAAAAGTTGTATCTATAACGTTTAAAGCACATTTTTACGCATTAAAAAAAATATTTTGAACCGTCACGAATATGGAAAAATAATCAACACGAAAAAGTTGCGTGTTTTCAACAGCTTTCCATCGATATATCATTTGCTCAATTTCGATAAGTGGTTTGCGAGTTATGGGCAAAAAACATCACGCCAAAAAACAAAGTGAAGTTCAAGCAGAACTGCCACAGAAGTTCAAGTACTTCACGCGATGCATTTTCGAACAATCTGTTTCGCGATGAAGGCAGAAAAATGATCTCGCCATTTTCGCAATTACTCGAAAACGGCTGGGAATCAGAGAAAATCGTCAACATGAAAAAGTTTCGCATTTTCTGTAGCTTTTCAACAGTATATTACCTGCCCCATTACGACAAAGTTTGTAGACAATACAACAAAAATAATTTTTTGCCATTTTCAAAATTGACTTAAACCGTAAAGAATTAGGAGAAATAATACATACATAAAAGTTTCGCATTGGTTCAGGCTTTCCAACGCCATATCACTTGCTGCATTCGGACGCACGATTAAAAAATTAACTCGAAAAAATGAACTCAGTAGGACTTGTACCGTTTTCTAGATTACTCTTAAACCGTTCAAAATTAGAAAAGACTTTCAACATGAGAAAGCAGCGCATTTTCAAAAGCTTTCCAATGGCATATAATATACCCTAATTGGATTAGCCGTTTAGAAATTACAGTGAAAATACGAACTCGATTGTTCGGTTTGCGAAATTTTACGTTTTCCCAAATAACGTTTTAACCATAAGGAATTAGAGAAAACTTTCAACATGTGAAAAGAACGGTTTTGCAGCAGCTTTCCAACGACATATTATATGCCGCATTTCGATAAACGGTTTGGAAATGAGATCGAAAATACGATTCATGTTTTTTGTGTGAAGAAAAAACGGTTTTCAAAACTGCTCATAAACCGCTTACATTTTGATAAAAATTTAAGTTGGATCGTGATACTGGTGTCCATAGCTTTCCAACGGTATATCACACGCCCCGTTTGGGCAATGTTGGCGGAAGTTCAACCTAGTTCAGAGGAAAGTTCAGACGTTCAACTCGGGCAGTAAAATTGCAAAAAACGCGAGTTCATCACGACCTGAGAGCAAAATCCGTCCATGAGCGATATTTCTATTTAAAAAGAGTATTTAGTTGCTAAAAACCATTTGAAGATTACTCTTACATCACATAGAACGCGGCTAACCAGAAAAATTCGCGGGGAGAGCCACGGTTGCGAAGATAGCCCGAAGGTCGGGTTCCCACAGAGGGAAGTTCAGGCACGTATCTCAGGAAGTATATGTTGTGATCAGAATAATATTATGATCCTATGATCAAAATAGTGTTTATATATATATATATATATATATATATATATATGGTGGGTCTATTCTCATAACACCCCTCAAGACCTTATTCTCATAACAAAAATCTTATTCTCATAACACCCCCACTTAAATATGTTTCTAGCGCGGAGCGCCCCAAGGACAGCAACCACTGCCCCGCCTCCAACCCCCGCGCTGTCGCCCCGCCTCCTTCCCCCAGCACCGTCGCGCGGGCTCCTACCCTGATGCAGGGCGGTTTTCTTGTGCAGTACGGAAGCGCAAAAAAACGCTCGTTGCCATTATTCGTCGGTCGCACCGTTTTCAAAACTGCTCTTAAACCGTGCGGAATCTCGAAAAGTGTTCAACATGGCGAAGTTGCGTCTACTCCATAGCTTTTTAACGGTATATTACACGCATAATTCCGATAAACGGTTAAAAAACTAGAGCAAAAAAAGTACCGAAAAAGCAACACGTACAGTTTTTTCAAACATGCAGTTCACTGGTATCTGTGTTGCAGTAACATGCAGTTCGGAATCGCAAAAAAACGCGTCGATTTGGGTGTTGCGAAAAACAAAGTTTCCGCGTTTTTGTAATTTCAAAACTGCTCTTAAACCGTAATGAATTAGAGGGGGTGTTCTACATGAAAAAGTAGCGTCTCGATGATATCTTTCCAACGGTGTATCATTTGGATTATTTCGACCAACGTTTTGTAAAAATTTCACGAAAAACGGCCACTGCCCTTCGTAGTCAACCGCACGATTTTCAAATTTAACTAAAAACCGTAAGGAATCTCAAAAACATTTCAACATATGAAAGTTGCGCCTCGTTCGTAGCTTTCCAACGGTATATTACACGCCTTGTTTCGACAAACGGTTAGAAAACAGGATTGAAAACAGTACCGAAAATTTAAAAAAATTCAAAAAACACAATTCCGCGATTTAGTAAATTTGAAACTGCTCTTAAACTGTAGCGAATTAGAAAAAATAATAGATATGAAAAAAGATGCGCGCCGACGATACCTTTCCAACGGTGTATCATATGTTTCATTCCGACGAGCGGTTTAGAAAAAAAGCAAAAAAACGTTGGCTGTCATTCGTTGTGAGCCGCACGATTTTCAAAACTGCTCTTAAACTATGATAAATTTTGAAAAGTGTTCAACATGGTGAAGTTGCGTCTACTCCATAGCTTTTTAACGGTATATTACACGCATAATTCCGATAAACAGTTAAAAAACTAGAGCAAAAAAGGTACCGAAAAAACAACACGTATAGTTTTTTCAAACATGAGGTTCTGTTGAAGTATCTGTGCAGTGCGCATAGCTTTCCAATGCAGTAAAACAAAGCAGTTCGGAAGTGTTATGAGAATATTATTCTCATAATGTTATGAGAATAGACCGGCTTATATAATCACATCCTCAATATACCTCATATACGCATTAGTTATACTTCTTTATCATTCTCAATATACTTTATTAAATATTCTAAGATATCGCAATATGAGTTTTGTTGAAAAAATATCATTTGCGACGTACTTTTTGTAATATATCTTTTCACATACAAACACATCAGTATATACGTAAACATTTTAAAATATGTAGACTCAGATGATTTTTTTCATGAAACTCATTTTGAGGTATCTAATAATTACTAATGAAGTATATCAAAAATAATAAAAAGGTATAAAAGATTCATCTATGTGGTATATGAGGAGAGGGAGTACATACTCTCAGGAGTACACAACCATTTATATATATATATATATATATATATATATATATATATATATATATATATATATATATATATATATATATATATATATATAAGTATAAATATGCATACTATTATAGAAGGTAAAACATACGAAAGTAAAAACCGCACTGGAAAAAAATGATACATCTACTGGATCCTCATAATCATGTTGTGGGCCGCGGATGTCCTACTAGAAACGTGCGCTGGGCGGCCACGACCTAGTTGATACCTAATGGACCTTAACAAAAGGAAACACGGCAGCCCAGTGAACTAGTTACGTACATAAGCAAATAGCCACTCAAAAAATAATAGGCCAACGAGTTAATGGGTTCTTACACGAAATATTTCGGATAAAACAGATAATTACGACACGTAGGATAATGCATAAAACACACAGATGATAATGATGCTTAAACATACAAAACACACCATCTAGATCTTCCTGGCACGCTTGATCATGATGATGCGGCTGTCCGTGTACTCCTCGGTTACGGGAAGCAGACACACCCTCATGCCTAAGATCCGCGTGTACATGTGAGCATATGTATGCGTCCTTGTCCGTGTAGGTGATGTAGGCTAGATTCAGAGGTATCTCCCACGTGTTAAGGTTTGTCGTATCCACGTCTTCTTTTATGTTGGCGTAGCAGGGGTCGATAATGGCCGTAGGGAGGTCAACCACGGAGTCCTTCTCCTTCCCGTTGCCGACAATTTTGTATTGCTTCTGGATGTCAACGAGCTTTTTGCACCAGATGGCCGAATCGTAAAGCACAGTGGCGTTCTTCCTGCTGTCCACCGTAGCGAAGGTGCAGTCGGCAGGGCCAATGAAATGGGCGAATGCTCCAGACCCTCTGATGGCCCTACAGTAATGATAGATGAGAACCTCGTCCCGCACCCATACCTGGGCGATGGCGATTCGCTGGTCCCTGCCAGGAGACGGATGGATGAGCAGAATGTCTAGTCCTGGGACCTTGTGCTTCTCCTCCTGTAGGTACTGCTTGAACTTGGCGAGGTAGAGCTTCACCGAGTCCGGATTGTTGGTGTAAATCAAATTCAACTTGGTGTTGCCATGGGTTTGAACGGCGAACTCAAAGGTGAACTACTTGCTAAAGTCCATATCCAGCGGGCTCACTCAACGGATCGTCATTGTAGTCTCTTCACACGCAGAGTTGATGTGGCGATTCTCGTTTTGTGGGGATTGGGGGAAGGGGGGATGAAGAAGATTGGGAGATATGGAGAGTGGGGGACCCCTTATTTGCACTGGGGATCGGTGTGTAGCGGGCTACTAGGGGCAACAACTGTAGTTGAGTATTCATGTTAGCACAGATAAAGAAAGAGCATGATTACTATAATGATGGCACTAGTTGAAGCAACTTTATTTTCAAAATGAGAAAAGATTGCGATAGAATAGCTTTATTAAAAAAACATTAGCACGGTATGACAAAGCACGATCATGTGGATAAACGACAGTACTGATCAGTGTGGCAGTAGAAGGAGGTGCATCGACTCATTCCAATCTCTTTTTTTGTGCAATTCAAGAAAAAGTATGACGTCTGCCATGCCGCAAGGGAGAGAGGGGCCTACGTGCATCCTCGACGGTAGGCCTGATTGACTCAACTAGTTTAGTGCACATGCTATGTGATTGATGTAGTGCACACGGACTCGATTCTGTCAGATACACCTTCTGCAAGTTATCTACATTGGAAATGAAATGGTAGCTAAGACAGTAGCTCTACTTTAAATGTATTTACTACTTTGTTTTATTAATGGTAGTAGCGGTGCCAAAACACTGCCTCAAATTATTAGTGGCATCAAATGAAGATGCAAAACACTATCATTTTTTCTTTCTCATGGCAGTGCCAAAATAGTAGCACAAGATCATCAGCTGGATGTAGAGTCAAAACAACAAAAAAGGAATATACCCGGTCATGAGAAATATAACTGAGTGAGGGGCCCTGCGCTGCCACAATGGTAGGCCTGATGGACTCAGTCGGTTCAGGACTCGATTCTCCCAGATACGCCTTATACAAGTAGTGAACCTGCAGCTCCACTCGGATGATTCAATTCATGCCACCTTTTTGTGCAGTTCACCTAAAATGAAGCAATATTTGTCGGCACGAAGGGTTTTCTCAAAATTTAATAGCTATAAGTACATATATTCAGGATGTTGAGAATGGAATTTTGTTTATCAAAATCGACGATTGATGGGTACGTAGCAAATCTGAAGTCTTGACTCACACAACAGTTCTCTTTTTTCTTTTTGAAAGGCTCATGCAACATTATTACACACAGAACGATCAATTTAATTAGATATCTTCGTTTATCCTTAAGAGCAAGTATAAAAAGATGATGTGGGCGGGCTATAAGCCTTAAAATAATATATTGTTCCTGAGTTGCCAAAGAGAAAAAAGAAGCGGACTACTAACTAACAGCCGGCTATGGCATGAGATCCTAAACACTTTGTGAGAGAAGGAGGTGGATCATATATCAAAGAAGTACTACTTATTTTTTATCTGACTATTATACTTGCCGACTATAAGATTAAGTATAGATGATGTGGCAATATCTTATACCCAACGACCGGCTATACTATTAAGCATGCTCTAAGAGTAGAACTTCTCCACCGTCCAACGCCTACCATCTTCGAGTCATGAAAGGGAGCAACCAGCTTTACACGGTTATGTCACCTGGCATGGCGCGCTTAATTATATTCAACTATAGGCAGCGCACCGACTGCTGTGATCAGTGTCACAGAAACGGGTGGTCTTAATTCCTTTTTCCGTTTCTTAGCTTTCCACCCATGTAAGGAGGATCGCAGGCATGGATTCCGTGACAAGCAACCACATTCTGCCCGTTCGTGTGATCGCCGTCTCCCTTTTCTCCGACGCACCCATGCATGATGCCTACGTCTTTCTTCCCTCAAACCGCCCAAACGACCAACAGCTAGCGAACCAAAAGGTCTATTTTTACATGTCATATTTCTTAGGCCATATGTGCTTACAGTGTTTTTTTAAGGGGAATATATTAATATCATACTAGTTACACCCCGTCTCTGCACCTATAAGATGTCTTCACAAGGCAATCGACAGGCACAACAAATGAAGATCAGATTTTAGGTTTTCACCCTGAAAGTCACGACTCGGCACTCGAGGAGTATCACCAAACATGAAATCCGTCAGTGTTGCCGCCTCCACTTATCACTGCTGCTCCTGAGAGTTATCTCACACATGGCTGACTCCATCGCCCCGAAGGCTTCGTCCGTCTAACTGATCCTCCGAACTCGGCCACCATGACCTTCTCCGCTGCTGTCTCCACCATGAAAATAGAGAAGCCGACATGTCTCAAGGTGTCATCAACCAGTAGAGCTTCGCACGACGCCCTCAGAACCTCGTAGGCTGATATGGGTGTGCACGACCGGAATCTAACCGATCCAAATATCATGAGCAAGATCTCAGGTGGCTGTCCCAGAACACGTCGATGGCTAGATCGAGGAGGACCGATCATGTAGGCCATTGACGTGATGCGAGAAGAGTACAAGGGCCACCACATTAATCATCACGGCAGCAGGCCCCACGCTGCCCGATCCAGCCTGCCGCCGCCAGCCGGGTCAGCACCACCACGGTACCTAGCAGCCGCCACCGTCAGGCACCACCGCACCAGCCTGCAGCCACGTCCCAGAGCATTCGATCCACCCAAGCCTATCTAGACTGAGCGAAATCGGCGCCAGGAGATGGAGCAGACCTCACTCGAATCTACACCGCCACCGAAAGACCGCCGGAGGCACCATCCACCACCGCCACACGCCCACACCCGCACAAGGGGCAAGTGCCGCACCACCGAGACGAGGACGACAACCAAGGCAATCCGAAGGCTGACGGCACCCAGATCTGGACAGGCCCGGCCGTCAACGCTCCGTCCCTACCACGCTCCTAAGCATCCTCGTCGTCGTCGACCTTGCCAGACGCGCGCCGAAGACCTCCGCCCCACCCTGTCACTGACCCATACAGATCGGGAGTTCGGGACTGCGTCGCTGATGCGCTGCCACACGCCCTCGAGACCGAGAGAACGAGAGCGGAGGTTTCCCAGGGGAACTGCCCCGCCGCCGCCATCATTGGATTCCGCCCGGGCTTCGCCGGCGGTGCTTCCGGCGGCGGCCAGACGTGCAGGATCGAAGGAAGGAGGCCCCCGGTGATGTACAGGAGTCGCCAGAGGAGGGCGATGCGGGGGTGGGCTGTTGGGTTGTTCGTACCATGTGCTTACGTTTTTATTTTCCTCTATAGTTATCTTGAATCTTATTAAATGTATTAATGGATCATGCAATTATGCAAATGAACATAGTAGCTACAGTGCTACCCATGTTAGAGAAAAATTAATAGCTACTCCTACATAACATCTAAACCATACATAAGAGGCTCTTTGATTCAAAGGATTTTTAGAGCATTATTAGAATCCTTTAAAAAAGTATGTTGGTTGTTTATTCTGTAAGATTCAGTTCTATATTTTTTTTCCTAAGGAATCATTTGTACTACATTCATTAGAAATCTAGCATCCGTTTGGTCTTTAGGCCGTGGAGGTCCCGGGCCCCGGCCCAGCGGGAGTGCCCCTGCTCTTGTTCTTGTTTGGTTCTACGTCTTGGATGGGGCTGTGTGACGGTGATGATGTCTCGTAGTATGAATATTGTCTCTCACATCTAATCCTCATCCCGATGATGAGTCTAGCGTCATCGGAAGGCATGTGGAGGTGCATCTCCGTCGGATCTCATGAGATTCGGCCGGTGCTAGTCTTCGATGGATCTGTTTGGATTTAGTCTTCTTTATGTGTGTTCTCTATGTGTGTTTACATCTTTGATCCTTCCGACTTACGCTTCTTTTCACCGACGACGGATGTTCTTCAATTGTGTTGGTCTTGTGCGGCCTTTAGCACGACGACTTTCTAACTGTTTACTACAATAAAATTCTAGTGTGTTGGTCCTGTGGCTCTGGTGAAGGAGGGGGCGATGACGACTTGTAGTCATCGCTAGGTACTTCACGAACATGGTTGTATTTTTATGGTGTTCTTTGTACTGTCATGACAGATTATGAATAGATCGAAAGTTTCTTCCACAGCAAAAATTCTTGAAAAATCCTTTATTTTTTTCAATGATGCCATCAATCAAATAATCTTAAATCATGTAGAATTCGGATGGGCATGACAGTGTTTGCTTTGTTCCCATAATTTTACAAAATCCTGCGAATCAAAAATGCAATGCGGGTTTGGGGTGTAATAAATACACGGGCATGTATGTCATGAATTGACCAAAGACAAGACGCACATACCTGCCCCTTTTAGCTCATTAATCAAATAGCATGGCAAAGAGCCGGGGCAGGCAGCGGTCAACCACCGAAGCTTTGTTTCCATTTCACGGAGCGGCAGTTCAGATCCACAAGACAAGGGGGTCAGTGTCCCAACCCAAAAGAAAATTAGGGCACAAGATGCTTTTGGAGTCAGAGCCAGATTGGCAGATTGGGTCACATGAGCTACCCCCGGCCGCTCGTGCATGCAGCCTAGCCAACTGCAGGAAAGAGAGAAAAGTTATGACAAAGATCTCACTGGCTCACTGCTGGTGTATCTGGGTAAAGTATGTTTGCAACATTTAGCTCATGAACTTAACCAAAAGCTCGTGTCTTTGCCTTCTAGGCTTGTAGCTTTTGTGGCTGTACCTACTTTACTCTGGTATGACTCATGCCTACATATATAGCTACCAACCAGGCACAAGGAAAGGGTCCAGAATTGCACACATCAAATGCTGAATGGTAAACTGTTCTAGACCAGTCAATGTACAAGGAGAATGCCTGTCCAATTCCCTCATATTTTATTCCCACGTCACTAGATTGTTTATGCTTCCTCTCCCCTCAAACACCAGTGGTACAGTACATATCAATGTTTTAGTATGCTTCATATCATTGTTCCACAATATCCCTAGGTCTCTTCTTCCTTCGCTTTTCCAGTTTTCCTACTCCTGCCTGCTCGATTCTGATCCAGTCCAGGCAGTGTAGATCGAGAGAGAGAAAGAGGGAGTGAGCTAGCTAGTATACGCAGTGGAAGAAGGAAAGATGATAACTAGGGAGGAGGAGAGGATTATGAGAGATGTGGAGGACAAGGAGGTGGTAGCTGAGATCACCATGGATGACAGGAAGAGATCCATTAACGGGAGGGCGCTGGACCTCAATGAAGACATCCATATTGAGAGCGAGGAAGGAGAAGTCGGTGACGAGGAGGAGGAGGAGGAGGAGGATGGAGGCAGCACCACCGATGTTGCCGGGAGCCGGAGCTCCAGCAACAACAGCAGCACCAACCATGCTTCGGAGACCCAAAAGGGTACCGGGGGCGGCGAGCATAGGGTGCGGCAGTACAACCGATCGAAGCTGCCTCGGCTCCGATGGACGCCCGATCTTCACATGGCCTTCATACGCGCCGTCGAGAGGCTCGGTGGACAAGAGAGTAAGTAGTAGAACTCGCCCATAACTTGCAATAATTTCTTGAGATGATTGGTTGTTTGCATGTGAGATTCTATGATCTCATGATTCGTTTCACTGAATCTGATTAATTTGCTAACTTTGATATATATCTTGTTTGTATAGGAGCCACTCCTAAGCTGGTGCTTCAGATGATGAATGTTAGGGGGCTCAGTATTGCTCATGTGAAAAGCCATCTGCAGGTAAATCATGTTGTGCAAATTACAATTATAGTTCGCTTACTTCACCTAGATAGCATATCACTCTCAGTTTCTGATCTATTTATTTTCAGATGTACCGAAGCAAGAAGCTAGACCACGACGGTCAACGGATCAGGGGAGCCATCTCCTCAGGTTCTCACCAATCCAAAAAAAATCAATCTGATTCACCTAAAACACTTGTGCTGATGAGATGATTTCCATCTTCTACATGTGGCGAGCGCAGTATTTTCACCCATGGATTTCCACTCAATGAGAGGCGATCGACGCTTTCATGACATGCTCCTCCAAAGAGCTGCCGCCCTCTCCTCGACGGCGGAGCGGGGCGGCTTCTTCGTGTCGCGCAATGGCGGCGGCGGCGGGAACACTACTAGCCGCCTCTATGGGATTCTCCAACACCAAAACAGGCCATCTCCGATGCAATCTGGCTTCAAGAACTGCAGTTTCAGGTAAATTCTATCACTAGACGTCTAAACCTAGCCGTTCTGCGGAGACAATCGATAGATCGAAACCCTAATTCACGATGAACATCTGCAGGAATCAAGAGTGGGCGTTCGACCACCGTGACATGATGGCCAGGAATGATGTGAAGGCCTCCTCGACCACGCCGCACTTCTTCGCGTCCTCGTCGGTAAGGAGGTGGCCATTAACCTCCGCAGTTGCCGGAGCCGGCGAGCAAAGGCGAGATGAGAGCTTTGGTTACTTTACCGGCCACGGCTCTGGGCCGCTCTCAAGGGCCATGGCACCGGCCACGTCGGTCGGAGGAGGTAACCACCGTCTCCCGTTTAGATGGCACGGCGGCGATGGCGGCAAGGGCGCTAAGGCCACATCGTCAGATCCAGTGATGATAGTCCAAGCCCTAGATTCCCAGCAGCAGAAGAATCTTGAACAGCAGAGGTCTCTGATCACACCAGCCGACAAGGTGCGGCTTCCGGCAGAGACGCCGGAGTTGGAGCTCAGCTTGTCTCCAGCCACGGCAATCGACGCCACAGATGGGACACCGAGCAAGAAGAGGAAGAAGAACACTGCTGCATCGAGCGGGCAAGAGCTGGAACATGCCAATAAGCTGTCGGTCTCGCTCTCGCTCTTGCCACCTGCAGCTTCCATGCCCATGCAGCGGCAGGAAAAGACAAGAGGGGGCAGCGTGGAGGCCGCTCTGGGGCAGAGTACTTTGGATCTGACCATGTCGATCAAGGCATTGGAGTGAGATCTTTCAAGTACTTTGTGTCGAGGGTTGTCCAAAATTGCACACTGATCCATGCGATCAGTTAAGATTGTTAATTTAACCTTTTGTCATCTACCAGTACATATGGAGATATATGTCATGTTTGTTGGTAATTGTGCCAATGGAGTATGGACAGCCTCTCGATCGGTACGTGGCCGCATGATCCCTGCCTTGTTCTGTTGTGTGACAATATCTTTGGGAAGCTAAACCTATCCAGAGACAAGTATCCATTGCAGTTTCAGGGCCGTTCTTTTTTGAGACTTATGTCTGTAAAAATAAGTTGCCCCTATCCAGTTTATTCTGGCAGCCCAAGCTAAAACTTTATTCTAGAAGCTTATTAGTTAGGGAAAAGCTTACCATCATCCGGCGGATCCGCGTTCGCCACCTCCCCTGCATGACACATGTCCAAGTGAGGGCTCGCATGCCGTCTTTTGTTGAACGCGCTTCCGAAACACATATACTATGTTTCTGAAACATATGCGGTGTTGCAATGGTCTACAATGGGTCTAGTTTTGGAACAAAACCTCTATTGCAGAAATTTTCTGCAACAAGACCTCAGTTGCAACAAAACATTAGTTGTAAAAAAATGGCACCAAAATAGTCGTTGCAAAAAAATTATGCAGCAAGACCTATGTTGCAGAAATAATTCTGCAACAAGACATGTGTTGCGGTTCTGGAGGCGCGCTTGGCTCGTTTAATGCGGCAAATCCGATGGCTCACGTCCGAGCTGATCTTTTGAAGATATCAGCCAGCGGACGTGTAGCACGCCCCTTTTTTTCAATTTTGTCGTTAGTTATGTCACACTACTCAATTTTGTTATTATTCGAAGTTCCAGCTACAACAAAATGTCATACTTTTGTTAAGCGTGTGTTAAGAAATGTCATTAGGTGTCATTATTGACCGATCAAAGGCCAATGACAAGGGTGAAGCGACCAAAATACCCATGTACTCCACCGGCCAGTGTTTCTTTTTTTATCATTAGTTTTTCTTTATGTTTGTTTACTTATTGTTTGTGTCCCCTTATGTTTTCATTTTTTATATTTTAGTCCATGAATGTTTTTAAGTTCATGATTATTTTTCATATTCATCAACATTTTTAAAAGCTCGTTAGAAAAACAAATTTGCGAGTATTCTTTAAATCGTGAATTTTTTTCAATTTGTGACATTTAAATTAAATCATAAACACCTAAATAAGCAAAGAAAATCATTGTTTTAAGTTTTATTAAGTCAAAAGTTTTTTTTAAACACGCAGACATTTATTAAAATTCATGAAGATTTTGTCAAATTTAAGAACAGTCTGCAAGTTCATCAACACATTTTAATTCCACAAAAAAAATCCTGAAATTTTTAGATTTTAGAATTCGAAACATTGATTGAAGTTTCAAGAAAATACATAAAAATGATGAATATTTTTTTGAATTCGCGAATATTATTTTTCAAGCTCAAAACCTATAGAAAAAATACGAACACATAAAGGAACAGCGAGCGGGTTTTTTCCATGGGCGCGAAGGAGCTAGTCGGCTGATGTGAGAGAATCGTGGTGGCACGGTCGATGGCGGCATGTCCGGCATCTGGTCATCATGTACGGCAATGGCGACAGCGAGCGAATTGGCCGTTTATGGCGGCACATTAGGCGTCACTGTTATTGTTATTTTAGAGTTGCTTGCGCCGTCAGATGGTTCGCGAACGGCGCTGCGAATTGGGTGCCCCTTATTACATCTCCTTCAATTTTTTCTGATGCACGGCCATGCCACTCTATTTGGTACAACAGAGTTGCAGCACTAGCACCATAGAGAAGGGAAGGGATCTGTTATGAATAGATGAACAGAAGGATAGCGCGCAGACTAGTTAAGCGGTTGACTTGTGGGGAGTTAGTAGTGAACACACGAGAAGATTATGTATTTGCTTACTTACAATAATTTCTAGAATTAAAAGGGAAATGATATGGTTCAGCCGGCAGATTACCACACTCGTCCACCACCTTGGTTGCACGCCACGCGTCCCACGTAATATGGTGGACCTGGCTCCAGCGATCTCTTCTTTCTGCAACAAGACCTCTGTTGCACGAAAAAAACAGTAACATGTCCTCTGTTACAAAAAGTTAAATTGCAGCAAGACCTCTATTACAAAAAATGCAACAAGACCTCTATTGCATAAAATATTGCAACATGACCTCTGTTGCAACAGAAAAATTGTAATAAGGCCTCTGTTGCAAAAAAGAGTCTGCAACTTGACTTATGGTTTACAAAAAAATCTGCAATATGACCCGTGTTGCAGAAAATTACTGCAACACAATCTTTCTTGCAATGATAGAGTAACGCTCGGCTGCTCACTCAGCCTGATTCGACGTATCACAAGACGGCGGATCTTTTAAAAAGATCTGCCGGCCGACACATAGGAGCGCCTTATTAGTAAACTTTAAGTCCCAAAAGAACCGACCCTTAACCTGCATGAAACCATTTTTAGTGTGAAATCTTAATCTTGAGGATTTGCTCGGTGGAAAAAAAATGCACCTGTCAGCACTAATCTTATAGTAGACCATCATCCAGGTTAGTCGAGCAAAGTCATAGTTTACATCTTCAAGTGGTTGCACACACCGCGGCGGAGCCAAAAAAATTGAATGAGGAAGGCCGAGTGTTGCTAAGCCATGTTGGGGAGGACCGGTCCATGAAAATACATATCACTATTTTTATGCATATCTATACCTAATAATAAATGGGATATTGCTTTTTATGGTAAGTCACGAAAATTGCCCCCGAAGTTGCAAAATTTTGCCCAACAATGTTATCTATAAGTGATAAAAAATGTTACACACATGGGAATACCCCGAGTCGGCACGTGCAGTAGGGACCTCCTATACTGCCCTCTGCGCACTGGGAGAAGACGCGGCGCGCCCGTGTGGGCAGGCCCATGTTCGGGCGGCCTGTTTTTCAAATTTCGTTTTAATTTTTATTTTCATTTTATGTTTCATTTATTCCGCTTTAAATAATTTGGGACTTCTTCCAAAAATGTACAAAATTTGATAATTTGGAAATAAAATGTTTAATAAGTCATAAAATGTTTCTGGATTTAAATAATGTTCGCGATTTTATACAAACTGTTAGCTTATTCAAAAAAATTAAAATTTGAAAACAAATGTTGAACAAATTAAAGAAATAATGTTTTGTTAAAAAGTTAATGTATTTAAAATGGTAATGAAATTGAAAAAAATCTCACAAATACAAAAAATGTTCATGAAAGGTAATATATCCTAAAATTTTGAAAACTGTTTGTGACTTACAAAAAAATATTCATTCATAAAATGTTCGCTGATTCAAAAAATGATCTTGCATTTACAAAAATGTTCTTTAAATTAAAAATTCATTTACAAAATGTACTTTAAATTAAAAATGTATTTCAAAAAATGTTCTTTAAATTAAAAAAATGTTCGTGAATTTTAAAAGATGTTCCACCAATTTCCAAAACAATGTTCGTCCATTCTAGAAATGTACGCCCATTCTAGAAAATTGTTTAGAAATGTTCACAATTTTAAAAAATATTTGCAAAAATTATAAATTGTTCATGAATTCAAAAAATGTTCTTGTTTTTAGAAAATGTTTGAAAAATTGTAAATGTGTTCATTAATTTGAAAAAAAATCACGATTTCAAATATGTTCACAAGTTTTAAAAAATGTTCACGATTTCAGGAAATTGAGAGTGATAGTGTATTTCGATGATGCAACAAAATGTAATCATGGCTATTGAAGATTATGTTTTTTCTGATGTTGCAATGCAAGGGTTCTTTTGCTAGTTAGGCTTAAATCAGTAATGTTAGGGGTGCCAGGACCTATGCACACAGAGGTCAGAATCCCACAAATCTATATACTACAATGAGCATCACATACAATTCCAATAGTCTTGTAGACAACCAGCACAAGCTTGAAATTCTAATATTGTTCAAACCGGAGTTATTAAGAAAAATCTTAATAACCCAATATAAAGAACCGTACCCAGACGCCTCGAATATGAGCCTTAAGTTGTGCACTGACCCAGCTAACTGGTTCCAACCATATTCGGGATACTAACTGAGGTAGGTTAAAAGCCACGTGAACTGTCCATAATATCTTGGATGATGGATCGTCCCCTCAAGAAATCACTCTGGCTGCTGGAGATCAATCTATGCATTTCCGGAGTTAGACGGCTGGCAAGCAGTTTGCCAGTGCCTACAACGAGCGAAGACAATCTCAATTTTCTTCAAGCTGGACACTGCCAAAGTATTTGACTCAGTTATGGGATTACCTACATGATGTTTTCCAACACGTGGGATTTTCTCAGAGTAGTAGGGACCTCATTGCAATCTCTATGGCCACATCATCCACATACATCCTGCTCAATGGAGCTCCTAGAACTCCACTTTACCACCGAAGAGGATTGCAGTAGGGTGGCCCATTCTCCCCCTTCCTCTTCATGTTGGTCATCAACCCGCTTTAGAGGATCCTTGAGCGTGCTATGAAGGAAATATGCCCTAGAGGCAATAATAAAGTTATTATTTATTTCCTTATATCATGATAAATGTTTATTGATTCATGCTAGAATTGTATTAACCGGAAACTTAGTACATGTGTGAATACATAGACAAGACAGTATGTCCCTAGTATGCCTCTACTGGACTAGCTAAATGATCAAAGACGGTTATGTTTCCTAACCATAGAAATGTGTTGTCATTTGATCAACGGGATCACATCATTATGAGAATGATGTGATGGACAAGACCCATCCGTTAGCTTAGCACTATGATCGTTTAGTTTTACTGCTATTGCTTTCTTCATGACTTATACATGTTCCTATGACTATGAGATTATGCAACTCCCGAATACCGGAGGAACACCTTGTGTGCTATCAAAAGTCACAACGTAACTGGGTGATTATAAAGATGCTCTACAGGTGTCTCCGAAGGTGTTCGTGGTGTTGGCATAGATCAAGAATAGGATTTGTCACTCCGAGTGTCGGAGAGGTATCTCTGGGCCCTCTCGGTAATACACATCATAATAATATCAAAAACAATTTGGAAGGAAAGATGCACCATTCGTTGGGTCAAATTTGGTGATGAGAATTCAAAATTCTTCCAAGCAGTAGCTACGGAGAGATATCGTAAGAACAACATTGCCACCCTGCAAACGGACGAGGGCCTCACAGTGGAAGATCACACGGATAAGGAAGCTCTCCTTTTTTATGCCTATACTACAAGACTGGGTTCCTCTAATCCAACGCAGATGCACCTCGACCTTCCATCGTTGATAAGGCCAACCCAAAATCTAGAACATCTCACCATACCATTCACACAAGAGAAGATTGACTCAGTGATTAAAGAGATGCCTGGGGATAGGGCACCTGGCCCAGACGGATTTAATGGCATGTTCCTCAAAACATGTTGGCCGATCATTAAAAAAGACTTGTACAACTTGTGCAGCCAATTTCATGCAGGTAAGCTAGACCTACAGAGCATTAACGATGGGCTCATCACTCTCATCCCAAAAAATGGATCACCGTCAACTGTCAATGACTATCGCCCGATTACACTCCTAAATTGTTGCCTCAAGCTCATCACCAAGCTCCTGGCCAACCGCTTGCAAAAAGTCATTCTCGGAATTATTCATCGCAACCAATACGGCTTCATTCGGGGTAGATCTATACAAGACTGCCTCGCATGGACTTTTCAATATATCCATCAATGTCAAGCTTCAAAACGCCCGATTGTGCTGCTAAAATTGGATTTTGCCAAAGCTTTCGATACCATTGAGCATGGCCCAATGATCAATATTATGAAACACATGGGTTTTAATGAAACATGGCTCTCCTGGATCAAATCCATATTCTCCTCGGGGAGATCTTCTATACTGCTTAATAGAGTGCCGGGCAGACAATTTCAATGCCGACGAGGAGTTCGCCAGGGTGACCCTCTCTCACCCCTCATCTTCGTCCTCGCTGCTGATCTTCTACAATCTGCGATCAATGAGGCATTTCGAGATGGCCTAATCCAGCTCCCTTTCCCAAGTAATGGCCAAATGGATTACCTGATTGTGCAGTACGCCGATGACACAATTATGCTCATGTCGGCCTGCCCCCGACAAGCTCGTACCATCAAAGGCATCCTCACCAGATATGCTCAATCGATTGGCCTCAAGATCAACTTCAATAAGTCAACGCTCATTCCCATCAACTTGGACCAGGATCTTACCGCACAAATTGCCTCCATCTTCGAATGCCCGGTCGGCACTATGCCCTTCACATACCTAGGCCTTCCTCTGGGCACATCTCGTCCCACCATACAAGACTTCATGCCGCTGGTTTGCTCAATTAAGAGGAGCATATCCCCCACGCTCTCCCTCATGTCGCAGGCTGGAAAGTTGACCTTGCTAAACTCGATGGTCACATCACTGCTCATTTATGCGATGTGCACCCTTCATTTTCCACCTAAACTCATTGACATGCTTGATAAAATAAGAAGGAGATGCTTATGGGTCAAGAAAACAGAGCAAGGCGACAAATGCAACTCTCTTGCTGCCGGGGATATGGTGTGCAAACCTAAAAGCAAAAGTGGCCTTGGAGTCCTCAACTTATATTACGTGTCCAAAATGAAGCCTTACTGCTAAAATTCCTACACAAATTCTACAACAAGATGGACATCCCCTGGGTTCGCCTAACATGGGATTCTTACTACCAAGGGAGGATACCACACGCCACTGACCCAACTGGATCCTTCTAGTGGCGCGATATCCTCAAACTCTCTCCCAAATTAGGGGAGTCCCAAGCGTTAATATTGTCTGTGGCACCACGGCCTTGTTTTGGAAAGATCTCTGGGGAGAACAGACCCTGCAAGACTCACACCCCCGTGCATTCTCGTACTCTCTGTCAGGACCGGATTTTCGGGATATTAATTTCCCAAAAGCGGACCTTGTGCTCACCAGCCCCAGGATTACTGTTAGCTGATGAGGCACCAACTTGTTACAGAAATTCCAAGCAAAATACAGATATGTAGTACAAGACCATTCTGGCCTATGAGTACAACACGGGGTTTCTAATGGCTGACGGTGGAAGCGGCTTGGAGTTCATCGGTGACTATGGGACTCCATTTCCCACAGGAACAGCTGACCAGGTTAATTCCTATCTTGGCGAGGCTGCTATCTCCATATAATTAGATTCCGGGGCTATCATCGCATCGTTCCTTCCCACGCAAGGAATCTGGCCAAGACAATAGCCAGGGACAAGCCAGTGAGTACTTTGAATGTACTCGCAAACATTTATGAACATGGGTGAGATAAAATCATGCTCGAGATTAAATGTTGATCACTATGATGATAATGATATGACAGTCCATAATGCGAGCAGATCATTCGAATAAAAAAACATATGCAATTAGAGAGTGATAAATAAATATATAACATTCATGCCACAGTCGGGCGTCTGAGCGACACCACATAAAGGGCTTATAAGAAGGGTAAATAACAGGCATGCCACAGTCGGGCGTCTGTGCGACACCAC
The DNA here is from genome assembly GCA_902687465.1 of Secale cereale. Taxonomy (NCBI): domain Eukaryota; kingdom Viridiplantae; phylum Streptophyta; class Magnoliopsida; order Poales; family Poaceae; genus Secale; species Secale cereale. Next base: position 27,133,821 of record LR738714.1, read on the forward strand.
AGAAAGGGCTTATAAGGAAAAATAAATAACCAACATGCCACAGCCGGGCGTCTGAGCGACACCACAGAAAGGGCTTATAAGGAAAGTAAATAGCAAGCATGCCTCAGTCGGGCGTCTGAGCGACACCACAGAAAGGGCTTATAATTAAAGTGGATGAATATCCGGGGGTAGAACCGTCCCAAGGATACTCATTAATCCAAGGAAAACAAATGGTTAGTCCACAGTATTAATTACCATAAATCACAGATCATACTCAATACTCTGGTTTAATAATTTCTCCTCCGAAGACCGACGCTAAGACCGACACTCGACCCATCCCAGACTGTAGTCCTTAACCATGGACACGGCTATTCGAATAGATTTTTATAGCTCTGCAGAGGGTGTACTCTTTACCCACGAGTTACGGTTTTCTTTAGTCCATCGGACTAATACCGTCTACGGTCTCTTAGTCGAAAACCCGCCTGTCTTGCACACACCAGCTTAACTTACGAGTGTCTGGAATCACCCACGACACTTGTCAAGCAAACTCTGAGTGGGGAGGCTACAACCTCGCGTAGCATGGGATCATATTTCTATCGCGCGCTCTAAGGGGTGCCCCCTTCTCGGTCCCAACCGGAAACACCCATGCCCCCGGACCAGGTGGCCTGCCTACCGGTTGCAACCGGTATCTTCCACCCTAGCCTCTTTGTACGGTGTGTGCTAAGACAGGGGTTAACACTTACTGAACCGTACCCTACCCGTGGCAGGGACAAGTGGTAGCACAAGCAAGTATGGGGGTTACTGGAACAAGACTCGATCTATGGTCGACTTAGGAGGTTTCAGCTTTACTTGTATGATTAGTCAAAACCAATATATTTTGCAACAACAGTCAGAAAACACCATCCGTCCTGCCTTAACAAGCCGTACCGGATTCCACCGTCCCGACGGGGAGCTAGTGACAAGCTCGCGTCTACACAAGACCGCGACTTTCACGACTTCCTTCCGTTAGGCATGACAGGCATACGGAGGGGATCACCGTCATGCAAACAAGTTATCCTCAGCAAGGGTTGTACCTCATGCTCTCACGGGTGTGATCATATCACCACATATGATATGAAAATGAATACTTCCATATTAATGCAAACGTGTCAACAAGCATCACATGCGTTAAACCAGGGTTCAAAAAAATGATTGCCTTCAAGTAGACGGGAGGAGAAATGCATTCCAATACTTTTTGGAAGTTTCTCCCTCTTCAAAAATCCTATTTGAAATAATACAAAATCAATACATAGACTAAACGCAGCACAAAAAAGTTGCTTGGAAATTTTTGCAATAAATATGAAAATAAACTAGACATTATTTGGGAACCAACAGAAAAAGAATTAAGTCATTTGTATTTATATTTAAAAAGATATTGCCAGTCAAAGTTTAGTTAAATCTGGTTTTTGAATAAAAACAGAGAAGGAAAACGTTTCGGTTGGGAATGCGCTTTCGAAATAGTGGAGACATACTCTGGGGATTGCGCCTCCACTTATGCGCGCGTGGGCTGGTGCTGGCTCGCTGTCAGAGGGGCCCGGGGGTCCATTGGTCAGGTTTGACCCGTCGCCCCCGCCTCCTTCTTCCTCTGGCCGAACGGAGGCGCTGCTCCGGCGATCAACGCCGGCGAACGGTGGCTCCTCGAGGGCGTTCGGGTGCGGGGATGGATCCGCCAGACTGGGGCGGTCCTCCCGGTGGTCGAGGGGACGACGGAGGTGGGGAAAACGTCGGCGACGAGCTTCGCGGCGGACGGCGGTCTCGGGTGGAAATGGGGTTCTGTCCTACGGTGGCTCTCGAGCTTGTTTGAGACGCTGGGCAGCTCCGCAAGGTCAAATGGAGTCGAATGGCGACGCTGGTTGGAAGGGAGGGGCTCGGGCTGAGGCGTATCGAACTGGACAGCGGCGGCGGCTGTACTCGCCGGAGTTGGAGAAGAGACCTCCTCGAGGCGATTGGCTGCTATGGGAGCGCTCTGTGGGGTGGCTATGGGTCGTCTGAGACTGCGGAGGGGCTCGGGGCAGCCTTAAATAGGCGGACGATGACGGTTCCGCGGCGGCCGTGGATAGGGTTGCCGGCGACCGACGTTCTGTTGCTCAGGGCGACGTCGCGGCGACGCACGCTAGGGGACAAGCTCGCGGACGAGCTGGAGCTGTTCCAGGGGGCAGGTGGCGAGTGCTAGTGGCTTGGGCGGCTCTGTCCGCGGCAGGAGCTGCTGGAGCTGCCCGCTAGCCGCCGCGGCTGACCTGACGGCGGCCCTGTGGAGCGTCAGGGCTGTCTCTGCGGCGAAGGGATGAGGATGGCGTGCTGTCGGTGCGAGGGGAGCGGCCAAAACGTGCACGGGGCGTCGGCAGAGGGACGCGGCGGCTCGGTGCGCGCGCGTGCAAAACGTGCGCTCTGGGCGCGCCCAGAGCATGCACATGAGCCGCTCGACGAAATGCCTCTGCTAGTTACAGAGTTTGGTTGGATCTGAGATTTAGCAGGTCTGGGTTAGAGTCCTAGGGGAGGTTAGTGGACATGGCATTAGGCACTGAGGGTCAAGATCACAGTGCAAGGCAAAACTCATGCCAAAAATGGCCGTGCATACCAAGAGCTCGACAGAATGCCATGAGCCTGTGGGCATTTCTTCTGGTGGCCAAAGTCTCCAGATCAGGGTCTCTTTAGGTGAAGGTGATGATGGCAAAGTTAGTTGAGCAAAACCAGAAACTTGCTAGTGCAAGTTTTGCAAATATACAGTTCTGGACAGGAATTGAAGGGCACTGTTTCATGAACTAAGAATGTCCCAATGGGTCCACTCTTCTGGACTTAAGGGTTTTGTAAGATGGGCTACAAGCAGGAGGAAGATCAAGAGCACTGGATCAAGATAAACTAGGGTTGCAGTGCAAAATGCCAAACTGGACCATAATAGAAAAGAGGTTGATTCACTCATTTTTTTCAAAGGACCTAAAAGGGTTTTTGCATAAAGTTGAATAACATACTCCTATGAACATCCCATAATTTTGGTGGAAGCATCAGGGAAAAATTTAATGGGGTTGTAGTGCAATGCTGCCTACTGGACTAGATTGGAAATCAAGGTGTGGAGCTCAATTTATTTAATGAAATAAGAATATCCTTGCATAAAAGTGATCTAACAACATCACATGACATCTCCAAATTTTAGTTGGAATTTTAGATAAACCTGTCAAAGGGTTGTAGTTCAAATGGGGCCTTATTTTAAGGGGAAACCATTTTTAGAGTGAAAGGGATTTAGGGAGAGATTTATATAATTAATTTATATTAATAACAAAAAAGTTTCATTAAGAGAGCAAGAGAGTCTAACAATAAAAGGAAATCTATCACTTGAGGTAAAAACTCCAACATAAAAGGAAAATAAGGTCCTGAAGTCAAAAGAAAGAAACTAGCAAGTGAAAATTTTAATTTCCTGGCAAAATTTTAATTAATAAAACATTGTCCAAATTTTGGGGTGTTTCAACACTACCCCCCTTAAGAAAAATCTCGTCCTCGAGATTTGCTAAGGGCTGTAATGAAAGAAATAATCCTACTATCACAAAGCAATATCACACAAATAATCATCCTATACTTGTAGTAAAAGAAATATCTACGGTGGGAGCGCAACTATCTTGTCGGTTCTGCTCTATGGGGTCGGGGGTCAATGTTACAGGTACACATATCCCGCGAAAGTGACGTATTACTGAGGGTGTCGGCGGGGTGGTTTTGGCGGTTACACCCGTAATTTAAAAAAATGCAGCCTTACACCAACGTACTCATGCATGGCTATAAAGAAAGAAAAAGGGGTGCACGAGTAGACCGTATTTAAAATAAGCGGTACAAGATCACATAAAGACGCGCGTGGACATACTAGGACTTGGTGCCATTCGAGCGATTTAGTCTACCTCGTGAACATCTAAGCGGGCGTGCCTTGCGGACGCCGAGGCTTCTCCGCGGTTTTCACCATCGGGGTTAGCTGGAGGGAGTTGAGGGACTGCAGGGTCGGGGTAAGGATGATAACCATTGCGGGGGTTGTTGGCTACAATCCCGCTGGAGCGTGCTCCTAGGAGGCGACGAATCACTTATGGGGTCACCAAAACACTTTGGTTGATGGCTGGGGCAGGCCTCAGGGTCTCGATCGGTTGTCCGAACAGCACGACTCGGTTGTCGGTGTCGGGATCGTCTTCTCTTCTTGCTGGGGCTCTACGGATCAGTTCTCCACGAGCGGTGATCAGATCTACGGTGATCTGATCGAACAGTTCCTCTAGTGCACTTACATAGCGCACCAGATGCAATAATGCAGGATCCGTCTCGTGATCTCCGTTGGCAACTCGGGATGGCCTACCATACCCGTCACGGCTGGGGTAGTAGTAGAATGAGCGGCAGTTGACTCTGGGTGACAAGTGATGGAGTTGAACTATAGCCTCTCGAGCTGCTAGTTGGAGGGCTTGCGGTTCAAAGGAAGTGGTCCTTCCGGTGAACCTGTAGGGGCGTTCTGGCGATAGACCCCTACCATAGACGTGCACGGTGGCCCAGAATTGCCGGTTATCTTGGTACACAACATATTCTGGGGGCTCTTCCATTGCAAAGGCACGACGGGTGAGGTTTGCGAGCATTGTCACAAAACCTCCAAGGTTAGTTGCTGTGGTTTCATTGTGGACGATGGGTCCTGGCATTATGGCTTGGTTTGGCGTAGAGGCTGTGCCGTGCTGGGTTGAGGCTAGCATGTCCTTTTTATAGAAAAAGGGGACGGAGTCTTCCTTCGCACGCTTGCGAATGAGAAAATTTAGGTGTCGGTCACTGTGTGACTATCTTACACGAGAAGCTTGGCCGGGGTCTGGTTAAGGTCTGGTGGGTTGGTTTACCTAAGTTTTTTGACCTGGCTAAGATAGGATTAGCCAATGGTCAGCCTGGCTCTGATACCAAGTTTGTCAGGACCGGATTTTCGGGATATTAATTTCCCAAAAGAGGACCTTGTGCTCACCAGCCCCAGGATTACTGTTAGCTAATGAGGCACCAACTTGTTACAGAAATTCCAAGCAAAATACAGATATGTAGTACAAGACCATTCTGGCCTATGAGTACTGATGGCTTCTCGCCCCTCGTTGGTTACCCCAAGTGGAAGGTTGAGATGTAGCGTAGCGGCAAATTTTCCCTTGGCAAAGATACCAAGGATCGAATCCCGTGAGACTCCGAGGGTCGACAAGAAGATGTCAATAGCGCCAGAGACTTTTGCTTGACAGGACCTGCACACAGATACAAATAACTTTGCTCCCAATGAGTACAGAGAGGTTGTCAATCCCTCCGGCCTTGTCGTTTACAAAGGATCAAACGCAAGAGATAATAGTGATAGGTATGACTACAACTCGGAAATAAGGACAGTAAGTAAATAGCGGGTGTGATCAGTGATGGTAATATGGACCGGGGTCCCATGATGTTCACTAGTGATGTCTCTCTCCCAAAAGATGATAAAACAGCTAAGCGAGGTAAACAAATTACAGCTGGGCAATTGACAGGATTATGTGCGCAAACCAATGCTAACTATGCTGTAAGAAAGGTAGAGGCTCAAAAGCATGGGCGGTACGCCAAGGCAAGTAGACCGAAATCCATCTGCATCTACTACTAATCATCCACCTTGAGATATCTATCCAGAACATCTCGCTGGTATTAAGTTGCGAGTCCCACCCATAGTGTAAACTCAAAGCAACAGAAAACTGCATTAAAAGAACTTTGCGTAAAGTAAACAATCCTTGCACCCGCAAGTACAAGCATCGTTGTTTTCCCCCTTGTGACAACAGCACATCCCCTAGACTCATGTTTCTGTCACTCAAGCTAGTCATCGAGGGGCATGAACCCACAATCAAGCATAACGTTCCCTCTTGGAGTTACTACCTACTACTCGGCAAAAGCAATAAATAGCAACGGAGAACATGCAAGAATTACTCAAGAACATAAATATAAAAGAGGTGAATCAAATATATTACTCACACACAATCTGAACATAATCTCATAATCCATCGGATCCCAGCAAACTCAGCATAGCAACAGCATAAAGATTACATATGTGCCTCGATCATGTAGGGCAGCTCACGAGGTCTAATCGGTGAAGAACAAAGAGGGGAGGAGAACATCACATAGCTACTGGTCATGGACCCATGGTCCAAGGGGTACTACTCACAACTCATCCGGGAAGCGTCCATGGTGGTGGAGAAGCTCCCGGTGCTGGTTCTCCCCTCCGGCAGGGTGCCGGAAGAGTTCTCCTGGTGCTCCCGATCTTGGAAGCGCGGCGGCGGCGGAACAGAGATGAGATCGCGAAAAAGGGTTCTGTCCTCGAGGATTTCGAGACGCGTGCTAAATATATGCCAAAGGGGGGCACTAGAGGCGGAGAGGGGGGCCCAGGCGCCGCCCCCCCCGGCGCGGCCAGGAGGGGGGCCGCGTGGGCAGGCCGTGTGGGCTGCCCCTGGCTCCCCTCTGGCCCCACTTCTGGCGTGTGGAAGCTTCTGGAGCGCTGATTTTTTATATATTTTTCCCGGAATTTTTCTGGCAATTTAAGTAATGGGAAAACATGAAATACAAAAATAGCAGAAAACAGAAACTGGCACTGGGGTGCACTGAGTTAATAGGTTAGTCCAAATATGATCAAAAGTGTATGGAAGTGCATAAATATCATAGCAATATCACACAAAAGAGGCATGGAGCAAGCAGAAATTATAGATACGTTTTGGACGTATCAACATCCCCAAGCTTAATTCATGCTCGTCCTCGAGTAGGTAAATGATAACAAGCATAATTTCTGTGGTGACATGCTATCAACCATATAAGAACTTTTAAGTAAAGTAATCAAGGCATGTAATCCAATTCAAGTCATAACAAGCAAGAGTCTATATTAGCATTGTAACAAGTAACATAAGAACATAAAGGTGCAAGAGCTCTCGCTGTCCGTGACTCGAATGTCTCCAAATGGTGTTTGCGTGCAAGAAAGGGGATAGGGATATATGAGAGAGTAAAAAATAGTTTTTGTATTGTTGAGAACTTAATCTACTAAAGTTTCACACTTGGTCTTCTTTGGAATCTTATCTTGACTCATCCCCAGACCGTCAGCCAGGTACAAGTCAAAATGATCCACTCCCTTTCGATATTTTGAGCACTCAGGCAATGGATGAGCGTAAGCAAGAAAGTCGACACTTAGGATGGCAAAGAGAGAAAAATGATAGAGGGGGAAGACAAAAAAGGTGTGAAAGGCTCACATCAATGAGGACAATCATCGGCGAGAGAAAGCCAAATGATAGATATGATGCGAGGAGTAGGGATTGCCATGCAACGGATGCACATATGAGCTAAGGAAAGCTCTCCAATGGAACTAGTAGGGTGATGTCTACACACGCTTCTATTCTTGTAGACTATGTTGGGCCTCCAAGCGCAGAGGTTTGTTGGACAGCAGCAATTTCCCTCAAGTGGATGACCTAAGGTTTATCGAACTCAGGGAAGTAGAGGTCGAAGATGGTCCCTCTCAAGCAACCCTGCAACTAAGATACAAGAAGTCTCTTGTGTCCCCAACACACCTAATACAACTAGGAGTTGTATAGGTGCACTAGTTCGGCGAAGAGATGGTAAAATATGGATGATAGGAGTGGCAAAGCAAAGTAATATAAATCTGTAATAAAAAGTGCAGCAAGCAAACAAGTGGTAAACGTGAGCACAAATGGTATTGCAATGGTGGAAACAAGGCCTAGGCTTCATACTTTCACTAGTGGCAACTCCCAACAACATTAACATAATCGAATCACATGATACTTCCCATAAAACATGCAAGGGGTACGCACCCGGAGGTCATTCCTTTGTGGTCAAGAGAGGACGAGAATTATGTAGGGCTACAAAAGCACACCTCAAAGTTCGTAGTTCTCAATCTATGGATTTCCCAATGTCACCGCGGCCATCCAAAGAGAGTACCACAATCACCACAACATATCTAAAGGATAGTCAAAGACAAGCACCAAGAGACTCTCAATCTTCAATCCACACACAAAAGAGGAAATCACTCATGAAAATATTCTTCTAATCCATGTTCAATAGACCGCTGTCACCTTGGTCTCGGGGATTATACTAGATAAAGACAAGTGGGTACATCAATCCAATACATAGAGGAAGGGGAAATATCATGGGATCACCCTAGATTAACATAGCCTATGATCACAACGAAGATCACATCATGGGAGAGAGAATTGACCACATAGCTACTGGTAGAAACCTCAGCCCCGAGGAGAAACTACTCCCGCATCATGGAGGGAGGAAGCAACGTCGATGGAGATGAATCCGGGGGCACTTCCCCGTCCCGGCAGGTTGCCGGCACAGGAATTCTGGTCCCCCGAAACTTGGTGGCGATGGCGGCGGAGATCGGAATAGCTTCTGGAGAAAAGGGTTCCGGAATCAGGGTTTCCGCGAAGGGTGTTAAATATATGCCAAAGGGGGGCGCCAGGGGAGCTAAGGGGGGTCCAGGCGGCCTGGCGTGGCGGCCAGGAGAGGGGCCGCGCCCACAGGGCGCCTGGAGCCCCTGTGGTCCCCCTCTGGCCCTACTTGGGCCGCATGGAAGCTTCTGGAGCACTGATTTTTTATATATTTTTCCCGGAATTTTTCTGGCAATTTAAGTAATGGGAAAACCTGAAATACAAAAACAGCAGAAAACAGAAACTGGCACTGGGGTGCACTGAGTTAATAGGTTAGTCCAAATATGATCAAAAGTGTATGGAAGTGCATAAATATCATAGCAATATCACACGAAAGAGGCATGGAGCAAGCAAAAATTATAGATACGTTTTGGACGTATCAACATCCCCAAGCTTAATTCCTGCTCGTCCTCGAGTAGGTAAATGATAACAAGCATAATTTCTGTGGTGACATGCTATTAACCATATAAGGACTTTTCACAGTCATATGACAAATGCTTACTGAGATAATGAATCTGTAGTAATTAAGTTGCCTCATGAGAAAATCACAAAGAACTGAAAGTTTTACAACATGATACTGAAACACTCAATAGATTTGTAGTGAGCATGGTGTGCAAATATGACAAAGCGATACCTCGCTTGCCCCCTTTAGTGAAGCAAAACCTAAATGCAGGGGCACCTCCAAAGTTTAAGTGATGACTAGATACAATGATTTCAGAATAAACGATATCATAATCATGCAAAAGACAATGGTACTTTGGGACAATGCACATTTCACTCAAAATGACAATCATGCTCTCAATAGTTGGTGCTTTAAAGAAGGTGGAGACTCTCGAACCATGGCTTTTGATGGCAAGGTTGAAAAACCCGTGGTCGGAAACAAAAACTAAACATGTACCAGAGCTCTTGGTTTTTAAAAACAGAGGTAAAAATTATTTTTGGGGTATGCATATTTCGTCAACGAATGCTAGCAGATAACTCAATTACTTCTCGAGCTGGACAAGTTTTGAGGAACGGCTCCCGCACGAGGACGATCACATCCTCTTAATCTCCTTTGTTTATCACTACCAAAGTTTTCTGATTTCTCATGAACAAAGCGTGAAGGAGGGTTTGTTTGTTGTATTATTTTTTTAATGAGCCGGGCGCACTCTATGCCAGTTCCTTCTCGTATTAGGGGTTTGCACATTAGACATGCAATCCCGGGGTGAAGCTTGTCCAACTTAAAAAGATCATGAATTAACTACTACTTCCTCATGAGCTAAAACAGAGGCACAAAAGAGAAATGCTTTTTTGATTAATTTCGAGATGGTACACGAAAGTCTTCGTTAGGAATGGCAGGTAAATACCATGTATAGGAAGGTATGGTGGACTCATATGGCATAACTGGTTTTTAAAGAATTTTGGATGCACAAGCAGTCAGTCCGCTTAGTACAGGCGAAGGTTAGCAAAAGACTGGGAGCGACCAACTAAGAGAGCAGTGACGGTCATAATCATGCAGAGCGACAAAGCAACATTGAATCGGGCATGGAAGTTATATCGCTACTCAGAAATTAAAGATCATCAAGGCTTGATAGACTTTCTTTACAGTCTTAAATATGCGTGAGCATATGCCAAGTCATTCAAAATAAATTCTTGGAGGAAGATATCACTAAACCATACCACATCATAGGCAAACAAATCATGTTGCTACTTCAATAACACATTAAGAATCCCCCAGCTATTTGAGACTAACCATAAGAAAACATGAACTACTAGGCACCATTATGCACATAGCGTTTTTATCATAGACATATCAACCAGTGCAACAGAAGCCAACTCTCTTAACAAGATAAGCATGATAACTCAAGAGAGTTCCAGCAACCAACTAAACAAAAGCTCTTTAAAAAGAAAAGCATGAAAACTAAGAGCTAAGCATGACAATAGCTATTGAAAGACCAAGAACATACACAGCAAAGATAAACATGAAAATCCTATGTTGTGTTCTAGGTTGAAGTGGAGCGTGTTTTTCTCCCACACAAAGAAAGCTGAGTTCCAACTTGTTATGAAAAGCAAGCAAAGCTAAAGAAAACTAAAAAGGAAACTAAAAGCAAGACGCTCCAAGCATAGCACATAACACATGAAGTGATTAAAATATAGTGGAACGAAAGACGAACTGATAATGTTGATGGAGAAGGGGATGCACGGGGGCATCCCCAAGCTTAGACGCTTGAGTCTTCTTGAATATTTCTTGGGGGTGCATGGGGGCATCCCCAAGCTTGAGCGTTTGACACTCCTGAATCTTTTTATCATCTTCCCTCGCACACTTGAAAACTCCCTTCATACATAACTCATCATAATCTGATTAGCGAGGTTAGTACCCATAATAAAATAAATTTTCCTTGCTGGAAATAAGGATATTCTTGAAGGTCTACTGTTTCTCAAGATTGCCAAAAGGTTTTTGCAAAGAAAAAGCAAGCTCAAGGTTTGCAAAATGAAGGAAAGGCAAAACAGGACAGAATCTGTGAAAAACAGACCAGCAGGTAGTAAACAATTTTTTCGGGGCAGTTTTGCAACTCAAATCAAAAAACTCAGAACAGACGCCCGAAAGCCAATTGTATAGAGCACGCTGTCGAAAGAATTCAAACCAAAAAGATGATCTGGTGATTTTATACGAATTTTTCTGTCCAAGGACAGAATATGTTTCCTGGACAGCACGTCACAACTCTTGAACTCTCTTGCAATCGGAGGCTAAACTTGGCACAAAGCTGAAAAGTAAAGATACAATGATGTTGCTACAGTAGTAACAAACATCAAGACCACTAAAAACTGAAAGAACAAACTGAAAGCAAAGATAACAAGGGTTGTCTCCCTAGAGCTCTTTCTTTATAGCCATAAAGATAGGCTTAAGACTTTAATGATTCTCTCGTAGGAATAAGAGTTGAAGAACAAAAGAGAGCATCAAGAAGCAAATAACAAACAAATTTAAGCCTAACATGCTTCCTATGCATAGGAATATTGCAATAGAATAATTCATTGAAGCACAAAGCAATAAGCATAGGAAGACAAAACAAGTGCAGCTTCAAAACCTTCAACATAAAGAGAGGGAACTTGATATTATTGAAATATCTATAAGCATATGTTCCCTTCTCATAATAATTTTCAGTGGGATCACGAATAAACTCAACAATATAAGCATCACATAAAGCATTTTTACCATGATTCACATGCAAAAAGGTACTCTTACTCTCCACATAAGCATAATCTTTCTCATTGGTAATAGTGGGAGTAGAACTATCATAAATAACTTGAACACTATAGATTAATTGTGTATTAGGAAGATGGTGTTCAACAAGGGAGTAATTCCCTCCATGATTATGACAAGTTTCATAAGGATAATTTCTCCTTATGTCATAGGTACCTTTATAATCACTATAGATTGGAGTTATAACATCATCATAGTAGAGAAGAGCATTATCATTGCTAGCAACTATATTTGTAAACATGTTGTCTTTATTCTTACTAGCAAAAGAATTATCAATTATCACATCACTAGTGGGTAAAGGATTTGCAATCCTATCATCCCCAAGCTTAGACCTTTCCATATCATCACTTTTAGAGTTGGTACCAAAAAGATTTTCAAGATCATAAGTAGCATTATCATCATTTTCCCAATCACAATAAGTAACATGCATATCATAATCAAAATCATCTTCAATAGTACCTACGGACGTATCATCAAGATGATAATTAAGGCAATAAACTTCACCTTCTTCTTTAAACTTACAATCGTTAGGATAAAAGTTGATGGGAGGAATATGCTCAGGCCAGGTTGATACCCATTCTTCTTCCTTCTTGCTCCTCTTCCTCCTCCTCTTCTTTTTCTTCTTCTTCTCCTTAGGAGGGAGTGGTTGGAGATGAAGCTTCTCCACATATCCTGGTTTATCATTAGAAACAATAGGGGAAACTTGGGAGATACTCTCCTTTTTATTAGCAGAAATATAAGAGACATTTTTATACTTTGGTAAAGTTCCCTTCTTTCTAATCTTACTTATGTAATCATTTTCATGGCAATTAACAACACAATAGAGATGGCAATTTTGCAAAGTGTTTTTTATTCCTATGGCATTAACATCCAGCCAAGAAGTCTTTTCTGATAATTCTTCACACATCAAAAATAACATAAGCTCATCATAAAGATCAGAGGTGATCATGTTATCACACAACTGGTTAACAGTTATGTTTTGAAAGTGCATGCATTGAAAATTAAAGTGACCCTCTATACAGCAAAGTTCACAAGTAAAAGGACAAAGGTCACACAATTCTCTAGCAATTTCATTTAAATCTCTGACCCAAGTGATTGTTCTTTCATGCTTATGTTGCTTACAATACTTCTCTTCTTCAATCATAGGCCTTTCACAAGGTCTATCCACTCCACAAAAATTAACATGCTTATATAAAACTTCATTTTTAGGAATTGGATCATGCATGTTGCAATCATCATGAACAATTTCATTTTCTTTGCAATTCTCCTTAAAAGGTTCATGATGCTTGATCCAATCCTCCTTAGGCATATTAAGATGTGAAGCAAAAGATTTGAGGAAATCAACAAGGAGTTGAGAATCAAGCCCAAACTTAGCACTAAACTTATTAAAACTTGTAGTTTCAACAAAGGACTTAATGCAATCATACTCAAAAATTATACCTGACTCTTTACCTTTGTCGATCTCCCAATCTTCAGTGTTGCGTTGAATTCTTTCAAGGAGTTCCCATTTAGCATCAATCTTTTCGTTTGTGAAAGAACCCATAGAGGAAGCATCGAGCAAATCTTTATCCTGTCGAGAGAGCCTCGCATAGAAATTAGTAATAATCATATCTTTGGGGAGCCCATGGTTAGGACATTTTAGCATTAAAGTTTTCAGTCTCCCCCAAGCTTGAGCTATGCTCTCTCCGTCATGAGGATAAAAATTATAAATATAATTCCTATTCTCATGGATTCATGAAGAGGATAAAACTTGGAGTAAAAGAGAGACTGGATCTCTTCCCACTCCAGTAGGTGAGAGTCATCTAGTAGCCTATACCATTCCAATGCTTTTCCTTTCAGTGACAAGGCAAATAATTTCCTCATGACTTCATCTCTTGTCAAACCTGAAATCTTAAACAACTCACAAAGTTCTGTAAGTTTCAACAAATGAATACTAGGATTGACTGTCCCATCATAACAATCATTCCTAATTATTTCAATTATCCTAAGTGTTATTCGGAACGGGATACATTCAGTAGGTGGAGGAGACTTCTCTACCACGGGTGCGGTAAAGCGGCCTTCCCCAAGCAGCGAACTAAGAGCGCGGTTTTCCATAAACATAACTAGTGAAACTAAAAACAAGAAACGAAAAGATTTAATTGCAAGATCTAAAGATATACCTTCAAGCACTCACTTCCCCGGCAACGATGCCAGAAATAGCTTGATGTCTACACACGCTTCTATTCTTGTAGACTATGTTGGGCCTCCAAGCGCAGAGGTTTGTAGGACAGCAGCAATTTCCCTCAAGTGGATGACCTAAGGTTTATCGAACTCAGGGAAGTAGAGGTCGAAGATGGTCTCTCTCAAGCAACCCTGCAACTAAGATACAAGAAGTCTCTTGTGTCCCCAACACACCTAATACAACTAGGAGTTGTATAGGTGCCCTAGTTCGGCGAAGAGATGGTAAAATATGGATGATAGGAGTGGCAAAGCAAAGTAATATAAATCTGTAATAAAAAGTGCAGCAAGCAAACAAGTGGTAAACGTGAGCACAAATGGTATTGCAATGGTGGAAACAAGGCCTAGGCTTCATACTTTCACTAGTGGCAACTCCCAACAACATTAACATAATCGAATCACATGATATTTCCCATAAAACATGCAAGGGGGACGCACCCGGAGGTCATTCCTTTGTGGTCAAGAGAGGACGAGAATTATGTAGGGCTACAAAAGCACACCTCAAAGTTCGTAGTTCTCAATCTATGGATTTCCCAATGTCACCGCGGCCATCCAAAGAGAGTACCACAATCACCACAACATATCTAAAGGATAGTCAAAGACAAGCACCAAGAGACTCTCAATCTTCAATCCACACACAAAAGAGGAAATCACTCATGAAAATATTCTTCTAATCCATGTCCAATAGACCGCTGTCACCTTGGTCTTGGGGATTATACTAGATAAAGACAAGTGGGTACATCAATCCAATACATAGAGGAAGGGGAAATATCATGGGATCACCCTAGATTAACATAGCCTATGATCACAACGAAGATCACATCATGGGAGAGAGAATTGACCACATAGCTACTGGTAGAAACCTCAGCCCCGAGGAGAAACTACTCCCGCATCATGGAGGGAGGAAGCAACGTCGATGGAGATGAATCCGGGGGCACTTCCCCGTCCCGGCAGGGTGCCGGCACAGGAATTCTGGTCCCCCGAAACTTGGTGGCGATGGCGGCGGAGATCGGAATAGCTTCTGGAGAAAAGGGTTCTGGAATCAGGGTTTCCGCGAAGGGTGTTAAATATATGCCAAAGGGGGGCGCCAGGGGAGCTAAGGGGGGTCCAGGCGGCCAGGAGGGGGGCCGCGCCCACAGGGCGCCTGGAGCCCCTGTGGCCCCCCTCTGGCCCTACTTCGGCCGCATGGAAGCTTCTGAAGCGCTGATTTTTTATATATTTTTCCCGGAATTTTTCTGGCAATTTAAGTAATGGGAAAACCTGAAATACAAAAACAGCAGAAAACAGAAACTGGCACTGGGGTGCACTGAGTTAATAGGTTAGTCCAAATATGATCAAAAGTGTATGGAAGTGCATAAATATCATAGCAATATCACACAAAAGAGGCATGGAGCAAGCAGAAATTATAGATACGTTTTGGACGTATCATGGGGGTGCATCCAACTTGCTTGCTCAAGAAGACCTAGAGCTCTTTTGAGGAGGCTCATCATTGGAATATACAAGCCAAGTTCTATAGTGTAAAGGTCCCCACATAGCTATATGCATGAATGATAATCTCTATGGAGTACAAGGTATAAGATGGAGTACGAGTGTGGATCTCTCAAAAGAAATAGTAGTGTGCCCCCTTCTCTCTTTTTATTTCTTTTTCTCTTTTTTTCTATATTTTTTTATTTTTTTGTGGCCTCAATGGCTCTTTCTATTTATCTCTCATTTGTCCTCTTTGGGATCTTTTTATTTTGTCCTCTTTGGGATCTTTTGATTTGTCCTCGTTGGGATCTTTTCCTCACTTTAGGGGCAACACTCTATGTATTACAAGAAGTATAGGAGATCTTTCACACTTTACAAAAGTACTCAACATAAAGAAAATGAAACTATCATGATGTATGCAAATGTATGCCTCTGCCAGTGTAGCAGGATATGCAATGATACTAGCGCGTCATGTAGCAATGATTAGGGCAAGGCCCAACTAGCATGCGGCTCATCGATCAAGCAAAAAGCATGTATGACATGAAGATCAAGTCATGAGAAGATGGATGTTGCATGGCAATGTATCTCGGAAAGGCTATGGAAATGCCTTAATAGGTAGGTATGGTGGCTGTTTTGAGGAAGGATATAATGAGGCTTATGATGACAGAGCGTATCGTGCCAAGGATTTGGATGCACTGGCGAAGTATGCGCCAACTCTCGAGGTGAGAAAGGGCAATGCACGGTATCGAAGAGGCTAGAAAAATATGGATAGGTGGAAGTGTCAACTTTCGAATACTCACATTAGTCCGAAGAACTCATGCACTTATTATCGGTAACTCTCAATCTAATTAGGAGGTTCACAAAGAGACAAGTACCCCGAGGAGGTGTGTATGGGGGTTTGGTTACCCTTGCGCATCCTCGACCCATGGTACGTGAGTGTACTCTAATATTCGATCCCTCCAAAGATTAGTGATCCATTTAGTAGCTAAAGTTCTCAACTATTTTGTAGGTTTTCGAAAATAAACACGGATTGCCCAAAATACGACATCTATCACTAATAGGCTAAAGCTCTTGACACCAAAAGTTCAGACATTACTCATGGCAATACCTCAAAACTATTGCAAGTTACTACTAAAATTAAATAGCAACCTCAATTACATACTTTAAGTTTAAGACACACAACTCAGTGCAACAGACAAACTCGCTTAACAAGATAAACATGAAAACTCAAGAGAGTTCAGCAACAAACTAAACAAAAGCTTTTAAAAATAAAAGCATGAAAACTAAGAGCTAAACATGACAGTAGCTATGGAAAGACAAAGAACATACACAGCAAAGATAAGCATGAAAATCCTATGTTGTGTTCTAGGTTGAAGTGGAACGTGTTTCTCTCCCACACAAAGAAAGCTGGGTTCTAACTCGTTATGAACAGCAAGCAAAGCTAAAGAAAACTAAAAAGGAAACTAAAAGCAAGACGCTCCAAGCATAGCACATAACGCATGAAGTGATTAAAATATAGTGGAACGAAAGACGAACTGATAATTGTTGATGGAGAAGGGGATGCACGGGGGCATCCCCAAGCTTAGACGCTTGAGTCTTCTTGAATATTTCTCGGGGGTGCACGGGGGCATCCCCAAGCTTGAGCATTTGACCCTCCTGAATCTTTTTATCATCTTCCCTCGCACACTTGAAAACTCCCTTCATACATAACTCATCATAATCTGATTAGCGAGGTTAGTACCCATAATAAAATAATTTTTCCTTGCTGGAAATAAAGATAATCTTGAAGACCTACTGTTTCTCAAGATTGCCAAAAGGTTTTTGCAAAGAAAAAGCAAGCTCAAGGTTTGCAAAACGAAGAAAAAGCAAAACAGGACAGAATCTGTGAAAAACAGACCAGCAGGTAGTAAATAATTTTTTCGGGGCACTTCTGCAACTCAAATCAAAAAAATCAGAACAGACGCCCGAAAGCCAATTGTATAGAGCACGCTGTCGAAAACATTCAGACCAAAAAGATGATCTGGTGATTTTATACGAATTTTTCTGTCCAAGGACAGAATCTGTTTCCTGGACAGCACGTCACAACTTTTGAACTTTCTTGCAATCAGAGGCTAAACTTGGCACAAAGCTGAAAAGAAAAGATACAATGATGATGCTACTGTAGTAACAAACATCAAGACACGACAAAAGCAAAATAAAACTTTATTCATTGTGGGCTGCCTCCCAAAAGCGCTTTCTTTTATGCCTTTAAGCTAGGCATAATGCAAAAAGAGAGGATCAAGTTTTATCAAGAGTAAAAGAATAGCTAGCCCGTATAACGGACTCAAAAGGTAACTTAATCTTCTTTCTAGGGAAGTGTTCCATCCCTTTCTTGAGAGGAAATTGGAATTTTATATTCCCCTCTTTCATGTCAATGATAGCACCAACGGTGCGAAGAAAAGGACGTCCCAAAATAATTGGACAAGAAGGTTCACATTCAATATCCATAATAGTAAAATCAACGGGAACATAATTGTCATTGACAATGATAAGAACATCGTCGATCCTCCCCAAAGGTTTCTTTATGGAAGAATCAACAAGACGAACACCAAAAGAACAAGAATCAAAAGGTTTCAATTTAAGCATATCATATATTCTTTTGGGCATAACGGAGGTACTATCTCCAACATCACATAAAGCATAGCAAGAGAAGTTATTCAACTTAATTTTAATCATAGGATCCCAACCATCTTCTAGCTTTCTAGGTATGGAGGCTTCTACCCTAAGTTTCTCCTCCCTAGCTTTGATGAGAGCATTAGTGATATGCTCCGTGAAGGCAAGATTAAGCGTGCTAGTGTGGGGATCTCTAGACATCTTGTGAAGAAAATCAATAACTTCAGAAAGGGTGCAATTATCAAAATCAAGGTCACTACTATCAAGTAAAGTGGTAGTGGTGTCCTTTAGGCTCACTTGTTTGGTAGCTTCTATGGTCATAGGAGCTTCTACGGTTGAGGTCATAGCATCACCATTAATCGGTCCAATGGGACCAGGAGTGCATTGGGTGCTAAGAGTTTGGATATCCTCAACAACTTGGATAGTAGCAACAGTGTGGTGGGTAGGAAGGCTCTTAATTCTATCTTCTTCCTCCTTTTCTCTAGCCCATCTCTCTTTAAGTTTAGCTAACATCCTAATGTTTTCATTGATTTGCACTTGAATAGCATTCATAGGAGTGGTATTCCTCTCCTCAAGAGGGGAAGTTCTAATTTTAAGCAATTCTACCTCATGGGCTAAATTGTCTACCTTCGAAGAGAGATTATCTAGTTTGTTTAGTTTTTCTTCTACACTCTTATTGAAGGCTTTTTGGGTAGTGATGAAGTCTTTAAGCATAATCTCTAGTTCAGAAGTGGAGTTCTTGGTGTTAGGATAAGCATTGTTGTTCCCATAGGAATTAGAGGGGAACGGTCTAGGGTTACTACCAAAATTACTCCTATAAGCATTGTTATTGAAATTGTTTCTAGAGATAAAGTTCACATCTACTTGATCTTGAGCAATCAAAGAATTTAAAGGAACATCATGAGGATCAATAGGAGATTGCTTGGAAAGTAGAGACATGATCAAGTCAACTTTTTCATTTAGGGAGGAAATCTCCTCGACAGAGTTTACCTTCCTACCTGTTGGAGCGCGTTCGGTGTGCCATTGGGAATAATTAGACATCATCTCATCGAGAAGCTTCATGGCAGCACCAAGTGTAGTTGACATAAAGGTTCCTCCCGCGGCCGAATCTAACAAGTTCCGCGAGGTAAAGTTCAAGCCTGCATAAAAAGTTTGGATAACCATCCAAGTAGTCAAACCATGAGTAGGGCAGTTCTTGACAAGAGATTTCATGCGTTCCCAAGCTTGGGCAACGTGTTCATTATCCAATTGTTTAAAATTCATTATGTTACTCCTTAGTTGGATAATTTTAGCATTGGGGTAGTACTTCCCAATAAAGGCATCCTTGCACTTGTCCCAAGAATCTATGCTATTCCTAGGCAAGGATTGAAACCAAATTTTAGATCCTCCTCTCAAGGAGAAAGGAAAAAGCTTAAGCTTAACAATATCACCATCTATTTCAGTGTACTTTTGCATATCACAGAGCTCAACAAAATTATTTAAGTGTAAAGCAGCATCATCTCCAGCACCGGAGAATTGATCTTTCATAACTAGGTTCAGTAAAGCAGGTTTAATTTCATAAGAAGGTGCTGAAGTGGCAGGTGTAGTAATAGGCATGCAGATAAAGTCATCGTTGTTATGACTAGTGAAGTCACACAACTTGGTGTTCTCGGTGGAACCCATAGCAGCAAGCAAGATAACTATTTTTGTGGTTTTTGATAGAAGACACTAAAGCAAAAACTGAAAGGTAAACTAACAAGACTAAAAAAAGCAAAGATAAAAGATAGCGTGCAACTCCTCTATCTTGAAGAGTGGAGTCCCCGGCAACGGCGCCAGAAAACTTTGCTTGATGGCTTCTCGCCCCTCGTTGGTTACCCCAAGTGGAAGGTTGAGATGTAGCGTAGCGGCAAATTTTCCCTTGGCAAAGATACCAAGGATCGAATCCCGTGAGACTCCGAGGGTCGACAAGAAGGTGTCAATAGTGCCAGAGACTTTTGCTTGACAGGACCTGCACACAGATACAAATAACTTTGCTCCCAACGAGTACAGAGAGGTTGTCAATCCCTCCGGCCTTGTCGTTTACAACGGATCAAACGCAAGAGATAATAGTGATAGGTATGACTGCAACTAGGAAATAAGGACAGTAAGTAAATAGCGGGTGTGATCAGTGATGGTAATATGGACCGGGGTCCCATGATGTTCACTAGTGATGTCTCTCTCCCAAAAGACGATAAAACAGCTAAGCGTGGTAAACGAATTACAGCTGGGCAATTGACAGGATTATGTGCGCAAACCAATGCTAACTATGCTGTAAGAAAGGTAGAGGCTCAAAAGCATGGGCGGTACGCCAAGGCAAGTAGACCGAAATCCATCTGCATCTACTACTAATCATCCACCTTGAGATATCTATCCAGAACATCTCGCTGGTATTAAGTTGCGAGTCCCACCCATAGTGTAAACTCAAAGCAACAGACAACTGCATTAAAAGAACTTTGCATAAAGTAAACAATCCTTGCACCCGCAAGTACAAGCACCGTTGTTTTCCCCCTTGTGGCAACAGCACATCCCCTAGACTCATGTTTTTGTCACTCAAGCTAGTCATCGAGGGGCATGAACCCACAATCAAGCATAACGTTCCCTCTTGGAGTTACTACCTACTACTCGGCAAAAGCAATAAATAGCAACGGAGAACATGCAAGAATTACTCAAGAACATAAATATAAAAGAGGTGAATCAAATATATTACTCACACACAATCTGAACATAATCTCATAATCCATCGGATCCCAGCAAACTCAGCATAGCAACAGCATAAAGATTACATATGTGCCTCGATCATGTAGGGCAGTTCACGAGGTCTAATCGGTGAAGAACAAAGAGGGGAGGAGAACATCACATAGCTACTGGTCATGGACCCATGGTCCAAGGGGGACTACTCACAACTCATCCGGGAAGCGTCCATGGTGGTGGAGAAGCTCCCGGTGGTGGTTCTCCCCTCCGGCAGGGTGCCGGGAAGAGTTCTCCTGGTGCTCCCGATCTTGGAAGCGCGGCGGCGGCGGAACAGAGATGAGATCGCGAAAAAGGGTTCCGTCCTCGAGGGTTTCGGGACGCGTGCTAAATATATGCCAAAGGGGGGCACCAGAGGCGGGGAGGGGGGCCCAGGCGCCCCCCCCCCCGGCGCGGCCAGGAGGGGGGCCGCGTGGGCAGGCCGCCTGGGCTGCCCCTGGCTCCCCTCTGGCCCCACTTCTGGCGCGTGGAAGCTTCTGGAGTGCTGATTTTTTATATATTTTTCCCGGAATTTTTCTGGCAATTTAAGTAATGGGAAAACCTGAAATACAAAAACAGCAGAAAACAGAAACTGGCACTGGGGTGCACTGAGTTAATAGGTTAGTCCAAATATGATCAAAAGTGTATGGAAGTGCATAAATATCATAGCAATATCACACAAAAGAGGCATGGAGCAAGCAGAAATTATAGATACGTTTTGGACGTATCAAGTACAACACAGGGTTTCTAGTGGCTGACGACGGAAGCGGTTTGGAGTTCATCCGTGACTATGGGACTCCATTTCCGACAGGAACAGCTGACCAGGTTAATTCCTATCTTCGCGAGGCTGCTATCTCCATATACGTAGATTCCGGGGCTGTCATCGCATCGCATATCCCCCACGCTCTCCCTCATGTCGCAGGCTGGAAAGTTGACCTTGCTAAACTCGATGGTCACATCACTGCTCATTGATGCGATGTGCACCCTTCATTTTCCACCTAAACTCATTGACATGCTTGATAAAATAAGAAGGAGATGCTTGTGGGTCAAGAAAACAGAGCAAGGCGACAAATGCAACTCTCTTGCTGCCGGGGATATGGTGTGCAAACCTAAAAGCAAAAGTGGCCTTGGAGTCCTCAACTTACGTGTCCAAAATGAAGCCTTACTGCTAAAATTCCTACACAAATTCTACAACAAGATGGACATCCCCTGGGTTCACCTAACATGGGATTCTTACTACCAAGGGAGGATACCACACGCCACTGACCCAACTGGATCCTTCTGGTGGCGCGATATCCTCAAACTCTCTCCCAAATTTGGGGAGTCTCAAGCGTTAATATTGTCTGTGGCACCACGGCCTTGTTTTGGAAAGATCTCCGGGGAGAACAGACCCTGCAAGACTCACACCCCCGTGCATTCTCGTACTCTCTGTCAGGACCGGATTTTCGGGATATTAATTTCCCAAAAGCGGACCTTGTGCTCACCAGCCCCAGGATTACTGTTAGCTGATGAGGCACCAACTTGTTATAGAAATTCCAAGCAAAATACAGATATGTAGTACAAGACCATTCTGGCCTATGAGTACAACACGGGGTTTCTAGTGGCTGACGGTGGAAGCGGTTTGGAGTTCATCGGTGACTATGGGACTCCATTTCCCACAGGAACAGCTGACCAGGTTAATTCCTATCTTGGCGAGGCTGCTATCTCCATATACGTAGATTCCGGGGCTGTCATCGCATCATTCCTTCCCACGCAAGGAATCTGGCCAAGACAATAGCCAGGGACAAGCCAGTGAGTACTTTGAATGTACTCGCAAACATTTATGAACATGGGTGAGATAAAATCATGCTCGAGATTAAATGTTGATCACTATGATGATAACGATCTGACAGTCCATAATGCGAGCTGATCATTCGAATAAAAAAACATATGCAATCAGAGAGTGATAAATAAATATATAACGTTCATGCCACAGTCGGGCGTCTGAGCGACACCACATAAAGGGCTTATAAGAAGGGTAAATAACAGGCATGCCACAGTCGGGCGTCTGTGCGACACCACAGAAAGGGCTTATAAGGAAAAATAAATAACCAACATGCCACAGTCGGGCGTCTGAGCGACACCACAGAAAGGGCTTATAAGGAAAGTAAATAGCAAGCATGCCTCAGTCGGGCGTCTGAGCGACACCACAGAAAGGGCTTATAATTAAAGTGGATGAATATTCGGGGGTAGAACCGTCCCAAGGATACTCATTAATCCAAGGAAAACAAATGGTTAGTCCACAATATTAATTACCATAAATCACAGATCATACTCAATACTCTGGTTTAATAATTTCTCCTCCGAAGACCGACGCTAAGACCAACACTCGACCCATCCCAGACTGTAGTCCTTAACCATGGACACGGCTATTCGAATAGATTTTTATAGCTCTGCAGAGGGTGTACTCTTTACCCACGAGTGACGATTTTCTTTAGTCCATCGGACTAATACCGTCTACGGTCTCTTTGTCGAAAACCCGCCTGTCTTGCACACACCAGCTTAACTTACGAGTGTCTGGAATCACCCACGACACTTGTCAAGCAAACTCTGAGTGGGGAGGCTACAACCTCGCGTAGCATGGGATCATATTTCTATCGCGCGCTCTCAGGGGTGCCCCCCTCTCGGTCCCAACCGGAAACACCCATGACCCGGACCAGGTGGCCTGCCTACCGGTTGCAACCGGTATCTTCCACCCTGGCCTCTCTGTACGGTGTGTGCTAGGATAGGGGTTAACACTTACTGAACCGTACCCTACCCGTGGCAGGGACAAGTGGTAGCACAAGCAAGTATGGGGGTTACTGGAACAAGACTCGATCTATGGTCGACTTAGGAGGTTTCAGCTTTACTTGTATGATTAGTCAAAACCAATATATTTTGCAACAACAGTCGGAAAACACCATCCGTCCTGCCTTAACAAGCCATACCGGATTCCACCGTCCCGACGGGGAGCTAGTGACAAGCTCGCGTCTACACAAGACCGCGACTTTCACGACTTCCTTCCGTTAGGCATGACAGGCATACGGAGGGGATCACCGTCATGCAAACAAGTTATCCTCAGCAAGAGTTGTACCTCATGCTCTCACGGGTGTGATCATATCACCACATATGATATGAAAATGAATACTTCCATATTAATGCAAACGTGTCAACAAGCATGACATGCGTTAAACCAGGGTTCAAAAAAATGCTTGCCTTCAAGTAGAGGGGAGGAGAAATGCATTCCAATACTTTTTGGAAGTTTCTCCCTCTTCAAAAATCCTATTTGAAATAATACAAAATCAATACATAGACTAAACGCAGCACAAAAAAGTTGCTTGGAAATTTTTGCAATAAATATGAAAATAAACTAGACATTATTTGGGAACCAACAGAAAAAGAATTAAGTCATTTGGATTTATATTTAAAAAGATATTGCCAGTCAAAGTTTAGTCAAATCTGGTTTTTGAATAAAAACAGAAAAGGAAAACGTTTCGGTTGGGAATGCGCTTTCGAAATAGTGGAGACGTACTCTGGGGATTGCGCCTCCACTTATGCGTGCGTGGGCTGGCGCTGGCTCGCTGACAGAGGGGCCCGGGGGTCCACTGGTCAGGTTTGACCAGTCGCCCCCGCCTCCTTCTTCCTCTGGCCGAACGGAGGCGCTGCTCCAGCGATCAACGCCGGTGAACGGTGGCTCCTCGAGGTCGTTCGGGTGTGGGGATGGATCCGCCAGACTGGGGCGGTCCTCCCGGTGGTCGAGGGGACGACGGAGGTGGGGAAAAACGTCGGCGACGAGCTTCGCGGCGGACGGCGGTCTCGGGTGGAAATGGGGTTCCGTCCTACGGTGGCTCTCGAGCTTGTTTGAGACGCTGGGCAGCTCCGCAAGGTCAAATGGAGTCGAATGGCGACGCTGGTTGGAATGGAGGGGCTCGGGCTGAGGCGTATCAAACTGGACAGCGGCGGCGGCTGTACTCGCCGGAGTTGGAGAAGAAACCTCCTCGAGGCGATTGGCTACTATGGGAGCGCTCTGTGGGGTGGCTAGGGGTCGTCTGAGACTGCGGAGGGGCTCGGGGCAGCCTTAAATAGGTGGACGATGGCGGTTCCGCGGCAGCCGGCGACCGACGTTTTGTTGCTCAGGGCGACGTGGCGGCGACGCACGCTAGGGGACAAGCTCGCGGACGAACTGGAGCTGTTCCAGGGGGCAGGTGGCGAGTGCTGGTGGCTTGGGCGGCTCTGTCCGCGGCAGGAGTTGCTGGAGCTGCCCGCTAGCCGCCGCGGCCAACCTGACGGTGGCCCTGTGGAGCGTCAGGGCTATCTCTGCGGCGAAGGGATGAGGATGGCGTGCTGTCGGTGCGAGGGGAGCGGCCAAAACATGCGTGGGGCGTCGGCAGAGGGACGCGGCGGCTCGGTGCGCGCGCGTGCAAAACGTGCGCTCTGGGCGCGCCCAGAGCACGCACATGAGCCGCTCGACGAAATGCCTCTGCTAGTTACATAGTTTGATTGGAGCTGGGATTTAGCAGGTCTGGGTTAGAGTCTTAGGGGAGGTTAGTGGACATGGCATTAGGCACTGAGGGTCAAGATCACAGTGCAAGGCAAAACTCATGCCAAAAATGGTCGTGCATACCAAGTGCTCGACAGAATGCCATGAGCCTGTGGGCATTTCTTCTGGTGGCCAAAGTCTCCAGATCAGGGTCTCTTTAGGTGAAGGTGATGATGGCAAAGTTAGTTGAGCAAAACCAGAAACTTGCTAGTGCAAGTTTTGCAAATATACAGTTCTGGACAGGAATTGAAAGGCACTGTTTCATGAACTAAGAATGTCCCAATGGGTCCACTCTTCTGGACTTAAGGGTTTTGTAAGATGGGCTACAAGCAGGAGGAAGATCAAGAGCACTGGATCAAGATAAACTAGGGTTGCAGTGCAAAATGCCAAACTGGACCAGAATAGAAAAGAGGTTGATTCACTCAATTTTTCCAAAGGACCTAAAAGGGTTTTTGCATAAAGTTGAATAACATACTCCTATGAACATCCCGTAATTTTGGTGAAAGCATCAGGGAAAAATTTAATGGGGTTGTAGTGCAATGCTGCCTACTGGACTAGATTGGAAATAAAGGTGTGGAGCTCAATTTATTTAATGAAATAAGAATATCCTTGCATAAAAGTGATCTAACAACATCACATGACATCTCCAAATTTTAGTTGGAATTTTAGATAAACCTGTCAAAGGGTTGTAGTTCAAATGGGGCCTTATTTTAAGGGAAAACCATTTTTAGAGTGAAAGGGATTTAGGGAGAGATTTATATAATTAATTTATATTGATAACAGAAAAGTTTCCTTAAGAGAGCAAGAGAGTCTAACAATAAAAGTAAAGCTATCACTTGAGGTAAAAACTCCAACATAAAAGGAAAATAAGGTCCTGAAATCAAAAGAAAGAAACTAGCAAGTGAAAATTTTAACTTCCTGGCAAAATTTTAATTAATAAAACATTGTCCAAATTTTGGGGTGTTACACTCTCTGAACGAGGATATCTCCGTCAAAGATTTCTTGAGGGTCACGTCCTTACATGAAGCGTTTCACCTACCGCTGTCGCCCCAAGCGCTTGATGAGATCAGACAAATACAAACGATCGCTACTGAACTCCAACCGTCAACTGCGACTTCAGATGTGTGGCATTATGTCTGGGGTAAAACAATCTTCAAGTCAATGGATTATTACAAATTCTTCTTCAAGGACCTTCATTCACACCAAGTTTTTGACTGGGTCTGGAAATCTAAATGCACCATGAAACTTAAGGTGTTCGCCTGGCTTCTTTTCCATGATCGACTCAACACGCGTAACATGCTAAAAAGAAGGCACTACAACATAGGGGATGATCACAACTGCTTGCTCTGTGATCAGAACGTGGAAGAAACCATTGAACATATGGTTTTCACCTGTGTTTTTAGCAAAAGATGCTAGGAGAAAATTGATATGCGATGGGACCCCTTCACTAATAGGTTACAAGCTATTCAAGATCAAAAGAACAACTACCCGACACCTTTATTCATGGGGAAATTCACCGTGGCTGCTTGGAGCATCTGGAAGGAGAGGAACAACCATCACTTCAGAGCTATATGGCCATCCTTCCAATCTTGGCTTGATAGATTCAAGAGAGACTTTGGACTCCTACAGCATAGGGTCAAAGAGGCACATAAGCCTCTAGTGCTTGATTTTGTAAACTCTCTCTGATACAAACTCCCTTCCCTAGTTTTCTTTCCCATTTGCCACAAAGTGGTTGGGCATCACCCCGTGTAAATATCCATCTGTACAGTGCTACATTCTGTTTAATGCATTAATACAGTAGGAGCCTTTCCTACTGTTCACGGTCAAAAAAAAAGCCTTGCAAGCAAATGACTAATGAGTTAGTCTCGAGATTATGTATTACGGAACGAGTAAAGAGACTTGCCGGTAACGAGATTGAACTAGGTATTGAGATACCGACGATCGAATCTCGGGCAAGTAACATACCGATGACAAAGGGAACAACGTATGATATTATGCGGTTTGACCGATAAGGATCTTCGTAGAATATGTAGGAGCCAATATGAGCATCCAGGTTCCGCTATTGGTTATTGGCCGAAGATGAGTCTCGGTCATGTCTACATAGTTCTCGAACCCGTAGGGTCCGCACGCTTGACGTTTGATAACGATCGGTATTATGAGTTTATGAGTTTTGATGTACCGAAGGTAGTTCGGAGTCCCGGATGAGATCGGGGACATGACGAGGAGTCTCGAAATGGTCGAGACGTAAAGATCGATATATTGGACGACTATATTCAGACATCGGAAAGGTTCCGAGTGATTCGGGTATTTTTCAGAGTACCGTAGAGTTACGGGAATTCACCGAGGAGTATATGGGCCTTATTGGGCTTTAGGGGAAAGAGAGAGAGGAGACTGCGCCCCCCTCCCAAGGCTGAGTCTGAATTGGACTAGGGGGAGGGGTTGCGCCCCCTCCTTCCTTATCTTCTCTTTTCCCTTTCCTTCTCTCCTACTCCTACTACTTGGAAGGGCTCCTAGTTCTACTAGGAAAGGGGGAATCCTACTCCCACCGGGGTGGCCCTCCCCTTCCTCCACTCCTTTATATACAGGGGTGGGGGCACCCCATAGACACACAAGTTGATCAGTTGATCTCCCCAACCGTGTGCAGTGCCCCTCTCAACAGAAACACACCTCGGTCATACCGTTGCAGTGCTTAGGCGAAGCCCTGCACCGGTAGCTTCATCATCTCCGTCACCACGCCGTCGTGCTGACGAAACTCTCCCGTGAGGTTCTACTGGATCTAGAGCTCAGGGGACGTCATCAAGCTGAACGTGTGCTGAACGTGGAGGCTCTGTACGTTCGGTGCTTGATCGGTTGGATCGCGAAGAAAGTTCGACTACATCAACCGCGTCACTAGACGCTTCCGCTCCTGGTCTACGAGGGTACGTGGATACTCTCTCCCCTCTCGTTGCTATGCATCTAGTAGGAAAAACTCTAGTGCAAGTGGGAGACTGAAGGAAATATGCCCTAGAGGCAATAATAAAGTTATTATTTATTTCCTTATATCATGATAAATGTTTATTGATTCATGCTAGAATTGTATTAACCGGAAACTTAGTACATGTGTGAATACATAGACAAGACAGTATGTCCCTAGTATGCCTCTACTAGACTAGCTCACTGATCAAAGACGGTTATGTTTGCTAACCATAGACATGTGTTGTCATTTGATCAACGGGATCACATCATTATGAGAATGATGTGATGGACAAGACCCATCCGTTAGCTTAGCACTATGATCGTTTAGTTTTACTGTTATTGCTTTCTTCATGACTTATACATGTTCCTATGACTATGAGATTATGCAACTCCCGAATACCGGAGGAACACCTTGTGTGCTATCAAACGTCACAACGTAACTGGGTGATTAGAAAGATGATCTACAGGTGTCTCCGAAGGTGTTCGTGGTGTTGGCATAGATCAAGAATAGGATTTGTCACTCTGAGTGTCGGAGAGGTATCTCTGGGCCTTCTCGGTAATACACATCATAATAAGCCTTGCAAGCAAATGACTAATGAGTTAGTCACGATATGATGTATTACGGAACGAGTAAAGAGACTTGCCGGTAACGAGATTGAACTAGGTATTGAGATACCAACGATCGAATCTCGGGCAAGTAAAAGGGAACAACGTATGTTGTTATGCGGTTTGACCGATAAGGATCTTCGTAGAATAGGTAGGAGCCTATATGAGCATCCAAGTTCCGCTATTGGTAATTGGCCGAAGATGAGTCTCGGTCATGTCTACATAGTTCTCGAACCCGTAGGGCCCGCACGCTTTACGTTTGATGACGATCAGTATTATGAGTTTATGAGTTTTGATGTACCGAAGGTAGTTCGGAGTCCCGGATGAGATCGGGGACATGACGAGGAGTCTCGAAATGGTCGAGACGTAAAGATCCATATATTGGACGACTATATTCGGACATCGGAAAGGTTCCGAGTGATTCGGGTATTTTTCGGAGTACCGGAGAGTTACAGGAATTCGCCGGGGAGTATATGGGCCTTATTGGGCTTTAGGGGAAAGAGAGAGAGGAGGCTGTGCCCCCCTGATACGTCCAAAACGTATCTATAATTTCTGCTTGCTCCATGCCTCTTTTGGGTGATATTGCTATGATATTTATACACTTCCATACACTTTTGATCATATTTGGACTAACCTATTAACTCAGTGCACCCCAGTGCCAGTTTCTGTTTTCGGCTGTTTTTGTATTTCAGGTTTTCACATTACGAGAACTGCCAGGAAAAATCCAGAAAAAATATATAAAAAATCAGCGTTCCAGGAGCTACCGTGCGGCCAAAGTATAGCCGGGGGGGACCCACAGGGGCTCCAGGCGGCCCACCCCTAGGCCGCGCCGGGGGGGCGCCTGGGCCCCCCAGGACTCCCCTGGTGACCCCCTTTGGCATATATTTAAGGTCCGTCGAGAAAACCCTGATTCCAGACCCCTTTTCTCCAGACGCGATTCCGATCTCCGCCGCCATCGCCATCAAGCTTCGGGGGACCAGAATTCCTGCGTCGGCACCCTGCCGGGATGGGGAAGTGCCCCCGGATTCATCTCCATCGACGTTGCCTCCTCCCTCCATGATGCGGGAGTAGTTCCTCCTCGGGGCTGAGGTTCTTACCAGTAGCTATGTGGTCAATTCTCTCTCCCATGATGTGATCTTTGTTGTGATCATAGGCTATGTTAATCTAAGATATTTCCCCTTCCTCTATGTATTGGATTGATGTACTCACTTGTCTTTATCTAGTATAATCCCCGAGACCAAGGTGACAGCGGTCTATTGGACATGGATTAGAACAATATTTTCATGAGTTATTTCCTCTCTTGTGTGTTGATTGAAGATTGAGAGTCTCTTGGTGCTTGTCTTTGACTATCCTTTAGATATGTTGTGGTGATTGTGGGACTCTCTTTGGATGGCCGCGGTGACATTGGGAAATCCTTAGATTGAGAACTACGAACTTTGAGGTGTGCTTTTGTAGCCCTACATAATTCTCGTCCTCTCTTGACCACGAAGGAATGACCTCTGAGTGTGTCCCCTTTGCATGTTTTATGGGAAATATCATGTGATTCGATTATGTTAATGTTGTTGGGAGTTGCCACTAGTGAAAGTATGAACCCTAGGCCTTGTTTCCACCATTGCAATACCATTTGTCCTCACGTTTACCACTTGTTTGCTTGCTGCACTTTTTATTACAAATTTATATTACTTTGTTTTGCCATCCATATCACTTGCCATTTAACATCTCTTCGCCGAACTAGTGCACCTATACATCTAACAAGTGTATTAGGTGTGTTGGGGACACAAGAGACTTCTTGTATCTTAGTTGCAGGGTTGCTTGAGAGAGACCATCTTCAACCTCTACTTCCCTGAGTTCGATAAACCTTAGGTCATCCACTTGAGGGAAATTGCTACTGTCCTACAAACCTCTGCGCTTGGAGGCCCAACATAGTCTACAAGAGTAGAAGCGTGTGTAGACATCAAGCTATTTCTGGCGCCGTTGCCGGGGAGGTGAGCGCTTGAAGGTATATCTTTAGATCTTGCAATTAAATCTTTTTGTTTCTTGTTTTTATTTCACTAGTTATGTTTATGGAAAACCTTGCTATTGGATCGTTGCTTGCGGGAGGACGCCCCACACCTGTGGTGGTTGCTCCTCCTCCTACTGAAATTGTGCCCTATAAAATACCGGCTGGTATTATCGATTATGTTTTGGCTAATCGTTATGCATGAGACAGACATCCCGGTGAACACTTGCTATATCTGTCACAACTATGTTCATTATTTAAGCTTGCAGGTGTATCGAGGGAGTTTGTCATGAGGAAATTATTTGCCTTGTCACTGAAAGGAAAAGCATTGGAATGGTATAGGCTACTAAATGACTCTCACCTGCTGGAGTGGGAAGAGATCCAGTCTCTCTTTTACTCCAAGTTTTATCCTCTTCATGAAGTCCATGAGAATAGGAATTATGTTTATAATTTTTATCCTCATGACGGAGAGAGCATAGCTCAAGCTTGGGGGAGACTGAAAACGTTAATGCTAAAATGTCCTAACCATGGGCTCCCCAAAGATATTATTATTACTAACTTCTATGTGAGGCTCTCTCGACAGGATAAAGATTTGCTCGACGCTTCCTCTATGGGTTCTTTCACAAACAAAAAGATTGATGCTAAATGGGAACTCCTTGAAAGAATTCAACGCAACACTGAAGATTGGGAGATCGACAAAGGTAAAGAGTCGGGTATAATTTATGAGTATGATTGCATTAATTCCTTTGTTGAAACTACAAGTTTTAATAAGTTTAGTGCTAAGTTTGGGCTTGATTCTCAACTCCTTGTTGACTTCCTCAAATCTTTTGTTGCACATCTTAATATGCCTAAGGAGGATTGGATCAAGTATCATAAACCTTTTAAAGAGACTTGCAAAGAAAATGAAATTGTTCATGATGATTGCAACATGCATGATCCAATTCCTAAAAATGAAGTTTTATATAAGCATGTTAATTTTTGTGGAGTGGATAGACCTTGTGAAAAGCCTATGATTGAAGAAGAGAAGTATTGTAAGCAACATAAGCATGAAAGAACAATCACTTGGGTCAGAGATTTAAATGAAATTGCTAGAGAATTGTGTGACCTTTATCCTTTTACTTGTGAACTTTGCCGTATAGAGGGTCACTTTAATTTTCAGTGCATGAACTTTCAAAACATAACTGTTAACCAGTTGTGTGATAACATGATCACCTCTGATCTTTATGATGAGCTTATGTTATTTTTGATGTGTGAAGAGTTAACAGAAAAGACTTCTTGGCTAGATGATAATGCCATAGGAATAAAAAACACTTTGCAAAATTGCCATCTCTATTGTGTTGTTAATTGCCATGAAAATGATTACATAAGTAAGATTAGAAAGGAGGGAACTTTACCAAAGTATAAAAATGTGTCTTATATTTCTGGTAATAAAAAGGAGAGTTTCTCCCAAGTTTCCCCTATTGTTTCTAATGATAAACCAGGATATGTGGAGAAGCTTCATCTCCAACCACTCCCTCCTAAGGTTAAGAAGAAGAAAAAGAAGAGGAGGAGGAAGAGGAGCAAGAAAGAAGAAGAATGGGTATCAACCTGGCCTGAGCATATTCCTCCCATCAACTTTTATCCTAACGATTGTAAGTTTAAAGAAGAAGGTGAAGTTTATTGCCTTAATTATCATCTTGATGATACGTCCGTAGGTACTATTGAAGATGATTTTGATTATGATATGCATGTTATTTATTGTGATTGGGAAAATGATGATAATGCTACTTATGATCTTGAAAATCTTTTTGGTACCAACTCTGAAAGTGATGATATGGGAAGCTCTAAGCTTGGGGATGATAGGATTGCAAATCCTTTACCCACTAGTGATGTGATAATTGATAATTCTTTTGCTAGTAAGAATAAAGACAACATGTTTACAAATATAGTTGCTAACAATGATAATGCTCTTCTCTACCATGATGATGTTATAACTCCAATCTATAGTGATTATAAAGGTACCTGTGACATAAGGAGAAATTATCCTTATGAAACTTGTCATAATCATGGAGGGAATTACTCCCTTGTTGAACACCACCCTCCTAATACACAATTAATCTATAGTGTTCAAGTTGTTTATGATAGTCCTACTCCCACTATTACCAATGAGAAAGATTATGCTTATGTGGAGAGTAAGAGTACCTTTTTGCATGTGGATCATGGTAACAATGCTTTATGTGATGCTTATATTGTTGAGTTCATCCATGATGCCACTGAAATTTATAATGAGAGAGGGAGACTTGGTTCTAAATATCTTAATAATAAGAAGTTTCCTCTCTTTATGGTGAATATTTTGAAGTTATGCTTGTTGTGCCTTCCTATGCTAGTTGCTTTGTGCTTCAATGAATTATTCTATTGCAATATTCCTATGCATAGGAAGCATTTTAGGCTTAAATGTGTTTGGTATTTACTTCTTGATGCTCTCTTTTGTTCTTCAGCTCTTATTCGTACGAGAGCATCATTAAAGTCTTAAGCCTATCTTTATGGCTATAAAGAAAGAGCTCTAGGGAGACAACCCTTGTTATCTTTGCTTTAAGTTTTAGTGGTCTTGATGTTTGTTACTACTGTAGCAACATCATTGTATCTTTATTTTTCAATTTTGTGCCAAGTATAGCCTCTGACTGCAAGAAAGTTCAAAAGTTGTGACGTGTTGTCCAGGAAACAGATTCTGTCCTTGGACAGAAAAATTCGTATAAAATCACCAGATCATCTTTTTGGTCTGAATTGTTTCGACAGCGTGCTCTATATAATTGTCTTTCGTGCGTCTTTTCTGATTTTTTTGATTAGAGTTGCAGAAGTGCCCCGAACAAATCATTTACTACCTGCTGTTCTGTTTTTCACAGATTCTGTCCTGTTTTGCCTTTCCTTCATTTTGCAAATCTTGAGCTTGCTTTTTCTTTGCAAAAACCTTTTGGCAATCTTGAGAAACAGTAGACCTTCAAGAATATCTTTATTTCCAGCAAGGAACAATTATTTTATTAAGGGTACTAACCTCGCTAATCAGATTATGATGAGTTATGTATGAAGGGAGTTTTCAAGTGTGCGAGGGAAGATGATAAAAAGATTCAGGAGTGTCAAACGCTCAAGCTTGGGGATGCCCCCATGCACCCCCAAGAAATATTCAAGAAGACTCAAGCGTCTAAGCTTGGGGATGCCCCCGTGCATCCCCTTCTCCATCAACATTATCAGTTCGTCTTTCGTTCCACTATATTTTAATCACTTCATGTGTTATGTGCTATGCTTGGAGCGTCTTGCTTTTAGTTTTCCTTAGCCTTCATAACGAGTCGGAACTCAGCTTTCTTTATGTGGGAGAGAAACACGCTCCACTTCTACCTAGAACATAACATAGAATTTTTCATGTCTATCTTTGCTGTGTGTGTTCTTTGTCTTTCAATAGCTACTATCATGTTCTGCTCTAAGTATTCATGCTTATCTTTTCAAAGAGCTTTTGTTTAGTTGGTTGCTTGAACTCTCTTTAATTACCATGCTCACCTTATTAAGAGAGTTTTCTTCCGTTGCATTGGTTGATATGTCTATGATAAAGATGCCACGTGCATAATGGCGCTTAGTAGTTCATGTTTTCTTGTGGTTAGTCTCAAATAGCTGGGGGATTCCCAATGTGTTACTGGAGTACCAACTTGATTTGTTTGCCTATGATGTGGTATGGTTTAGTAATATCTTCCTTCAAGAATTTATTTTGATTGACTTGGCGTATGCTCATGCATATTTAAGTTTGTCAAGCCTTGATGATCTTTTGTTTCTGAGTAGCGATATAACTACCATGCCTGATTCAATGTTGCTTTGTCGCTCTGCATGATTATGACCGTCATTGCTCTTTTAGTTGGTCGCTCCCAGTCTTTTGCTAACCTCCACCTGTACTAAGCGGACTGACTGCTTGTGCATCCACATTCTTTTAATCCAGTTATGCCATATGAGTCCACCATACCTACCTATATGTGGTATTTCACCGCCACTCCAAGTAAATTTACATGTGCTACCTTTAAAACCTTCATTTTTGCAATACATAGCTATTGGGAAAGTAGCTTAAAAACTATTGTGGTAAAGAATATGTCGCTTATGTATCTTATTTCTTATAAGTTGCTTGCTGAGCGGTATCCATGTTTCTGGGGACGCCATCAACTGTTACACTTTTGTTGAATATCATGTGAGTTGCTATGCATGTTCGTCTTGTCCGAAGTAAGGGTGATTTGCCATGAGTTGAATGGTTTGAGTATGCATATTGTTAGAGAAGAACATTGGGCAGCCAACCAAAGCCATGTATCATGGTGGAAGTTTTAGCTTGGACATTAATCCTCAACCTCTTATGAATGCTTAAGCATTAAAGAGGAGTCCATTATCTATTTTCTATGTTGTCCCGGTATGGATGTCCTCAAGTTGAGATCTATCAAAAACGAGAAATCAAATGCGATTTATCTCCTTGGACCTTTGTACAGGTGGCATAGAGGTACCCCTTTGTGATACTTGGTTGAAACATATGTAATGCAATGATAACCCATGGAAATCCGAGCTAATTAGGACAAGGTGCGAGCACTATTGGTATTCGATGCATGAGGCTTGCAACTTATAGGATGTCTTATGCATAACACATATGAAGTATTACTACCGTTGACAAAATTGCTTCTATGTTTTCAAATAAAAAACTCTAGCACATGAGTAATCCCTGCTTCCCTCTGCGAAGGGCCATTCTTTTACTTTTATGTTGAGTCTCCACCTTCTTTTAAAGCACCAACTATTGAGAGCATGATTGTCATTCTGAGTGTAATGTGCATTGTCCCAAAGTAGCATTGTCTTTTTCTTGATTGTGATATCATTTATTCTGAAATCATTGTATCTAGTCATCACTTAAACCTTGAAGGTGCCCCTGCATTTATGTTTTGCTTCACTAAAGGGGGCAAGCTAGATATCACTTTATCATATTTGCACATCATGTTCATTGCAAATCTATTTGATGTTTCAGTATCATATTGTAAAACTTTCAGTTCTTTGTGATTTTCTCATGAGGCAACTTAATTACTACAGATTCATTGTCTCAGTAAGCTTTTGTCATATGACTATGAATAAGTCCTATATGGTTAATAGCATGTCACCACAGAAATTATTCTTGTTATCATTTACCTACTCGAGGACGAGCAGGAATTAAGCTTGGGGATGTTGATACGTCCAAAACGTATCTATAATTTCTGCTTGCTCCATGCCTCTTTTGGGTGATATTGCTATGATATTTATACACTTCCATACACTTTTGATCATATTTGGACTAACCTATTAACTCAGTGCACCCCAGTGCCAGTTTCTGTTTTCGGCTGTTTTTGTATTTCAGGTTTTCACATTACGAGAACTGCCAGGAAAAATCCAGAAAAAATATATAAAAAATCAGCGTTCCAGGAGCTACCGTGCGGCCAAAGTACAGCCGGGGGGGACCCACAGGGGCTCCAGGCGGCCTGCCCAGGCGGCCCACCCCTAGGCCGCGCCGGGGGGGCGCCTGGGCCCCCCAGGACTCCTCTGGTGACCCCCTTTGGCATATATTTAAGGTCCGTCGAGAAAACCCTGATTCCAGACCCCTTTTCTCCAAATGCGATTCCGATCTCCGCCGCCATCGCCATCAAGCTTCGGGGGACCAGAATTCCTGCGCCGGCACCCTGCCGGGATGGGGAAGTGCCCCCGGATTCATCTCCATCGACGTTGCTTCCTCCCTCCATGATGCGTGAGTAGTTCCTCCTCGGGGCTGAGGTTCTTACCAGTAGCTATGTGGTCAATTCTCTCTCCCATGATGTGATCTTCGTTGTGATCATAGGCTATGTTAATCTAAGATCTTTCCCCTTCCTCTATGTATTGGATTGATGTACTCACTTGTCTTTATCTAGTATAATCCCCGAGACCAAGGTGACAGCGGTCTATTGGACATGGATTAGAACAATATTTTCATGAGTGATTTCCTCTCTTGTGTGTTGATTGAAGATTGAGAGTCTCTTGGTGCTTGTCTTTGACTATCCTTTAGATATGTTGTGGTGATTGTGGGACTCTCTTTGGATGGCCGCGGTGACATTGGGAAATCCTTAGATTGAGAACTACGAACTTTGAGGTGTGCTTTTGTAGCCCTACATAATTCTCGTCCTCTCTTGACCACGAAGGAATGACCTCCGAGTGTGTCCCCTTTGCATGTTTTATGGGAAATATCATGTGATTCGATTATGTTAATGTTGTTGGGAGTTGCCACTAGTGAAAGTATGAACCCTAGGCCTTGTTTCCACCATTGCAATACCATTTGTGCTCACGTTTACCACTTGTTTGCTTGCTGCACTTTTTATTACAAATTTATATTACTGTGTTTTGCCATCCATATCACTTGCCATTTAACATCTCTTCGCCGAACTAGTGCACCTATACATCTAACAAGTGTATTAGGTGTGTTGGGGACACAAGAGACTTCTTGTATCTTAGTTGCAGGGTTGCTTGAGAGAGACCATCTTCAACCTCTACTTCCCTGAGTTCGATAAACCTTAGGTCATCCACTTGAGGGAAATTGCTACTGTCCTACAAACCTCTGCGCTTGGAGGCCCAACATAGTCTACAAGAGTAGAAGCGTGTGTAGACATCACCCTCCCCCCCCAAGGATGAGACCGAATTGGACTAGGGGGAGGGGCTGCGCCCCCTCCTTCCTTCTCTTCTCTTTTCCCTTTCCTTCTCTCCTACTCCTACTACTTGGAAGGGATCCTCGTTCTACTAGGAAAGGGGGAATCCTACTCCCAGTGGGAGTAGGACTCCCCAGGGCGCGCCATAGTAGAGGGCCGGCCCTCCTCCTCCTCCACTCCTTTATATACAGGGGTGGGGTCACCCCATAGACACACAAGTTGATCAGTTGATCTCTCCTAACCGTGTGTAGTGCCCCTCTCAACAGAAACACACCCCGGTCATACCGTTGCAGTGCTTAGACGAAGCCCTGCACTGGTAGCTTCATCATCTCCGTCACCATGTCGTCGTGCTGACGAAACTCTCCCGCGAGGTTCTACTGGATGAAGAGCTCTTGGGACGTCATCAAGCTGAACGTGTGTTGAACGCGGAGGCTCCGTACATTCGGTGCTTGATCGGTTGGATCGCGAAGAAAGTTCGACTACATCAACCGCGTCACTAGACGCTTCCGCTCCCGGTCTACGAGGGTATGTGGACACTCTTTCCCCTCTCGTTGCTATGCATCTAGTAGATAGATCTTGCGTGATTGTAGGGAAATTTTTGAAATACTACGTTCCCCAACATGCTACTGATGTGGGCCTCCTCAGCCCTATTGCTCATCACCACGCCTCCATCCGAGTCAGGCTCTACATCGATGATGCAGCCTACTTCTTGAACCCCATCAAGCACGGAGTTAACGCGCCGCACTCCATCCTTGTGACTTTTGGAAGTGTTTCAGGATTGTTCACCAACTTTGCTAAATTGGCTGCCTTCCCGAATTGCTATGACGGCCAGACTCTGGTAATTGCCATTGCTAGTTTCCAAGGGGATTATTGACTCTTTCCCAAGAAAATATCTTGGCTCCAACTTAGTATTTGCAAGCTCAAGCGCATTAACTTCCAAATTGTTGGAAGCAAATCCAACACATAAATCTGACCACCGAGGTGGATGGCATCACCTAAAAGTGGACTACAAACAACATATTCTGATGCCTCTGCATATGCATGCAAGTTCATTGGATCCAACTCGCAACTCACTTTGAGAAAATTTGGGGCCTCAAAATGGAGAGGAATATCAAATTTTCTATATTGCTGCTCGCCCAGAACAGGCTCCCAACCGTTGACCAACTCCAAGCAAGAGGATGTAGCGCAATGCTTTGTGCTCCATGTCTGATCAGGTTCTAGAGTCGGCCAATCATCTCATATTTGGCTGCCCCTTCTCCGCTAAAGTATGATTCAAACTTGGTCAGCGAATGACATAGCTCACAGCTTTTCAAATCTTCTAGTTCATCTAAATCAAAGAGTGTTGGACCCCGCCCGTGTCAAGACCAAAACTGATTGCCATGGCTTCCTCTTATTTGTCGTGCACTTGCGGAATAACGGTTGTACCTTTGGAGACAGTAACTCATTTGCGGACGTTGTTGTTTGCATGATAAAAGTTGACTTAGATTTACTAGATGTACTCTTTTAGGGCATCTCCAATGGGAACTTGCAAAAAATCTCCCGCACCCCTTTCACTGCCCACTGACGTTCAAGCAGATCCTCCTTGAGCTTCTCGAGAGTTGGTTGATGCCAAATTTGTTGACGCATTTGAATAAACTCCTCGGTGTGGTTGGATTCTGGGCCAGAAGTTGGATAGGATCATCCATTTTCTCAAATTCCAGAGTTGCGGCAACATCGTCACCCTCATCCTCGACGATCATGTTGTGCATGATCACACAACATGTCATCACCTCCCACAAGGTCTCCACATCCCATTGTTTTGCAGGTCCACGAACAAATGCAAAACGGGCCCGGAGAACTCCAAATGTCCTCTCGACATCATTTCTAGCCGCTTCTTGTCTTTGGGCAAAGTGAGCCTTTTTCTGGCCAATTAGGTTTGAGATGATGCTGACAAAGGTAGCTCATGGAGGATGGATACCATCAACCGGATAGTAGTCCATGTTGTACTCATGTCCATTGACAGTATAGTGGCAAGGAGGAGTGATACGTCCATTTTGCATCATGCTTATATGTTGATATTTATTGCATTATGGGCTTTTATTACTTGTTTTGTCACAATACTTATGTCTTTTCCCTCTTATTTTACAAGGTTTACATGAAGAGGGAGAATGCCGGCAGCTGGAATTCTGGGCTGGAAAAGCAACAAACTCTGGAAACCTATTCTGCACAACTACAAAAGCCCCGAAACTCAACAGAACTCCGTTTCAGAAAATATAAAAAATATCTGGCGAAAGAAGCTCACGAGAGGGGCCACCAGCTGTCCACGAGGGTGGGGGGCGCCCCCCCTGCCCAGGGCGCGCCCCCTGTCTCGTGGGCCAGCCGGAAGGCCCCCGATGCCCATCTTCTCCTATATGAGGTCTTTTTACCTGGAAAATACCTAAGGAGGCTTTCGGGACCAGACGCCGCCGTCTCGAGGCGGAACCGGGGTGGAAACCAATCTAGGGCTCCGGCAGAGCTGTTCTGCCGGGAATACTTCCCTTCGGGAGGGGGAAATCATCACCACCGTCATCACCATCAACTCTCCCATCTTGGGGAGGTCTATCTTCACCAACATCTTCACCAGCACCATCTCCTCTCAAACTCTCGTTCATCTCTTGTATCCAATCTTTGTACCCAAACCTCAGATTGGTACCTGTGGGTTGCTAGTAGTGTTGATTACTCCTTGTAGTTGATGCGAGTTGGTTTATTTGGTGGAAGATCATATGTTCAGATCCATTATGCATATTAATACCCCTCTGATCATGAACAATATTATGTCTTGTGAGTAGTTACTTTTGTTCCTGAGGACATGTGAGAAGTCTTGCTATTAGTAGTCATGTGAATTTGGTCTTCGTTCGATATTTTGATGAGATGTATGTTGTCTTTCCTCTAGTGGTGTCATGTGAACGTCGACTACATGACACTTCACCATTATTTGGGCCTAGAGGAAGGCATTGGGAAGTAATAAGTAGATGATGGGTTGCTAGAGTGACAGAAGCTTAAACCCTAGTTTATGCGTTGCTTCGTAAGGGGCTGATTTGGATCCATATGTTTCAGGCTATGGTTAGGTTTACCTTAATACTTCTTTTGTAGTTGCGGATGCTTGCATTAGAGGTTAATCATAAGTGGGGGGCTTGTCCAAGTAAGGACAGCACCCAAGCACCGGTCCACCCACATACCAAATTATCAAAGTACCGAACGCGAATCAGATGATCGTGATGAAAACTAGCTTGACGATAATTCCCATGTGTCCTTGGGAACGCTTTCCTTTATATAAGAGTTTGTCCAGGCTTTTCCTTTGCTACAAAAAGGATTGGGACACCTTGCTGCATCTTATTTACTTTTACCTTTTGTCACTTGCTACCAATTACCTTATCACAAAACTATATGTTACCTATAATTTCAGTGCTTGCAGAAAATACCTTACTGAAAACTTTCTATCATTTCCTTATGCTCCTCATTGGGTTCGACACTCTTACTTATCGAAAGGACTACGATAGATCCCCTACACTTGTGGGTCATCAAGACTCTTTTCTAGCACCGTTGCCGAGGAGTGAAGCGCCTTTGGTAAGTGGAATTTGGTAAGGAAAAATTTATATAGTGTGCTGAAATTTATTATCACTTGTTACTATGGCTCAAAATCCTTTGAGGGGCTTGTTCGGGGTATCTTCACCCCGACCAGAAGAGGAAAGAGTTGCTCCTCAACCTACTGCACCTACTGAAAATGTTTGCTTTGAGATTCCTTCGGGTATGATAGAGAAACTGCTTGAAAATTCCTTTACAGGAGACGGAACATTGCATCCCGATTTACATCTAATCTATGTGGATGAAGTTTGTGGATTGTTTAAGCTTGCAGGTATGCCCGAGGATGTTATCAAGAAGAAGGTCTTCCCTTTATCTTTGAAGGGAGATGAATTGACATGGTTTAGGCTATGTGATGATATGGGATCATGGAACTATAATCGTTTGAAGTTGGAATGTCATCAGAAGTTCTACCCTATGCACCAGGTTCATCGTGATCGTAACTATATTTATAATTTTTGGCCTCGCGAAGGAGAACGCATCGCTCAAGCTTGGGGGAGGCTTAAGTCAATGTTATATTCATGCCCAATCATGAGCTCTCAAGAGAAATGATTATTCAAAAAATTTATGCTCGGCTTTCTCTCAATAATCGCTCCATGCTCGATACTTCTTGTTCTGGCTCTTTTATGATGAAGACTATTAAATTCAAATGGGATTTATTGGAAAGAATTAAATGCAACTCTGAAGATTGGGATCTCGACGAAGGTAAGGAGTCAGGTATGACCCCTAAGTTTGATTGTGTTAAAGCTTTTATGGATACCAATGTTTACCGTGAGTT
Source organism: Secale cereale (assembly GCA_902687465.1). Taxonomy (NCBI): domain Eukaryota; kingdom Viridiplantae; phylum Streptophyta; class Magnoliopsida; order Poales; family Poaceae; genus Secale; species Secale cereale. Next base: position 27,175,772 of record LR738714.1, read on the forward strand.
TAACACTAAATATGGACTTGACTCTGAGATAGTAGCTTCTTTATGTGAATCTTTTGCTACTCATGTGGATCTCCCCAAGGAGAAGTGATTTAAATATCACCCCCCTATTGAAGTAAAAGTAGTTGAACCTTTTAAAATTGAAGAAAAGACCATCACTTATAATGTTGATCCTATTGTTCCTACTGCTTATATCGAGAAACCACATTTTCCTGTTAGGATAAAGGATCATGCTCAAGCTTCAACTGTAGTTCCTAAGAGTAATACTAGAACACCTACACCCTCTGAGCAAATTAAAGTTGAACCTAGTGTTGCTATGGTTAAAGATCTCTTGGTAGAAGATTTAGATGGACATGTTATTTACCTCCAAGAAGAGTCTGCTAGAATAGCCAAACCCAATGCTAGGAATAGACATAGACCTATTGTAGGCTTGCCTGTTATCTCTGTTAAGATAGGAGATCATTGCTATCATGGTTTATGTGACGTAGGTGCTAGTGCGAGTATTATCCCTCATGATTTATATCGAGAAATTATGCATGATATTGCACCTATTGAGTTAGAAGGGATTGATGTTACTATTAAGCTTGCTAATAGAGATACTATTTGACCAGTTGGGATAGTTAGAGATGTTGAAGTCTTGTGTTTGAAGGTTAAATACCCTGCTGATTTTCTTGTTCTTAGTTCCCCACAAGATGAATTTTGTCCCATTATATTTTGTAGACCCTTCTTGAATACTGTTAATGCCAAGATAGACTCTGTGAAAGATATTGTTACAGTTGGATTAGGGGATATGTCTCATGATTTTAACTTTGCTAGATTCCGTAGACAACCCCTTGAAAAAGAACCACCCAGTATGGATATTGGTCTTGCTTCTATTGCCGTGCCACCTAATGACCCTTTAGAACAATACTTGCTAGACCATGAAAATGATATGCATATGAATGAGAGAAGGGAAATAGATGAAATATTCTTTAAACAGGGACCCGTATTGAAAAACAACTTGCCTGTTGAAATCCTAGGGGATCCTCCTCCACCCAAGGGTGATTCCGTGTTTGAACTTAAACCTTTACCTGATAATCTTAAGTATGTTTATCTTGATGAAAAGAAGATATATCCTGTAATTATTAGTGCTAACCTTTCAGAGCAGGAAGAAGAAAAATTATTAAAAACTCTGAAGAAGCATCGTGCTGCTATTGGATATACTCTGGATGATCTTAAGGGCATTAGTCCCACTATATGCCAACACAAGATAAAATTGGAAGAAAATGCTAAATCGATTATTGATCATCAGCGACGGTTAAATTCTAAAATGAAAGAAGTGGTAAGGAAGGAAATACTAAAGCTTCCAGAGGCAGGTATTATCTATCTAGTTGCTACAAGCCAGTGGGTAAGTCATGTCCATTGTGTCCCTAAGAAAGGAGGTATGACTGTCGTTCCTAATGATAAAGATGAATTGATCTCGCAAAGAATAGTTACAGGCTATAGGATGGTAATTGATTTCCGTAAGTTAAATAAAGCTACTAAGAAAGATCATTACCCCTTTCCATTTATTGATCAAATGCTATAAAGGTTATACAAACATACTCATTTCTGCTTTCTAGATGGTTATTCTGGTTTCTCTCGAATACCTGTGTTAAAAGCGGATCAAGAAAAGACCACTTTTACTTGTCCTTTCGGTACCTTTGCTTATAGATGTATGCCTTTTGGTTTATGTAATGCACCTGCTACCTTTCAAAGATGCATGATGGCTATATTCTCTGATTTTTGTGAAAAGATTGTTGAGGTTTTCATGGATGATTTCTCCGTTTACGGAACTTCTTTTGATGATTGCTTAAGCAACCTTGATCGAGTTTTGCAGAGATGTGAAGACACTAATCTTGTTTTGAATTGGGAGAAGTGCCACTTTATGGTTAATGAAGGCATTGTATTGGGACATAAAATTTCTGAAAGAGATATTGAAGTTGACAAGGCCAAAGTTGATGCTATTGAAAAGATGCCATGCCCAAAGGACATCAAAGGTATACGAAGTTTCCTTGGTCAAGCCGGGTTTTATAGGAGGTTCATAAAGGACTTCGCCAAAATCTCCAGGCCTTTGACTAATCTCTTACAAAAAGATATTCCTTTTGTCTTTGATGATGATTGTCTAGAATCATTTGAAATACTTAAGAAAGCATTGATCTCTGCACCTATTGTCCAGCCTCCTGACTGGAATTTACCTTTTGAGATTATGAGCGATGCTAGTGATTATGTTGTAGTTGCTGTTCTAGGGCAAAGAGTTGATAAGAAATTGAATGTTATCCAATATGCTAGTAAAACTCTAGATAGTGGCCAAAGAAACTATGCTACTACTGAGAAAGAATGTTTTAGCAGTTGTATTTGCTTGTGATAATTTTAGACCCTATATCGTTGATTCTAAAGTAACTATTCACACTGATCATGCTGCTATCAAATACCTTATGGAAAAGAAAGATGCTAAACCTAGACTTATTAGATGGGTTGTCTTGCTACAAGAATTTGATTTGCATATTATTGATAGAAAGGGAGCTGAGAACCCCGTTGCAGATAACTTGTCTAGGTTAGAGAATATACTTGATGACCCACAACCTATTGATGATAGCTTTCCTGATGAACAATTAGTTGTCATAAATACTTCTCGTACTGCTCCAAGGTATGCTGATTATGCTAATTATATAGTTGCTAAGTTCATACCTCCTAGCTTCACATACCAGCAAAAGAAAAGGTTCTTCTATGATTTGAGACATTACTTCTGGGATGACCCACATCTTTATAAAGAAGGAGTAGATGGTATTATTAGACTTTGTGTACGTGAGCATGAGCAGGAACAGATCCTACGCAAGTGCCACTCCGAAGCTTATGGAGGACACCATGCGGGAGATAGAACTGCACACAAGGTATTGCAATCCGGTTTTTATTGGCCTACTCTCTTCAAGGATGCCCGTAAGTTTGTCTTATCTTGTGATGAATGTCAAAGAATTGGTAATATTAGTAGACGTCAAGAAATGCCTATGAATTATTCACTTGTTATTGAACCATTTGATGTTTGGGGCTTTGATTATATGGGACCGTTTCCTGCCTCTAATGGATACACACATATTTTAGTTGATGTTGATTACGTTACTAAATGGGTAGAAGCTATTCCAACTAGTAGTGCTGATCATAACACCTCTATTAAGATGCTTAAAGAAGTTATTTTTCTGAGGTTTGGATTCCCTAGATATCTAATGACTGATGGTGGTTCACACTTTATTCATGGTGCTTTCCGTAAGATGCTTGCAAAATATGATGTCAACCATAGAATTGCATCCCCCTATCACCCACAGACTAGTGGTCAAGTAGAACTAAGTAACAGGGAGTTGAAACTAATCTTACAAAAGATAGTTAATAGATCTAGGAAGAATTAGTCCAAGAAACTTGATGATGCATTATGGGCCTATAGAACTGCATACAAGAATCCTATGGGTATGTCTCCATATAAGATGGTATATGGAAAAGCTTGTCATTTACCTCTTAAGCTAGAACATAAGGCATATTGGGCTATTAAAGAGCTCAATTATGATTTCAAACTTGCCGGTGAGAAGAGGTTATTTGACATTAGTTGTCTCGATGAATGGAGAACCCATGCTTACGAGAATGCCAAGCTGTTTAAGGAAAAAGTTAAGAGATGGCATCACAAAAGGATACAAAAGCGCGAGTTTAATGTAGGTGATTATGTCTTGCTATTCAACTCTCTTTTAAGATTTTTTGCAGGAAAACTTCTCTCCAAGTGTGAAGGACCTTATGTTATTGAGGAGCTCCATCGTTCCGGTGCCATAAAAATCAACAACTTCGAAGGCACAAATCCGAAGGTGGTGAACGGTCAAAGAATCAAACATTATATCTCAGGTAATCCTATAAACGTTGAAACCAATATTATTGAAACTGTAACCCCGGAGGAATACATAAGGGACACTTTCCAGAACGATTCAGCCTCCGAAAAGGAAGAGGTATGTGATACGGTAAGTAAACCGACTCCAAAACTGTTCTAAAGGAAATTTTCTCCGTTTTGGAATATTTAGAAAAATAGAAAAATAAGTAGCAGTCCGGAAGAGACACGAGGCGTCCACGAGGGTGGAGGGCGTGCCCCCCTGCCTCGTGGGCACCCCGTGTGCCTCCCGGACTCCGTTTTCTTGTGGGTTACTCCTTTTGGTCGGTAAAAATTCATTATATATACTCCCGAAGGTTTTGACCTCTGTATCACGCAAAAATCCTCTGTTTTCATTTCGAGCTGTTGTTTTTGATAGATCTAGATCATCATGGCGTCCTCCAACACCCCCAAGGACTAGTTCTTCGAGAAGGTCATCAACCCCTACCTTGCGGCGGTGCTGCACCATCCTAAAACCATGGAGTTGCATTAGGGGGTGCTGCACATCCGTGATGTTGAGGGGCCGAGGAGGACCGGATGCGTGGAGACAAGACTCGAAGCAATGGAGCAGCAAGTTTTCAAGTGCCAAGGTATGGTGGAACGAGGACTCAACGCCAACCACATGATGATCTCGGAGCTCGCCAACAACCTCAAGCTGGACTCAAGGATCTTTGGGGAAGCTATCTCCAATCTTCAAGGGAAGATCGAACACCTCCAAGCCTAGATCTATGACCTGCAAAACCAAAACTATGAGTATGAATATAGATTCAAGAAGATGAGTTTGGCTGCAGATTTGACTGTCCCGGAGACTCGATCATCCTTCTATGACGGTGAACCCATGCCTTGGAAGGTGGACAACAAGCCTACATCATCAACAACTCCATCATCACCACCCCCGAAGAAGGAGACATAATCATATGGGTATGGGCACTCCCCTTGGCAACTGCCAAGCTTGGGGGAGTGACCCCGGTATCGTATCACCATCACTCCTATCTTTACCGTTTTACTTAGTTCGATCCTTTTGGTAGTATCTTGATCTAGTAGAATAAAGTTAGCATGATCTAGTTGTGAGCTTTTGCTTTATGATCTTTACCCTTTGTAATCGAGTTCGTGAGCTATATAATAAAGATTAGTGTTGAGTCAAGGGCTTGATTTCCTCACTTGGGTCGTGATAAAAAGAAAGAAAACCTAAAGAATATCCAAGAGATCATATTGATCTTGTGGGAAGTAATGACTTCACATATAAGAGTATGATAAATAAAAGTTGTTGGGAGTTGACAAACATAGTTTTGGTCATCGTTGCAATTAATAGGAAGTAATAAAAGAAGAGAGGCTTCACATACAAATATACTATCTTGGACATCTTTTATGATTGTGAGCACTCATTAAAGTATGACATGCTAAAGAGTTGATGTTGGACAAGGAAGACAACATAATGGGTTATGTCTTCTTATATCCGAAATAAAATATATTGTCATGGATCATCCAACATGTTGAGCTTGCCTTTCCCCCTCATGCTAGCCAAAACTCCTCGCACTAAGTAGAGATACTACTTGTGCTTCCATACATCTTCAAACCCAGTTTTGCCATGAGAGTCCACCATACCTACCTATGGATTGAGAAAGACCCTTCCAAGTAAGTTGTCATGTTGCAAACCCGCTAAAATATGTATGATTTATTAGTGTGCGAGAAATTAGCTTTATACGATCTTGTGATATGGAAGTAATAAAAGCGACGGACTTCATAATAAAGGTCCTTATCACAAGTGGCAATATAAAGTGAAGTTCTTCTATGTTAAGACTGTGGATCCAACCATAAAAACACATGACAACCTCTGCTTCCCTCTGCGAAGAGCCTATCTATTATTCTTGCCTTATAAGAGTCAAGGTGAAATCCACCTTTCCTTTTTACCTTTTATCCTTTGGCAAGCACATTGTGTTGGAAAGATCCTGACATATATGCCCACTTGGAAGTAAGTTTTCATGATCTATTACTGTTGACATTACCCTAGAGGTAAAAGGTTGGGAGGCAACACCATAAGCCCCTATCTTTCTCTGTGTCCGATTAAAACTCCATAAACATAAGTATTGCGTGAGTGTGAGCAATTGTGAAAGACTATATGATGGTTGAGTATGTAGGCTTGCTGAAAAGCTCTTATATTGACTCTTTCCGATGTTACGATAAATTGCAATTGCTTCAATGACCGAGATCAAAGTTTGTTAGTTTTCAATGAAGTTTATGATTCATACTTGATATTGTGGATGAATTGTTACTTTGGCATAAGAATCATATGACAATATATATATGTTGCTGTTAGGGAAATGATCATGATGCCCTCATGCGTATTTTGTTTTTATCGACACCTCTATCTCTAAACATGTGGACATATTTTTCGATATCGGCTTTCGCTTGAGGACAAGCGAGGTCTAAGCTTGGGGGAGTTGATACGTCCATTTTGCATCATGCTTATATGTTGATATTTCTTGCATTATGGGTTGTTATTACTTATTTTGTCACAATACTTATGCCTTTTATCTCTTATTTTACAAGGTTTACATGAAGAGGGAGAATGTCGGCAGCTGGAATTCTGGGCTGGAAAAGGAGCACACTCTGGAAACCTATTCTGCACAACTCCAAAAGCCCCGAAACTCAACAGAAAGTTGTTTCAGAAAATATAAAAAAATATCTCGCGAAAGAAGCTCACGAGGGGGCCACCGGCTATCCACGAGGGTGGGGGCGCGCCCCCCTGCCCATGGCGCACCCCCCTGTCTCGTTGGCCAGCCGGAAGGCCCCCAATGCCCATCTTCTCCTATATGAGGTGTTTTGACCTGGAAAAAATCATAAGGAGGCTTTCGGGACTAGACGCCGTCGTCTCGAGGCGGAACCGAGGCGGAAACCAATCTAGGGCTCCGGCAGAGCTGTTCTGTCGGGGATACTTCCCTCCGGGAGGGGGAAATCGTCACCGCCGTCATCACCAACAACTCTCCCATCTTGGGGAGGGCTATCTTGTCAACATCTTCACCAGCACCATATCCTCTCAAACCCTAGTTCATCTCTTGTATCCAATCTTTGTACCCAAACATCAGATTGGTACCTATGGGTTGCTAGTAGTGTTGATTACTCCTTGTAGTTGATGCTAGTTGGTTTATTTGGTGGAAGATCATATGTTCAGATCCATTATGCATATTAATACCCTCTGATCATGAACAATATTATGTCTTGTGAGTAGTTACTTTTGTTCCTGAGGACATATGAGAAGTCTTGCTATTAGTAGTCATGTGAATTTGGTCTTCGTTCGATATTTTGATGAGATGTATGTTGTCTTTCCTCTAGTGGTGTCATGTGAACGTCGACTACATGACACTTCACCATTATTTGGGCCTAGAGGAAGGCATTGGGAAGTAATAAGTAGATGATGGGTTGCTAGAGTGACAGAAGCTTAAACCCTAGTTTATGCATTGCTTCGTAAGGGGCTGATTTGGATCCATATGTTTCAGGCTATGGTTAGGTTTACCTTAATACTTCTTTTGTAGTTGCAGATGCTTGCATTAGAGGTTAATCGTAAGTGGGAGGCTTGTCCAAGTAAGGACATCACCCAAGCACCGGTCCACCCACATACCAAATTATCAAAGTACCGAACGCGAATCAGATGATCGTGATGAAAACTAGCTTGACGATAATTCCCATGTGTCCTCGGGAGCGTTTTCCTGTATATAAGAGTTTGTCCAGGCTTGTCCTTTGCTACAAAAAGGATTGGGCCACCTTGCAGCACCTTATTTACTTTTACCTTTTGTCACTTGCTACCAATTACCTTATCACAAAACTATCTGTTACCTATAATTTCAGTGCTTGCAGAAAATACCTTACTGAAAACTGCCTATCATTTCCTTCTGCTCCTCGTTGGGTTCGACACTCTTACTTATCGAAAGGACTACGATAGATCCCCTACACTTGTGGGTCGTCAAGGAGCTTTTCCTTTAGTCACCTCGCAAACAACGATGGTCGTTGCAGCACATTGATGTCATTGTGAGACCCGGTCATGCCAATGAAAGCATCCCAAATCTAAAAATCATGTGATGCAACTGCTTCAAGAATGATGGTGGGCTTCTTAACACGACCATGATATTGCCCTGATAAATCCTTTAGGCAGTTCTTCCATTTTGAATGCATGCAGTCAAGATATCCAAGCAAACCTGGCCACCCTCTTGCTTCTGAGATTGCCAGGAGCCTCTCGGTATCTGCCACAATTTGTTCTCTTAGGTACTGAAGTCTGAACACCTCGACCATGGCAGTTGCAAACCTGACCATGGCATCTCTGCATTTTCTCTCAGACATCCGTAGGTACTCGTCCCATGAATCAACGGTCGTGCCATATGCAAGCATCCAGAGTGCGATCATGCACTTCTGGTAACTAGAGAAATTAATCATTTCCATGGCATCCTTCTTCATGATGAAGTAATCATCCTGGGACCAGATGCCATCGTACAAATGATCGAAGACGGTCTTGCGCATCCGAAAATGCCGGTGAAAATGTGTAGCAACCAGACCTCAAACAGTCTGATCTCTGTGCATCAGTGTCATCCCTGGATCAGTAATGCTGACACACACAGTACTTGAAAGGATTTATAACAGAGTATCAATCACACACTTATTACATCGATAGTCCAACGATGAACTTATTACAATAAATATGGCTGAAGGCCATCTAATACGATAACAGTGGAAGTCTTGGAAGATAAGTGAGTCCATCAACTCCAACGGCATCACTGAGTATAGAACCACGACCTAAAAGGCACCTTACTCGTCGTCTGAAAAGTCTGCAACATGAAATGTTGCAGCCCGAAAACGGGTCAACACATGGAATGTGCTGGCAAGATAACACAAGTATTTGCAAGTAACAGAATATAGGCTATACTACATGCATATTTGGCTGGTGGAAAGCTCTATGGTTAAGTTTTTGCGTAAAGCCAATTTTTCCCTACTTCAAAGGAATAGATTTTAATTAACTATCATGGTAGTTGAAACCTCGTTGAGAAGATAGACATCCTCTCAACCTCAATTAAAAATAATCATTAACCCAACAAAATTAATTAAGTAACATGATAAGATTCACATGATAATCCAAGTACTAGATACTCAAGACGTCCATAACCGGGGACACGACTAATCATGATCAGTTTGTACACTCTGCAGAGGTTTGTGCACTTTTCCCCACAAGACTCGATCGCCTCCGTTTGGTTTCTCGCACTGCATGGTGTTTGAGAAACGGATGACCGAGACACAGTCTTTCCGAAGAGGTACCCTTAACCAGATAGATAGGCCGGTACACCTACAAAACCCTTACATTTGCTAGCCCATCATGGAAAGGTTTCCCACAACTTACTCAACTATGCCAGAGCCCATATTGGCATGTGCTGCACACGGAAGTTTCTAGTATGAAAAATCTCATGATCCCTTTGAGCCTGGGTGGCGGTCCAAAAGAAAAACAGGCAATCACTGGAATAACCAGATGCCTCAATCCACCCAGATGTGTGTTAAAGTTGCCACCTTAAGTTGAACCATTAATTAAGAAACTCACATTTGTCATGGATACACTCACCCAATCCACGTCTAAGAGCATAGCATGTCCTAACAGCAAACGTAGAAGTAACTCCCAAAGGATTGAATGTAATGCCGGTAATAGGTACTACCTCAATCTACTTCCCAATCCCACAAGTTAATTGATCCTACTCATGCAATGTGTGAGGGTTGGACTAATGCAATGAAAACTGGGTAATTGGAAAGTATGATCAAAGTGTTACTTGCCTTGCTGATGATCCGCAAAACCTAGAGACTCAAAGTAGCAAGCGGCGCACTCCGGGTACTCTATCGCAAACAAACAAGCATACATTAAGTACTTAACTAATGCACGGGTAAAACTCAAATAAGAGATCTAACCATAAAGTTCAACTTAAGAACTCCGGTTTGCAAAAAGAAACAACTCGAAAGAAGCAACGGAACTCAAACTGCGAAAGAAACGAGCTCCGGTTTGCTAGTTGGCCTAAAGTCAAATTTTACAGTAGCCTAAAGAAACAACTCGAGAAGATCAATATATCATCTATGAACACTACGACGAACTTATCCAAATACTCCATAAACACTTTGTTCATCAGGTTCATAAAGTATGCCGGGGCGTTAGTCAGACCAAAAAACATAACGGTATACTCGTACAACCCGTACCTGGTGGTAAAGGCCGTCTTAGGTATATCCTGCTCTCGGATCTTCAATTGGTGGTACCCTGATCGCAGATCGATCTTGGAAAATATCTTAGCTCCTTGGAATCTATCGAACAGATCATTGATCATCGGCAATGGGTACTTGTTCTTGATCGTTACTTCGTTCAGCCCTCGATAATCAACAACCATTTTTAACGATCCATCCTTCTTCTCCTCTAAAAGTACTGGCGAACCCCAAGGCGAAGAACTTGGGCGTATGAATCCTTTATCCAATAACTCTTTAATCTGTTTCTTTATCTCCTCCAAATCCTTTGCGGGCATCCTATATGGTCTCTTAGAAATTGGCCCGGTGCCTGGCAAAAGTTCAATCAAAAACTCTATATCTCTATCCGGTGGCATGCCAGGTAACTCCTCTGGAAACACCTCCGGATAATCCTTCACTACTGGCACTTTCTCCTGAACAACTCCCGTGAGAGAATGTACTTGAGTCCTTATAGGCGAATGCCTAGATACATACTTAATCCTTTTTCCCTCCGGGGTGGTGAGCAAAATTGACTTACTAGCACAGTCAATGTTACCTCCATACTTCGATAGCCAATCCATACCTAATATCACATCCAATCCTTGTGACTCTAGGAATATTAGGTCAGAGGGGAAAGTATGGCGTCCTATGATCAATGGTGTCTGAAAACATCATTGGTGTGCCATATAATCTGCTCCAGGTGAACTTGCTAACATGGGGGTCTTAAGGACTCGGGTGGACATCCTATGTCTATTTACGAATCCCCTTGAAATATATGAATGCGATGCACCAGTATCGAAAAGAACTATTGCGGTAAATGTCTTAACCAAAAACTTACCGACAACAGCATCTGGTTGCTCTTCTAGCTCCTCCACAGTCACGTGGTTCACTTGTCCTTTGTTGAACGGGTTGGGCTTCTTTGCGGCGCTTCCATTGCCGTTCCCATTCTTGACTTCTGGGCATTCATTGGCATAATGTCCAATCTTCCCGCACTTGTAACAAGTGACATGGCTGAAATCCCTCTTGGTGGGTGTGGACGGTGTAGGGCGTCTCTGGTTACCATTTGCTCCATTCCCATTTCCATTTCCATTCTTGGTGCCATTGTGGTTGTGCGAGCTACCTCCTCCATGGGTATGTTGAAACTATCCTACCGTTTTAGGGGTAAAACGGGGCTTCTGCTGAGCTCCAGAATTATACTTTCCTTGCCCATACTTCCTCTTGCGGCTTTCAACCTGTTGATGCTTCCTTTCAATCATTAGGGCGCGATCAACCAGCTCCTGGTAGTTATTCAAAGTAGCCACCATCAACTGTACGCTCATCTCATCATTCAGCCCTTCCATGGATCTCTCCTGCTTAGCGGCATCTGTGGCCACATCATCTGGGGCATAACAAGATAGGGTACTAAACTCATCCACGTACTGGGCCACAGTACGGTTGCCTTGGCGCAAATTGTGAAACTCCTGCTTCTTCATACTCATAGCTCCAGTTGAGACATGGGCGGTACGAAAAGCTTGCTGAAACTGATCCCAAGTCACATTGGCTATTGGGTAAGTGGCTGTGTAATTCTCCCACCATGCTGCGGCTGGTACAGACAACTGGTGTGCGGCAAATCGCACCTTCTCAGCATCCGAGCAATTGGCGGTGGTCAAATCCCTTCCAATCTTGCGTAGCCAGTCATCAGCCACTATTGGTTCGATGCTGCTAGCAAACACGGGTGGTTGCAACCTTAAGAAAGGTGTCAGGTTGTCCACGGGTGGTGGTGGTGGAGGGTTGTTGTTGTTGTTCTGTTTGTTTTGAGTGTTCTGGACAAGAAGTTGCATCGGGGTGTTCTGCTGCTGGATCAACTGGGTGAGCTCAGGGGGAAACTCAAATTCACGTCTTGGAGGCATCTGATGGGTGTAGAGGGAAGAGATTAGAATAAAAAAGAGGTCTAAGGGAAATCACTACCCATATGCACATGAGACAAACATAATCATATCGCACCAATCAATTTCAAGCAAGATCTTACAAATCTAACTAACGTTACAAAAGTGCTCTAAAACTAATATTTGGAGGTAAACTACTAGTCACAGGGTGTCATCTAAAAATATTGATCGGTAGAGGATTCCATGATATCTGCTCCAACTTCATCTTCATAGTCTTCGTCCTTGCTATCCTCAGCTTCCGAATCTATGTCATCTATGATGATATAATCTTCCAGTGGAATCTCCTTCGGTTCTTCTTCCTCATCTTCTTCTCCCATGAGTATCCCTAACTTCCGTGTCAAGTCATCATTCTTCTCCACAAGTATTAGCATCTCCTCCTCGTATCCGTCGCGTGTAGACTTGAGTTCTTCCTCTAGCTCCAAATTCCTATTTAGGGCTTTCTTCAAATCTATCATCCCTGCACACATCTGGTGCTCCTGGCGAGGAATGTGATGGTTCAACTCCTGGATGAATGTTGTAATGGACCTATCCTTCCGGGTGCTGATCATATCCCAATTCTCATCTCGGCGTCCACAAATTTGGTAGATGGTGTCCTTTAGCTCCTGCTTGTAGACTTCTCCAATCCTTCCCATAGCAATGTGGGCTGCCATGCTCCTGCCTAGGTTCCATGTAGGCGCATTAAAGGAAAATGCTATGAGTGAGGTGACGGGCGCGAACGTCCTTCCTGGTACTTGGGCTTGAATCAACCAACGCTCCACCTCGGGTAGAGTGGCATTGGAGGTTCCGGTGAAACTTGGTAGTCCAATGTTTAGATATCTGGTGACTTCCTTTAGGTGTCGTCCAAATGGTGTATCATCATCCGGTTGCATGAACTTGTTCTTTGCATCCACCATCCTAAAAGAGTAGAAAAGATGAGGAGTCAGAAAGAGAAGAGTGAATAGTGTTCTAGGGCTTGTCTTAGTGGTCGTGTCCTACAGTCAGCGTGTGCTCTGATACCATCTTGTAGCGACCAGACCTCAAACAGTCTGATCTCTGTGCATCAGTGTCATCCCTGGATCAGTAATGCTGACACGCACAGTACTTGAAGGATTTATAACAGAGTAGCAATCACACACTTATTACATCGATAATCCAATGATGAACTTATTACAATAAATATGGCTGAAGGCCATCTAATACGATAACAGCGGAAGGCTTGGAAGATAAGTGAGTTCATCAACTCCAACGGCATCACTGAGTATAGAACCACGACCTAAAAAGGCACCTTACTCGTCGTGTGAAAAGTATGCAACATGAAACGTTGCAGCCCGAAAACGGGTTAGCACATGGAATATGCTGGCAAGATAACACAAGTATTTGCAAGTAACAGAATATAGGCTATACTACATGCATATTTGGCTGGTGGAAAGCTCTATGGTTAAGTTTTTGCGTAAAGACAATTTTTCCCTACTTCAAAGGAATAGATTTTAATTAACTATCATGGTAGTTGAAACCTCGTTGAGAAGATGGACATCCTCTCAACCCCAATTAAAAATAATCATTAACCCAACAAAATTAATTAAGTAACATGATGAGATTCACATGATAATCCAAGTACTAGATACTCAAGACGTCCATAACCGGGGACACGGCTAATCATGATCAGTTTGTACACTCTGCAGAGGTTTGTGCACTTTTCCCCACAAGACTCGATCGCCTCCGTTTGGTTTCTCGCACTGCATGGTGTTTGGGAAACGGATGACCGAGACACAGTCTTTCCGAAGAGGTCCCCTTAACCAGATAGATAGGCCGGTACACCTACAAAACCCTCTACATCTGCTAGCCCATCATGGAAAGGTTTCTCACAACTTACTCAACTATGCCAGAGCTCATATTGGCATGTGGCTGCACACGGAAGTTTCTAGTATGAAAAATCTCATGATCCCTTTGAGCCTGGGTGGCGGTCCAAAAGAAAAACAGGCAATCACTGGAATAACCAGATGCCTCAATCCACCCAGATGTGTGTTAAAGTTGCCACCTTAAGTTGAACCATTAATTAACAAACTCACATCTGTCATGGATACACTCACCCAATCCACGTCTACGAGCATAGCATGTCCTAACAGCAAACATAGAAGTAACTCCCAAAGGTTTGAATGTAATGCAGGTAATAGGTACTACCTCAATCTACTTCCCAATCCCACAAGTTAATTGATCCTACTCATGCAATGTGTGAGGGTTGGACTAATGCAATGAAAACTGGGTAATTGGAAAGTATGATCAAAGTGTTACTTGCCTTGCTGATGATCCGCAAAACCTAGAGACTCAAAGTAGCAAGCGGCGCACTCCGGGTACTCTATCGCAAACAAACAAGCATACAATAAGTACTTAACTAATGCATGGGTAAAACTCAAATAAGAGATCTAACCAGAAAGTTCAACTTAAGAACTCCGGTTTGCAAAAAGAAACAACTCGAAAGAAGCAACGAATCTCAAACTGCTAAAGAAACGAGCTCCGGTTCGCTAGTTGGCCTAAAGTCAAATTTTACATTATCCAAAACTTTGTTCAAGTTGGTTAAACGTAAAGAGGGCATCGAGACGAAGATCTGGGATTTTGAATCACCTGATTCCGACTCTCGAGCGAAAAGAAAAACGAAAAACAAGATCAGGGCAGAAATCGCGATCGGAAAAATCACGGATAAATACCCCGAAAAAGAAAACGGACGAACAGGCTAACGAACGAACGTTCGCTGTCTGCGGCTAACGGACGAAAACCATTCATTAAAACGAACGTACGGACGAACGTCCGCTAAATAACTAAACCGACGAAAAACCGAACCGATCTAATCTAATAAAAAAACAGATCTACGGTTTTTACTAAACCGACCGGTTCTTATAAAAAAATGATAACTACCTCGAGCAACGAACTCCGGCGAGATCTCCGGTGTTCCGGCGGTGGCGAGGCGGCGGTGCTCCGGCAAGGGTGCTACGGGGCGGCGGCGGCGCGGTCCGGCGGCGGTCCGGGCGGCGGGCGGCGGCAAGTGCGGCGGCGGGCAGCAAGTGCGGCGGCGGCGCGGCGCGGCGCGAGGGCGGCGGCGCGGCGCGGCGCGTGGGCGGCGGCGAGAGGTGGCGGCGAAGGCGAGCGGCGAAGGCGAGCGGCGGCGGCGAAGGCGAGCGGCGGCGCGGGCAGGCGGCGGCGGCGGCGCGAAGGGGCGGCGGGGCGGCGCGCTAGGGTTGCGGGCGGCTGGGGCGATGTGGCGACTTGGGCCGGCTCGGGCGACATATAAAGCCCAGAGTCCCAATCCTATACGAGTCTAAGTCGGTCCCCCCCCCCCTTTTTTTTTAATAGAGTCCTGGCGCAGAAAAACTAACGAAAGAAATACTAAACGGACTCCAAAAATCTCGAAATAAATTTTCACCGTCCTCTAATAATATTTAGGACAAAGTGAACATTTTTCCCGGACCTAAATGCAATTTTGAAAAATGCGCATTTTTCCTATGCAAATAAATCCAGAAAAATACCAAAAGTGATTTTAACATTTTTCCTCCAATATTTCTGTTATTTTGGAGAAGTCATATTATCTCCGCTCATATTTTGTATTTAGAAATATTTTTAGGAGAGAAAAATAATTAGAATCACACTGTCCTCGTACTGGTATTCGTGCGAACTCAAATACAAAAACGGTAAAATTCCCAACTCTCTCCGTAGGTCCTTGAGTTGCTTAGAATTTCGAGGAACGCCACAAACAAAAATAAAAAAGCATGGAATGCAATTATGATCTATGTATAACATTCCAAATTGAAAATTTGGGATGTTACAAACCTACCCCCCTTAGAATGAATCTCGCCCTCGAGATTCGACTTGGCTAGAGAACAGGTGTGGGTGGTCCTTCCGTAGATCATCTTCTCGTTCCCAGGTGGCTTCTTCCTCGGTGTGGTGACTCCACTGAACTTTGCAAAACTTGATAACCTTACTGCGGGTGACTCTGCTCGAAAATTCGAGAATCTTAACAGGCTTCTCCTCGTAAGTCAGATCACTGTCCAACTGAATTGCTTCTAGGGGTACTATGTCTCTAAGCGGTATATCGGCTATCTCCGCATGGCACTTCTTAAGCTGTGAAACGTGAAACACGTCGTGCACTCCTGACAATCCTTCGGGCAACTCCAACTTATAGGCAACCTCTCCCATGCGTTCCAAAACACGGTAAGGTCCCACAAATCTCGGGGCTAACTTCCCTGTAACTCCGAAACGTTTAACTCCTCGCAGAGGCGATACTCTCAAGTATGCTCTATCTCCGATCTCATAGGCTATCTCCTTGCGCTTCGAGTCTGCATAACTCTTCTGCCTGGACTGAGCTACCTTCAGTCTATCTCGGATCAACTTCACCTTCTCCTCAGACTCTTTGATTAAGTCTGGTCCAAACAACTGTCGGTCTCCAACTTCATCCCACATTAACGGTGTTCGGCATCTCCTTCCATACAACGCCTCGAACGGTGCCATCTTCAAACTGGCTTGGTAACTGTTGTTGTATGAGAACTTCGTGTAGGGCAAATTGTCATCCCAACTAGATCCATAATCTAGTGCACAGGCTCTCAGCATATCCTCCAAAATCTGATTGACTCTCTCCGTCTGTCCATCTGTCTGTGGGTGAAAAGCTGTGCTAAACTCTAGTCTGGTACCCAAAGTTTCATGTAACTGATTCCAGAACTTTGAGGTAAACTGGGTTCCTCTATCTGATACGATGCTCCTTGGAACTCCATGCAGACATACAATTCTGGTCATGTATATCTTTGCCAACTTTGCACTGGTATATGTGGTTTTCACAGGGATAAAGTGGGCTACCTTCGTCAATCGTTCCACTACTACCCAGATTGAATCATATCTTGTTTTGGTCCTGGGCAATCCGGTGATAAAATCCATGCCAAGTTTCTCCCACTTCCATTCGGGTATCGTCATAGGTTGTAACAATCCTGTTGGCTTCTGATGTTCTGCCTTTACTCTCTGACATACATCACAAACTGCTACATACTCCGCGATATCTTTCTTCATACCGGTCCACCAGAAAATGTCCTTCAAATCCAAATACATCTTAGTATTTCCTGGGTGAATCGAGTATGGTGAATCATGGGCCTCCTGTAGAATCAACTTCCTGATCTCCGGGTCATTAGGCACATAAACACGGTCCTCAAACCATAAGGTGTCGTGTTCATCCTCACGAAAACCCTTAGCTCTTCCTTCGCTCATCCTCTCCTTTATAGAGGCAACCTCCTTGTCAGTTTTCTGAGCTTCTCTGATTTTATCCATCAGGGTAGACTGGATTTCTAGTGTTGCTACATAGCCTCTCGGAACTATCTCCAAACGTAGTTCTCGTAAGTCCTCAGCTAACTCCTTTGGAAATTCCTCCATCATTAGGGTGTTGACATGGCTCTTTCGGCTTAGCGCATTGGCCACTATGTTAGCCTTTCCGGGATGATAATGCAATCTCATGTCGTAATCCTTAATGAGTTCCAGCCATCTACTTTGCCTAAGATTCAGCTCTTTCTGAGTGAATATATACTTCAGACTCTTGTGATCCGTATATACTTCACAATGGTTTCCAATAAGAAAATGTCTCCACGTCTTCAATGCATGCACTACGGCTGCTAACTCCAAACCGTGGGTGGCATAGTTCAGCTCATGTGGTTTCAGTTGTCGTGAAGCATACGAAACAACTCTTCCTTCCTGCATAAGAACTGCTCCAAGTCCTCGACGTGAAGCATCGCAGTACACCTCATAATCCTTATGTTGATCTGGCAGAATCAACACAGGGGATGAGACCAACCTTTTCTTTAATTCCTGGAAACTGGCCTCACAATCTTTTGTCCAACTGAACTTGGTGTCCTTCTTTAACAACTCCGTCATTGGCTTTGCAATCCTTGAGAAATTCTCAATAAATCTCCGGTAGTATCCTGCAAGTCCAAGAAAACTCCGGATCTCTCCAACTGTTGTTGGTGCTTCCCAATGGGACACAGTGTCCACCTTAGCGGGGTCTACTGCTATTCCTTCTCCAGATATAACGTGTTCGAGAAATCCGACTTCCTTCAACCAAAACTCGCATTTGCTAAACTTGGCATATAACTGATGTTCTCTGAACTTTTCCAATACCAAACGCAAATGCTCTGCATGCTCCTCTTCATCCTTCGAGAAGATCAATATATCATCTATGAACACTACGACGAACTTATCCAAATACTCCATAAACACTTTGTTCATCAGGTTCATAAAGTATGCCGGGGCGTTAGTCAGACCAAAAAACATAACGGTATACTCGTACAACCCGTACCTGGTGGTAAAGGCCGTCTTAGGTATATCCTGCTCTCGGATCTTCAATTGGTGGTACCCTAATCACAGATCGATCTTGGAAAATATCTTAGCTCCTTGCAATCTATCGAAAAGATCATTGATCATCGGCAATGGGTACTTGTTCTTGATTGTTACTTCGTTCAGCCCTCGGTAATCAACAACCATTCTTAACGATCCATCCTTCTTCTCCTCTAAAAGTACTGGCGAACCCCAAGGCGAAGAACTTGGGCGTATGAATCCTTTATCCAGTAACTCTTTAATCTGTTTCTTTATCTCCTCCAAATCCTTTGCGGACATCCTATATGGTCTCTTAGAAATTGGCCCGGTGCCTGGCAAAAGTTAATTCAAGAACTCTATATCTCTATCCGGTGGCATGCCAGGTAACTCCTCTGGAAACACCTCCGGATAATCCTTCACTACTGGCACTTCCTCCTGAACAACTCTCGTGAGAGAATGTACTTGAGTCCTTATAGGCGAATGCCTCGATACATACTTAATCCTTTTTCCCTCCGGGGTAGTGAGCAAAATTGACTTACTAGCACAGTCAATGTTACCTCCATACTTCGATAGCCAATCCATACCTAATATCACATCCAATCCTTGTGACTCTAGGAATATTAGGTCAGAGGGGAAAGTATGGCGTCCTATGATCAATGGTGTCTGAAAACATCCTTGGTGTGCCATATAATCTGCTCCAGGTGAACTTACTAACATGGGGGTCTTAAGGACTCGGGTGGACATCCTATGTCTATTTACGAATCCCCTTGAAATATATGAATGCGATGCACCAGTATCGAAAAGAACTATTGCGGTAAATGTCTTAACCAAAAACTTACCGACAACAGCATCTGGTTGCTCTTCTACCTCCTCCACATTCACGTGGTGCACTTGTCCTTTGTTGAACGGGTTGGGCTTCTTTGTGGCGCTTCCATTGCCGTTCCCATTCTTAACTTCTGGGCATTCATTGACATAATGTCCATTCTTCCCGCACTTGTAACAAGTGACATGGCTGAAATCTCTCTTGGTGGGTGTGGACGGTGTAGGGCGGCTCTGGTTACCATTTGCTCCATTCCCATTTCCATTTCCATTCTTGGTGCCATTGTGGTTGTGCAAGCTACCTCCTCCATGGGTATGTTGAAACTGTCCTACCATTTTAGGGGTAAAACGGGGCTTCTGCTGAGCTCCAGAATTATACTTTCCTTGCCCATACTTCCTCTTGCGGCTTTCAATCTGTTGATGCTTCCCTTCAATCATTAGGGCGCGATCAACCACCTCCTGGTAGTTATTGAAAGTAGCCACCATTAACTGTACGCTCATCTCATCATTCAGCCCTTCCATGGATCTCTCCTGCTTAGCGGCATCTGTGGCCACATCATCTGGGGCATAATGAGATAGGGTACTAAACTCATCCACGTACTGGGCCACAGTACGGTTGCCTTGGCGCAAATTGCGAAACTCCTGCTTCTTCATACTCATAGCTCAAGCTGAGACATGGGCGGTACGAAAAGCTTGCTGAAACTGATCCCAAGTCACATTGGCTATGGGGTAAGTGGCTGTGTAATTCTCCCACCATGCTGCGGCTGGTCCAGACAACTGGTGTGCGGCAAATCGCACCTTCTCAGCATCCGAGCAATTGGCGGTGGTCAAATCCCTTCCAATCTTGTGTAGCCAGTCATCAGCCACTATTGGTTCGATGCTTCTAGCAAACACGGGTGGTTGCAACCTTAAGAAACGTGTCAGGTTGTCCACGGGTGGTGGTGGTGGAGGGTTGTTGTTGTTCTGGTTGTTCTGGGTGTTCTGGACAAGAAGTTGCATCAGGGTGTTCTGCTGCTGGATCAACTGGGTGAGCTCAGGGGGAAACTCAAATTCACGTCTTGGAGGCATCTGATGGGTGTAGAGGGAAGAGATTAGAATAGAAAAGAGGTCTAAGGGAAATCACTACCCATATGCACATGAGACAAACACAATCATATCACACCAATCAATTTCAAGCAAGATCTTACAAATCTAACTAACGTTACAAAAGTGCTCTAAAACTAATATATGGAGGTAAACTACTAGTCACAGGGTGTCATCTAAAAATATTGATCGGCAGAGGATTCCATGATATCTGCTCCAACTTCATCTTCATAGTCTTCGTCCTTGCTATCCTCAGCTTCCGAATATGTGTCATCTATGATGATATAATCTTCCGGTGGAATCTCCTTGGGTTCTTCTTCCTCGTCTTCTTCTCCCATGAGTATCCCTAACTTCCGTGTCAAGTCACCATTCTTCTCCACAAGTATTAGCATCTCCTCCTCGTATCCGTCGCGTGTAGACATGAGTTCTTCCTCTAGCTCCAAATTCCTATTTAGGGCTTTCTTCAAATCTATCATCCCTGCACACATCTGGTGCTCCTGGCGACGAATGTGATGGTTCAACTCCTGGATGAATGATGCAATGGACCTATCCTTCCGGGTGTTGATCATATCCCAATTCTCATCTCGGCGTCCACAAATTTGGTAGATGGTGTCCTTTAGCTCCTGCTTGTAGACTTCTCCAATCCTTCCCATAGCAATGTGGGCTGCCATGCTCCTGCCTAGGTTCCATGTAGGCGCATTAAAGAAAAATGCTATGAGTGAGGTGACGGGCGCGAACGTCCTTCCTGGTACTTGGGCTTGAATCAACCAACGCTCGTCCTCAGGTAGAGTGGCATTGGAGGTTCCGGTGAAACTTGGTAGTCCAATGTTTAGATATCTGGTGACTTCCTTCAGGTGTCGTCCAAATGGTGTATCATCATCTGGTTGCATGAACTTGTTCTTTGCATCCACCATCCTAAAAGAGTAGAAAAGATGAGGAGTCAGAAAGAGAAGAGTGAATAGTGCTCTAGGGATTGTCTTAGTGGTCGTGTCCTACAGTCAGCGTATGCTCTGATACCATCTTGTAGCGACCAGACCTCAAACAGTCTAATCTCTGTGCATCACTGTCATCCCTGGATCAGTAATGCTGAGACGCACAGTACTTGAAGGATTTATAACAGAGTAGCAATCACACACTTATTACATCGATAGTCCAACGATGAACTTATTACAATAAATATGGCTGAAGGCCATCTAATACGATAACAGCGGAAGGCTTGGAAGATAAGTGAGTCCATCAACTCCAACGGCATCACTGAGTATAGAACCACGACCTAAAAAGGCACCTTACTCGTCGTGTGAAAAGTATGCAACATGAAACGTTGCAGCCCGAAAACGGGTCAGCACATGGAATATGCTGGCAAGATAACACAAGTATTTGCAAGTAACAGAATATAGGGTATACTACATGCATATTTGGCTGGTGGAAAGCTCTATGGTTAAGTTTTTGCGTAAAGCCAATTTTTCCCTACTTCAAAGGAATAGATTTTAATTAACTATCATGGTAGTTGAAACCTCGTTGAGAAGATAGACATCCTCTCAACCCCAATTGAAAATAATCATTAACCCAACAAAATTAATTAAGTAACATGATGAGATTCACATGATAATCCAAGTACTAGATACTCAAGACGTCCATCACCGGGGACACGGCTAATCATGATCAGTTTGTACACTCTGCAGAGGTTTGTGCACTTTTCCCCACAAGACTCGATCGCCTCCGTTTGGTTTCTCGCACTGCATGGTGTTTGAGAAACGGATGACCGAGACACAGTCTTTCCGAAGAGGTCCCCTTAACCAGATAGATAGGCCGGTACACCTACAAAACCCTCTACATCTGCTAGCCCATCATGGAAAGGTTTCCCACAACTTACTCAACTATGCCAGAGCCCATATTGGCATGTGGCTGCACACGGAAGTTTCTAGTATGAAAAATCTCATGATCCCTTTGAGCCTGGGTGGCGGTCCAAAAGAAAAACAGGCAATCACTGGAATAACCAGATGCCACAATCCACCCAGATGTGTGTTAAAGTTGCCACCTTAAGTTGAACCATTAATTAACAAACTCACATCTGTCATGGATACACTCACCCAATCCACGTCTACGAGCATAGCATGTCCTAACAGCAAATGTAGAAGTAACTCCCAAAGGTTTGAATGTAATGCAGGTAATAGGTACTACCTCAATCTACTTCCCAATCCCACAAGTTAATTGATCCTACTCACGCAATGTGTGAGGGTTGGACTAATGCAATGAAAACTGGGTAATTGGAAAGTATGATCAAAGTGTTACTTGCCTTGCTGATGATCCGCAAAACCTAGAGACTCAAAGTAGCAAGCGGCTCACTCTGGGTACTCTATCGCAAACAAACAAGCATACAATAAGTACTTAACTAATGCACGGGTAAAACTCAAATAAGAGATCTAACCAAAAAGTTCAACTTAAGAACTCCGGTTTGCAAAAAGAAACAACTCGAAAGAAGCAACGAAACTCGAACTGCGAAAGAAATGAGCTTCGGTTTGCTAGTTGGCCTAAAGTCAAATTTTACAGTAGCCAAAACTTTGTTCAAGTTGATTAAACGTAAAGAGGGCATCGAGACGAAGACCTGGGATTTTGAATCACCTGATTTCGACTCTCGAGCGAAAAGAAAAACGAAAAACAAGATCAGGGCAGAAATCACGATCGGAAAAATCGCGGATAAATACCCCGAAAAAGAAAACGGACGAACAGGCTAACGAACGAACGTTCGCTGTCTGCGGCTAACGGACGAAAACCGTTCGTTAAAATGAACGTACGGACGATCGTCCGCTAAATAACTAAACCGACGAAAAGCCGAACCGATCTAATCTAATAAAAAAACAGATCTACGGTTTTTACTAAACCGACCGGTTCTTATAAAAAAATGATAACTACCTCGAGCAACGAACTCCGGCGAGATCTCCGGCGGTCCGGTGGTGGCGAGGCGGCGGTGCTCCGGCGAGGGGGCTACGGGGCGGCGGCGGCGCTGTCGTGGAATTAACACGTCAGATGTCCGGTTTAGCGGACTTAGTCGTGAGGCCGCGCATCTATGTAGTAGCTTGAGAGGGGTTGAGCGGAATCGAGAGACACGATGCAAGACAAGGATTTAGACAGCTTCGGGCCCCGAGAAACATCATCCGGTAATAACCCTACGTGCTGTTTGAGGCTAGATCTCATTATGATCCTCATGGTGTCGCCGGTAAACCGGCTCTTTGTGTCTAGCCCTAGAAACTTGTCTGCTTGTGGCTTGTCTAAACTTGTCTCAAACCTCTCCACTTTGGGGAGCCCTGCCCCTCCTTATATATGTTGAAGGGGCGGGTTACATGACTAGTCCTAGTAGGATTAGGATTGCTCTATTACAAGGAGTCCTAGTCTTGCTTCCTTTGTAAGAGAATATTCCTTGTGCTTTCTTCATAAACCGGCCCACCATACATGAAACGGCCTTCTGGGCCTTGGGCCTTGTCATCCATGATCTGCCTGCCGGGTTACCAGTAAATTGACAAGTCCGGCCGGGTTATAATTTCCGGCCGGTTCATACCGCGGGGTATATCCCCGACATTAGCCCCCAGTTTAGCTTGGATTTATCCATGGTAAACTTATGCTGCAACACAATAACAAATTTGATAGGTTGTGCTCCGGGTTAAATATTTTCCTGAACCGGCACCAATGCAAAAAATCCAGGCACTTCTTCTGAAAACTGCGGGTCAATAGTCCAGCTTCATGATCAATTTGATTGCAGAAGAAATATTGTAAATCAAGAATCCATTTGAATCGGCCTTCAATGCTTCGATTTGACAAAAAATATTGGTCTTTGAAATATTCAACTGATATCCAGCCTGCTTGAAGATGTAGAATTTGCCGGTTTTATGATTACCAAAACTGCCGGGTTATGAAAACTGATGATCCCGGGTCATGACTGTTTATGGACGCCGGGTTACGATTGTTGCCAACGCCGGGTCACACAATTAATCTTCCGGACTTACCCAAAACTGAGAATTTGAAGATGTTCCTCCTTTATATGCACATTGCCTGTAGCCCCCAAGTCTTAAGAGGAGAACATAGTGATATCTTAAGACTTGTTTCAATATAAATGTTGCAATCTTGAAGAAATCCGGATTGTTCATCCCAATCACTATGAAACTGAATATTCCATATTATGTAGCCCCCAAGTGCCGGGTCATTATGCAATAATGAGCAGGGACTTTGAAAATATGATCATGTAAACTTGAACAGCAATACGTAGCCCCCAAGTGCCGGGTCAGTATGCAATAATGAGCAGGGACTTGAATTGTTGACAGGAGCGATTGGTAGTCCCCAAGGGCCGGCTCATTACGATGGGATGAGTCGGGTCTTCAATAAAGTGAGCAAAAAATGACTTTGCATTAGCCCCCAAGTGTCATGGTGCATTCTTGCAGCGACATGAGACTTGCATATGTGATGTAATCTTTAACTTGAATAATGTAGCCCCCAGGTGCCGGGTCGTAAGCCTGCAGCGACTCGGGACTATTCCTTTGTAGAATAAATCACTTCCATCGATGAAATAATATCCATTGCGCTTAAAGCGACTTTGAAAACCTCAATCTTAATATTGATGACCATAATAAGATTCCAGCCATGTTGGCTATTGAAGAATATAATCCGGTTTGAAGACCGGTTCCAGGGATATTTGATTACAACTAGGCCGGGTTAATAAACACCGGTCATTATCGTATTTCATACTGGCGACTTATAGTCAAAGCCAGGCCGGATTAATGAATACCGGTCATTATCTTACCTGTGATCAAGTGTACCTGACGTCCTTAATCCGGTAGGCATATTTGAATGTGTAGATTCTGATGAAGCTCTTGGCTCTGTTGGGGTGGACCCAATAATTATTCCGGGTTTATAGGAACTACCGGTTTAAATAATGCTGGAGCTCTGTGTCCAGACTTTTGAAGATATGTGGTCAACTTTGAAGTTGTCCGGCTCCGGATTAAAAAACCATAGGAACACATGAAAACACAAACACAAAAACACAGGTTTGCAAATAAGACCATGTAGTCGAGGCTTTTTGTGAGCTGCCAGGCTCTATATCGAGGCGTCTGATTCGAATACGATCAGTAAAACCGGACCAAAGGGGTTAAGCTAAGATTCGAATACGACCTTGTGGCTCCCAGTGGCTTTAAAATTTTGAGCCAATCAATGGATTCGAATACGATCCAAAGGGCTTATGGTTCGAATACGACCATGTAATCCGGACCACAAGGGGTTGAGCTAGGATTCGAATACGACCGTGTAGCCTCCTTGTGACCGTGGAGATTTGAGCCAATCAATGGATTCGAATATGATCCAAAGGGCCGATGGTTCGAATACGACCATGTAAATCGGACCACAAGGGGTTGAGCTAGGATTCGAATATGACCGTGTAGCCCCCTTGTG
>LR738714.1:27201518-27273966 GCA_902687465.1 Secale cereale
GGTTGAGCTAGGATTCGAATACGACCGTGTAGCCCCCTTGTGACCGTGGAGATTTGAGCCAATCAATGGATTCGAATACGATCCAAAGGGCCGATGGTTCGAATACGACCATGTAAACCGGACCACAAGGGGTTGAGCTAGGATTCGAATACGACCGTGTAGCCCCCTTGTGAATTTGGCTATGTTCTCTTTGGTTCGAATACGACCTATGTTTGAACAGGAATGGCTATGTTCTCTTTGGTTCGAATACGACCTATGTTTGAACAGGAAGCCTTTAGTGACTTTAGAAGCAGAGTACCTATATGGGAGTTGCACTGTGCGGCAAACCTTCTTTGGTCCCTTAATAAAGAGTTGTCCTGTATATCAACATAGATAGATCAAGGCATCTTGTCTTCTTAATGAAAATGATATATATATCAAGAGAAATAGACTTAGATGGATATCACCTGATGTATTTGGACCTTATGATCCTTCTCGGTGTCTATTATCCAAACCGGTATGTTGAATAAACCGGATCGCAGGGCGGACAGTAAAATGACCGCATCATCAGAGGCAGCACAGACATATGAGTCGGCCGTAGTTGTAAACCGGCGGAGATGAGTAAGTTTTCCTCCGTGTTATAAACCGGTGCGGACGCGTAAACCGGCCGTCCTTTCAACGGGTAGTGTGACACAGACAAAAACGCCGTTTGTAGAATATTGCCAGCGTGTGCTTTATTCCCGTAGTAGAATAATAATTTCACCTGTATATAAAAAACACCAATAGGGCAGTGTAATGGTGCTCAGAGGAGATAAAATGTCTTAATAAAATATATAGGAGGGATAACACCTGATTTGCTCGAATAGCAGATGGGTCGGCCGGCGACGACGGGCTAGTTGCCCTCCTCGTGTAAGCCGGCGCAAACGCTTGAACCGACCGCAAGAGCGGACGGGCCAGTTGTTGTAAACCGGCGCGGTCGCGGGAGACGGCCACGGCGTTGTAACCGGTGCGGATGCGTGAGTCGGCCGCGGCATCGCAAGCAGTGAAACAATGATGACGCCGTGCGCTCCGTATCCGCGGTATAATGTCATTTTTATAATAAATGATTACCCTGCATATAAAAAATACCATAGAGCAAAGTAGTTGCGCTCGGACTAATTTTAAAGTGTACTAAGGAAATATATAGAAGGAATAGCACCTGATTTTGAGGGGTCTCAGTGCACGTTTTTACTGCACTCTGTCATTTGATTTTTGCTGTGACGGCTTGTCCCGTGTGACCACGTGAGAGTTTTCTCGGAGGTCTCGCTGGCATAGTTTAACTTGGATGTACAGAATCCCGGCGCTAGTGTCAATGCTAGTACTGCTGATCCTTCCACCACGTGATCTCCTTGAGTCCTTAACTGTCCGTCCACGCATCCACCAAGCCGGACGCTGCGAGGAAGCGTTCAAGTCCGAGGCAGAGACGAGTCTTCACGTGCTACTGCTACAGGGCGCGGATAGTGGAGGAGTCCGGATTGCTGCCAACTCTGTTTCCGGGTCGTGGTCGAGGAGCGCCATAATGGCACACAGGCGGAGGCAGGGCCGGCTTCGAGATGAGCGGCGGCCGCCGACGGCGGTGAAGTGACTAGGCGCAAGGATGGCTCCGTCAAGTGAAAGTGAGGCTACTTATCCAGAGCGGCTCGACGCAGCCATGGCACAGGAGCCGTGAGGCGAGGCAACGGGATGACTCATATCAGAGGCGGAAACCAAGGCCGGCCATGAAGGCTGCAGCTTGCTGATGAGTCCGTGGCGGCGAGGCCAGGCGGCGCTACCAGCGGAGGTGGCGCGGTACGGAGGCGCGTTAATGGCCAGGGTGTGGCTCAGGAGCCCGGGGCGGCTCAAGGCCGCGGAGAGGAATTGCCGCGTCTTGACGGAGACCAGCAATTTGAGGCTGTTTGGCGATTCGGTGGCTGAAGTGAACGGATCCGCAGAGCCGGCACGAGGAGTAGCAGAACCGGTGTGAAGGACACCAGAAACGGCCAGAGCGGCTATCGGTCTAGGCGCGCGGTTGTGGAGACGAGGGTACGCGGCGGCTCCTCCGCTGCGGTGAAGGCAGACCCGGAAACGGATTTGGAGCGACGATTCGATCCGATGGCGATGGTCGCTCAGAGGTGGGATCCGGCGTGGTGGCTCAGCGAGACAAAGCCACAGACGCCTGAGACGCCAGGCGAATCAACGAGTGGGGTCAGCTCGAGGCAGTGAATCCGTGTATCCGGCGATCTCGGCGATTCACGGGGCGGCGGCGACTTGATGAATCAGATGATCACACCCGTAGTTCGATGATTTTTTTTATCCGTACCGATAGAACTCCCTCTGCCCTTGGCTTCTCGCAACGGTGTAGCTGAAAGTGATCCGGCCATGACGGATCGCCTGGTTACATGTGACAGTGCAAACAGACGCAATTCGGCTCTTCTTCATCTGAAAAATTGTGAGCCCCTCGATTCCTAGGAGAGATCCCTCCAAGAACTCAACACCACCGTGCGCAGGCCCCACGGTGGGCGCCAACTGTCGTGGAATTAACACATCAGATGTCCGGTTTAGCGGACTTAGCCGTGAGGCCGCGCATCTATGTAGTAGCTTGAGAGGGGTTGAGCGAAATCGAGAGACGCGATGCAAGACACGGATTTAGACAGCTTCGGGCCCCGGGAAACATCATCCGGTAATAACCCTACGTGTTGTTTGAGGCTAGATCTCATTATGATCATCATGGTGTCGCCGGTAAACCGGCTCTTTGTGTCTAGCCCTAGAAACTTGTCTGCTTGTGGCTTGTCTAAACTTGTCTCAAACCTCTCCACTTTGGGGAGCCATGCCCCTCCTTATATATGTTGAAGGCGCAGGTTACATGACTAGTCCTAGTATAATTAGGATTGCTCTATTACAAGGAGTCCTAGTCTTGCTTCCTTTGTAAGAGAATATTCCTTGTGCTTTTTTCATAAACCGGCCCACCATACATGAACCGGCCTTCTGGGCCTTGGGCCTTGTCATCCATGATCCGCCTGCCGGGTTACCAGTAAATTGACAAGTCCGGCCGGGTTATAATTTCCAGCCGGTTCATACCGCGGGGTCTATCCCCGACAGGCGCGGTCCGGCGGCGGTCCGGGCGGCGGGCGGCGGCATGTGCGGCGGCGGGCAGCAAGTGCGGCGGCGGCGCGGCGCGGCGCGAGGGCGGCGGCGAGCGGCGGCGCGGGCAGGCGGCGGCGCGAAGGGGCGGCGGGGCGGCGCGCTAGGGTTGCGGGCGGCTGGGGCGATGCGGCGACTTGGGCCGGCTCGGGCGACATATAAAGCCCAGAGTCCCGATCCTATACGAGTCTAAGTCGGTTCCCCCCCCCCCTTTTTTTAAAATAGAGTTCTAGCGCAAAAAACTAACGAAAGAAATACTAAACGGACTTCAAAAATCCCGAAATAAATTTTCACCGTCCTCTAATAATATTTAGGACAAAGTGAACATTTTTCCCGGACGTAAATGCAATTTTGAAAAATACGCATTTTTCCTATGGAAATAAATTCGCAAATAAATCCAGAAAAATACCAAAAGTGATTTTAACATTTTTCCTCCAATATTTCTGTTATTTTAGAGAAGTCATATTATCTCCGCTCATATTTTGTATTTAGAAATATTTTTAGGAGAGAAAAATAATTATAATCACACTGTCCTCGTACCGGTATTCGAGCGAACTCAAATACGAAAACGGTAAAATTCCCAACTCTCTCCGTAGGTCCTTGAGTTGCTTAGAATTTCGAGGAACGCCACAAAAAAATGCAAAAAGCATGAAATGCAATTATGATCTATGTATAACATTCCAAATTGAAAATTTGGGATGTTACAAAATGATTAGCCATCAGTGTCAAATGTCGCGCGCCCTATTGTGATTGAGCATTCGATGGCCCTTTATCAAGCCCTTGAATTTGAGAACATGCTCCTCCGCATGCTCCACATCTTCAAAGACCACCTGCATCATCGCCGTCTCATCGGAGTACTCCCCCTCGTCCGACGAGCCGTCGAAGGACTCAACATACTTCTTGTATATGTATTCCAAATCGGAATTCATTGCTACAAACAAGAAAGGGACAACTGTTGTCAGCTCCAATGATTCATCGAACGGTTGCCGGGCATGGTACAGGATGGTACCTGGAGGGGCGGTCGGGGGACAGAAGGTTGAACGAAGATGGAGGAGAAGCGGAGGGGAGCCCTGCTGGATCATCGGAGGTGACGGAGACGCAAATTTCCGGCAGGGGTGTGGCGTGGTGGCCAAGGTGATGGAGCGGCGACGACAGTAGGAGAGAAAGAAGGAAGGAGAGAGAACGGGGAGTATGGAGTTGCAGGGTACGGGAAGGGTTTTTGGAGGGTCTGGGGTGTCGAATTAATATGTTTCGCGTGTCTGGACTCCCGCAAACCTCCCTCAATTTTGTCTCCATTTTGCAGGAGAAATCGCGTCTGGACCGCCCCGCGGACCGATACAGGGCCGTGTTGGATGGTTTCCATGGTCCAGACAGCACGATTTGGATGGTTGCGGGAGGTTTACGGGCTCGCCTTCGAGATGCCCTTAGGGTGTGTTTGGTTCAGGAATGAAGTGGAATGTAATGTCATGGTTCCATTTCACTAGAATGGGTCGGTTCCGATGTATAGACCCAAAGGCAGAGCTCCTTTTCTTTCTTTCTTTTTCGCGAGAAAACTTTCAATCTATTTATCTCCAATCATAGAAGTACAACGAACACCAGAAATAATTAAAATTACACCCACATTCATAGACCACATAGAGACGACTACAAGAACTGAAGCGAGCTGAAGGCACGCTGCCATCATCACCCCTCCTTCGTCGAAGTTGGGAAAAACTTGTTGTAGTAGACAGTCAAAAAGTCGTTGTGCTAAGACCTGGTAGGACCAGCGCATCAGAACAATAACTGTCGCCAATAGAGTCGCGTAGATCGAAAAGATCCAACTTGAAGACACACAAACGTAAACGAACGGATCCGAGTAGTTCCACAAAAGATAAATCCGTCGGAGACACATCTCCACATGGCCACCGACCATGCTAGACGCACCACCGAAATGGGCCTTGACGGGGAGAACCTTATTTCATATTCAGGGAGCCGCCGGCGTCTCGCCTTCCTGAACAGGACACGAACCCTAACAAACTCAAGAGAATATCTAAAAGCAGAGCCCTCCCAATGGTAAGGGTCGGGATCCATCACGCCTCTATTATCCTAAAACCACCTCGCCCTTCACCACCTATCTCCCTCACCGCCGCCAAGACGCGCCGCACAGGTGACGGCAGGGCTTCTCTT
This sequence comes from Secale cereale, assembly GCA_902687465.1. NCBI lineage: Eukaryota > Viridiplantae > Streptophyta > Magnoliopsida > Poales > Poaceae > Secale > Secale cereale. Next base: position 27,206,823 of record LR738714.1, read on the forward strand.
TTCTTAGAGCATCTCCAACAGCCGCGCTACACGTCGCGCCCAAAAAAAGCGTTTGCCGCGCGCGCTTCGGCAGGTTTAGCGTGGGGATAGGCGCTGGCTCCAACAGCCGCGCTATAATGCAGCGCGTGCGCCGCTCCAGCAGTGCCCAAAAATGCAGCGCGCGCATAATATTTTTTAATACATAGATTGCATTAAAATAAAAAGGATACAAAGTTATTTTACATATATATTGCAACTAGATAGGTAGTTCAAAAACATAGATAGATAGTTCGGCGCTAGATAGTTCGAAAACATAAGAAACTAATCCCAGTCGCTCCAGTCATCTGCACCATCATCATCGTCGTTGGTGTCGTCAGAGGTTGACAGCCAGCAGTCCAACCAACGCTCATCTTCTTCAGTGAAGAAGGACCTCCCGCCTGCATTGACGAGGTCGGCCTGCGCACACACCAATGCCTTCCGACGACGCCTGTCCAACCGCTCCTCGCGGCGCCGGCGCGTGTCCTCCTCGCGGCGACTTGCCCAATATTGCTGCTCGTAGGCGACGTCCTCCGGGTGGCGCCGGCGCCACTCCGCCATGACCCGCTCATTCTCCTGGGCGACGAGGAGGCGGCGCTGCACCGCAGTGTGCTCCGCACAGTCTTGTGCGGAGTTTAGACGAGGCGGCGGGGCGACGTCTAACGCCTGCTGGAGCGTGTGGACGTCCTGGAAGTTCATTTGGCGGCGCGGCCTGCCTAGGCGCCACGCCGCCGCGTCGAACGCGCGGGCGGTCTCGTGCGCCGTGTCGTAGATTCCGTGACTAAGCCGGAGATCGCCGGAGTGTATCTCGGCGTAGAACCCGCCGTTCGGGCGCTCGCGGACGCCGCGGTAGCCCGACGCAGAACGGCGGCGCGGCGGCATGGTGGCGCGTCGGGGGCGGCGCGCTGGAGTGGTGGCGGCGCTCTGGGGCGGCGGCGGCACGAGAGGCAGGGAGAGAGAGAGCGCGCGCGGAGCGATGGCGCGAGGGAGCGGCGCGCGCTGCTTTTTATAGACGCGCGGGAGGCGGCGCCGCAAAAATGGCGCGCGAGAGGCCACCATTTCGCGCGCGCAAGCGGTTCCCGCGCGTGGTTTTCCCGCCGCCGCTGGAACGCGCCATTCTGCCCCGCGCGGGGTAAAACGGAAGTTTAGCGCGCGCGCCTTTTTGCGCCGCTGTTGAAGATGCTCTTAGTTGTTGTCCTGATGGTCAGAACTGGCTCGTGCGCGAGCTGGCGCGGGGATGGTTGCACGGCGCGGCGGCGGGGAGTCGGGGCTCGGGGGTGCAACTCTAGGGTGTGGTTCGCACGCTGGTGCGATGGCGCGCCTCTTCACGCGTGGCGTCGGGTGGAGGCAAATATGGTTCTCCCCTGCCCAAATCTGGTGCTTGGGTGGTGGTTGCCGATCGATGTGGCCGGGACTCGGGGACCGGGCAAGCGCGCCTCAGGCGGAGGTGGCTACAACTTGAATGTGGCCGAGGTGGAGCGTTTCGGTGTCCGTGCTCGGCGGTGGCGGGTGGCTGACGAATTTTGCATAGGGTGGTTGGCCGGCTGCGTGATGGGCATGGATTCGGGCCTGCTTCGCCCGGATCAGGTGCTTGGTGGGAGTGTCGGCAGCCTCGAGGGCTGTCAGCGGTGCTCTGTTTGTGGTGAGTGCGTGGGCATTGGTGGTATGCGGGTCGCCCATGGCAGCGGGATTGTATGATGGTCGTGCAGCAGCAACGCACTTGGTGTTGCTGGTGCGTGACTGGTGGATGGCGGCGGTGAGCTAGCTAGTGTGATTTGTCGCTGCCAGTGGCAGTTTGGCCGGATAGGCTGTGGTGACGATGGGTTTGGTGAGCTTCAGGTAAAAATCTAGCTAGACATCGGTTGATGCCAGCGGCGGCTACGTCCTAGGACATCGTTCTCTCCTTGAGGCGTCGTCGTCAAGCCCCTTTACCTCCCTTGTCATCTCGGTCTCGAGCTCTTCGGATTAAAGCCCAAGCTTCGTCCTTGGTTGAAGCGGGTGTTGACGGTGGTCCTTGTCGTTTCCCCCTTGGGGGAAATGCTTGGAGGTCTGGTCTCTTCTCGTTTGGTGGTGGCTCCTACGGGTTTGTTAGCTTCACCGTCGGCTAGGTGAGTGCGCGGTCTCGGGACCGGTGTGGAAGTCGGAGCGGCGGCTTCGAAAGTCTCCTATGCGTGGTGTTGGCTTTGGTCGTTTGGGGGGGCAATGTCTTCGAGTAGCCGGTTCGCGGCCTCGGGGCCGGAGTGGAAGTCGGAGCAGCGGCTCCCGAGATGTACAAGGGGGTTTTTGGCTTTGGTCATTAGGGCGTCAAAGACATCAACTTGGCTGGTGCGCGGCCTCAGGGTCTGTGTGGACGTCGGAGCGGCGGCTCCGGAAACCGTGTTGGGTGGTTGGGTGTCATGTATTTTCACTTAGGTGGTCATGTCGTCGACTCGTTTGGTGTGCAGCCTCGAGGCTGGTGTGTCGCAGATGTGTTGGTTTTAGCCAGTTTTCCTTATAAAGTTGTCAATTCTCTTCTTCTTAATTGCTCAAAAAAATACGTGTTGTGACATACTTTAATTTGTAATGCTATTCCTATGTGCGGGTTCTACAAGAAGTTTTACGTACTACTAGTTCATTTCAACGGAGGTTAACTAGAATCAGAGGAGAAGTTACCAATCAAAATGCACTAGTACGTGGATTTTGCACTCCCTCTGATCCAAACTAAACGACGCACATTCGAATTAAATGGCATGCGATTTCAAAAATATATATTTAAATGACATGCGTCATTTAATTTGGATTGGAGGGAGTAGAAGTTTTACCTAAGAATCTTTAATTTAACACCCTAATCATGCGTCGAAACAACACTATGTCAGGCAGAGAGCAGCACTTTGCCGGTGCCAGGCATTCGATTTGTCATGACAATACGGAGGGTGCTCCTGTTGGTGTTTCCTATATGGCGCTTAAGGCGGCCGTTATAGGCGAACTTTTTTTGGAACGAAGACGCTAGATGCGTCCGGCTTTAAATTAATAAAGCCATCAAGGCAACGTCAATGCACACACATAGTTCGATAATACAGACCAAATAAGTTGGCGCGAATAGAGCACTTAATGCCCAACCAACAAGTATCATAACATAGTGGCACGAAAGGAGCATAAGACCCAAAACCGCAGCATCTAAGTGGCAAGGGGAGGGGCTCCCTCATTTTGGCGAGTGAGCCTCGACACCGACTTGATCTTCTCCATCACTGCATGCATGTCCTCCTCGTCACGCGCTTTCCCCAACGGCATCCACACCTGAAGAAAGAGATGGCATTTGAAAAAGATGTCAGCTGGATGGGTTGGGAACTTGTGTTCGATGGTGATTTTATTCCGAACCGTCCAGAGGGACCATAATAGCGCCCCAGCGCAACGCCACAGGATACGCGCGTTCGTCCCTTTCTGAGCGTTAAGAATAGTTACGAGGTCCGAAGAAGATTGGGGGTTCCAATTTTTGGCAAAGGTCTCACGCACCGCACTCCACGCAAACTTAGCCAGCACGCATTAAAAAAAGACGTGGTTTGCATTTTTCGTCCAACCCGCAGATAGAGCAAGAGCCGTCAGCGGGCCCATTGCGTTTCGCCACATTATCGGACGTTGGCAGCTGGTTCCGTATCGTTTGCCACAAGAATATCTTGATTTTAAGCGGCAGGCCCGCCTTCCATAATCCCCTGACCATGGCTAACACAGGTCCGTCGGTCAGCTTGGAATATATGGACTTAACCGAAAATTATTTAGATGCTGTAAGCTTCCAGGATATGCTATCTGTCTCATTAGATAGGTTAATATCCCTCCAAGCTACCACAAGACCATCCCAACTAGAGGCCTCGTCTTGCCCTAATGTACGAATAAAAGAGATCGCCGGAGGATGCACTCTAAGGGCGTCGGCAACCGTAATAGTAGTGTCAGAGGCAAGATGGTATAGATCAGGGTGAGATTGCCACAACGGCGCATTTTCCCACCAGTGATCTAGCCAGAAGCGTGTAGACTCGCCGTTCTTGACTCCAAAAAGTGCCCCCAGAGCGAACGCCGGTCTTACTGCTTGGATCCCTTTCCAAAAGGCCGACCCGGAGGGCTGCGCCTTGAAGACGTTTCCGTCCGGGAAGTACTTAGCCCGAAGAATTCTGGCCCAGAGACCCGACTCGTTGTGTGCCAGACGCCACCACCATTTGGTTAGGAGGGCCACATTCATAAGTTTGGAATTTGTGACTCCGAGGCCTCCGAGCTTTTTAGGGCGGCATACTGCCGCCCATTTAACCAAGTGATATTTCCGTTTGGTCCCAGCTCCTTCCCAAAAGAACCGTGACCGCGGGGTGTCCAATTTGGCATGCACGCCGTCGGCCAAAAGGTACATACCCATAGTAAAAATGGGCAGAGAGGATAGGCTCGAGTTGGTCAGGATAAGTCTAGCCGCCGAGGACATAAATCTACCCCTCCAAGGACTAACCATGTTGAACACTTTCCCGTAGAGGGGCTCCCATTCCGCGATGGTAAGGCCTCTGGTAGAGATGGGCAGCCCCAGGTATTTGATCGGGAAAGAGCCACGTTTACAATTCAGGGAGTTCGCCACCCTAGCGCTCGCCTAATCGTCCATCCCTATGGTGATCACTTCGCTCTTAAGGAAATTGATCTTGAGCCCCGACATTAGTTCGAAGGCGAGGAGCAGCAGTTTGACGGACGCCACACTACTATCGTTGGGTTCAAATAGTAGCATCGTGTCGTCCGCGTATTGAAGGTGAGAGACTCCTTCGGGGATGAGGTGAGGTACTAAGCCGGAGATGTGACCGGCAGCCCTAGCACGGTTAATTAATGCTGCTAGGGCATCGACCACGAAATTGAAGATCAGGGGGGAGCTCGGATCACCCTGTCTGAGGCCCCTTTTATTACGAAAGAACCTACCCAACACCCCGTTAATGGTAATAGCCGTATGTCCGCTGGAAACTAGGTGCATAAGACGATGCACAAAACCTGCCTCAAAACCCTTTTTGAGGAAGACTTCTTGAACAAAGGCCCAATTCACTCGATCGTAAGCCTTCTCGAAATCGAGCTTAAGGAGCACACCCTTGGCTTTAGTCCTTTTGAGTTCGTGAACGATTTCCAAGAGAACAATCGGTCCCTCTAGGATGTTTCTATTTTTAAGGAAACCCGTTTGGCTATGGCTAATGATCCTTTGGGCAATTGGGGCAAGGCGAGAGGCATAAGCCTTTGCACAAATCTTAAAGGGGACATTAATGAGAGTTATCGGTCAAAAAAGCATGATATTGTCTGCCCCTTTAACCTTTGGGATAAGACTAATGGCCCCGTAGTTAAGGCGCGAGAGGTCAGTCGTCCCTAAGGCAAAACCATTCACAATCGCATAAAACAAGTGTTTAAGGGTGGGCCAAAAGCGCTTGAAGAACTCCATGGGCCAGCCGTCCGGGCCGGGCGCCGTGTCGTTCTTCATATCCATTAACGCCTGATCAATCTCCTCGGGGAGGAAGGAGAGGGCCAGACGATCATTTTCCTCCTGAGACACCTTTTCCTCGGGATCCCACAGGTCCGAGCGTAGGCAAAGAAGTTTGTCATTCGCAGTCCCCAGAAGGTCAATGAAAAACTCATAAATGTGGGCCGAGATTTGATCCTGGGTGAGCAGCAGTCCCGTGCTGGATTGTAGACGGAGGATAGTGCTTTTCCTTTTCCGTCCGTTCGCAAAAGCGTGAAAATATCCAGTGTTAGCATCACCCTTCGTCACCCATTTGACACCGCCCCTACGGCGCCAATATTCCTCCTCAGCTCTCAGGAGAGCAAGTACTTGGTCTTCCAAAGCGTATCTATAGGCCCACTCAGATTCAGAGAAGAGACGCTGGTCTGCTTCCAGATCGAGGTTAGCGATCTCCTCCGTGAGTCTGGCCCTATCTTTCTTAGACGCGCTGCCCTGGTTGGCCCCCCAGCCACGAAGAAAAGTCCTGAGCTTGGCCGCCGCGGCGGTCCACAGTTCTGCCGGGCCCCTTTGAGGCCCTAAAGCAGAGCAGATGGTATCCCATCGCGCACGGACCAACTGCTCGAAGCCCTCAGACTCGAACCAAGCCGTTTCAAAGTAGAACCGTTGGCTGCGACAAATCGACTCCTCCCCTGAGGAGAAGATGAGAGGCACGTGATCTGATCCTATGCGCGTTTCTGCCACCAGCGAGCATAGGGGAAACAGGGTTTCCCACTCGGGGGTGAAGAAAACCCTGTCCAGGACGCTCCGAACCGGATTGGTTTGTTTGTTGGTCCAAGTAAACCTCGCTCCGGTCCGCGCCGCCTCTCGGAGAACAGCCGAGGCAATCGCCTGATTGAACATGGACACCCTTGTCCAGTCAATATTGTCGTTGTTCTTGTCCGCACCCGAGCGGATCAAGTTGAAATCCCCCCCAACAACCACCGGAAGATTGAGGTTTCGCTTAACTCCCACTACCGTAGAGATCTCACGGAGAAACTCATGGGAGCGCTCGTGGTTAGCAGGGCCATAGACGCAGATGGTCACCCAAGTGAGCCCCGTACCCTTGTGTTTAGTAGTAGCATAAAGACAAAACGCCCCCACCTCCCAATCCAACACCTCGCAGATATCGCGGTTAAAACCCATAAGAATGCCACCTGAGTGCCCCGTAGAGGGTAACCAGTGCCACTCAAAACGCTGAAGAGGGTTATAGGCAAGAAGGTCTCTATGCGAGAAGTCAAGTTTAATCGTTTCTTAAAGAGCAATAAAATCGATTCGTTCCTTGGCTATGTACTCCCTAAGTTGGGTGCGACGGCCCGCATGGCCGCAGCCCCTAATGTTCCAAAAAAGGAACCGCATCTAAATCACACGGTTACGCAGGCGAACACCTCTAGAGGTGATCGCTTTGGCCACTCACTTCTTTGACTGTCCCCTTCCCTGCGGAGCCAGCGATGAAGAAGGAGGAACACAGACTTCCCTAGTCTGTGATACCTCACCGGGCGCAACTACCTCACCAGCCCTCACTGGCATGTTAGCAAGTTGATCGGCCACAGCGCACCTGGCTGCAGCCTCAGCCAAGGAGGCCTAGGCCTCTTCCCGAGCCCTAATTAAGGAAATGAGTTCGCCGGGGGGATTGGAAATGAGTTATAGGCGAACTCAGCAACCGGCGCACACCTCCCCTCCGCCATGGGCTGGACGGAGATACGAACTAAGACCGCTATGCAAAGCACCAACAGTGACAACCATCAGCACACATTGGTATGTCTCAAAAAAAATCAGGACACATTGGCTTCTTGTGACAATACTCATTTTCGCTTCTTTAATAGAGCGAAAAACGTTGTGGTTATCATGTCTTGTTTTGGTTCTTTTTTGATTTGGCAGGTTTTTCTTCAGGTATTTTCTCTTTCTTTTTCCATTTTAGTTTATTTTAAAATTCATGAATTTTTTGTTAAAAATCCTGAACTTTCTTCAAATACGATGATTTTTTTTTTAAATCATTTTTTTACAAATTACTTGAACTTTCTCTCAAATCGATGAACATTTATTCAAATTCAAAGATGTTTTTGAAAACATATAAACTTTGTAAAAAAAATTGACCTTTTTCGAATTTTGTGAACTTTTTTCAAAATTTATGAACTTTTTCAATTTCGATGATTTTTTCCAAAATCGATGACCTTATTTCAAATATGTGAACTTTTTACAAAATCGATGAACTTTTTTTCAAAATCGCTGAACTTTATTCAAAATCAAGGAACTTTTCTCAAATTTGTTGGCCTTTCCAAAAAAATGGTGAAATTTGAACTTTTCTTCCAAATTGATGAATTCTTTTGAAATTTTGCGAATTTTTTTCCAAAACTAATGAACTTTTTCCAAATTCATGAATTGTTTTTCAAAAATTGTCACCTTTCTTCAAGTTCATGTTTTTTTCTATTTTCTAGTTCGTGTTTTTTCTGTATTCTTTTTCAATGTTTCACTTTTTTCCAAATAATTTGTAGTTGGTATATAATATATGTTGTAGGGAAATCTTTATTTTTGCCACTCTAATTTTTGCCCACTTTGCTTATGCCACTCTAGAATTTGACATTTCACTTTTGCGAGTCTCGGCTTTTGACAATATATCACTTTTGACATTCTGTGGTAAAGCAACATTTTCAGAGCGGCAATTGTGATACATTGTGAAAAGCTAAAAGTGATATGAAAAATTACTGTTTTTGCCATGGAATGGCATTTGTGATGTATTGTCAAAAGCTAAGACTCCCCGCTCCCCAGTGTGCGCTTCTGGGCCAGCCCATGTGTTGTGCAAGATGCCCCGGTTTTCTTATTTCATTTGTTCTTTTTGTTTCTCCTTTTCTGTTTTCTTCTTCTTTAAAATAATTTGGGATTTCAAAAACTTTGCGAATTATAAAATAAATGTTTCTGCATTCAAAAATATCCGTAGATTGCAAAAAATGATCAGAATTTCAAAAAAAAATTGATTTTGGAAAAACTTTGGGAAATCATAAAATGTTCATGGATTCAAACAAGTTTGTGTAATAAAAACAATGTTTTCGAATCCAAGAAATGTTCACTTACCCAAAAAAGGTAAAAAGATTCCAATAAATGTTCATGGTTTCAAAAAAGTTTGTAAGTTGAAAATGCTCAAAACTTTGCAAAAATATTAGCGAGTTTGTAAAATATATTCATGAATTTCAAATTTGGTTCATGAATTCAAAAAAATCCCAAATGAAAATTTTATTTCTGAATTCAAAATTTTGTTCATGAATTCAAAAAAACGCCCACAGCCATCGACTATCGCGGGTTTTGGCCGCACCCCTTGGCCACATGGGCGGCAAGGCGGTGGCGGGTGGTGACTGCGGGGCGCTCGGGGGTGGCCGCCCCGGATCTGACGACGTCCTCCTCCAACCCACACAGGCCCCTGGTCAGATCTGGTCTCCCGACGCCCCTGGTTGCCGGCACCGCATCTGAGGAAGGGGACAGGGGTGTGAAGACCGGGGAAATCCAAGGCCGGACCTTCCAGCCACGATGACAGCGACGCATGCGGGCGGCATTCCCTACATGTAGGCACCGTCAAGGTTCTCCATTTCCCCTTTGCCTCCCTCCCTTGCTGGTGTATCGGAGTGAAAATGCGATTCCTCCGGATTGGGCGACAACGATGCTCGCAGTGTCATTACCTTCATGGAGGTGTTGCCTTTGTTGAGCACTAGGCAGTGGTGAGCCTGTCCTGGTTGGGTGGTGTACAATGGCGGTATGGTTAGAGTCCGCGGTGGTTGCCCTTGTTCACCTATCTTGTGGTAGCTCATGGCCACTTCCCCGTTCATCTCTGCAGTAACCACTACTACGGTGGTGGGAGCTCGAAGTTTGATCTTCGGTCATGGCGTTGTCTCTAAGTTACATCTTGTGTCTTCCCTCCATTGTTGCTTTGTCATCAGCAGTCCCACCATGCATTGGCTTCTCCTCCCATGTAGGTTCTAACATGCATCGACTTGAGCATTCATTCTCAGAAAAGCTTGTAGCAAGACCTATGATACGTCTCCAACGTATCTATAATTTTTTATTGTTACATGTTATTATATTATCCTTCTAGGATGTTTTATGGTCTTTATTATACACTTTTATATTATTTTTGGGACTAACCTATTAACCCAAAGGCCCAATGCAGATTGCTGTTTTTTGCCTATTTCAGGGTGTCGCAGAAAAGGAATATCAAACGGAGTCCAAACGGAATGAAACCTTCGCGAGAGTTATTTTTGGAAAGATATCAACACAGAAGACTTGGAGTACACGCGAGGGAATGAAGGAGGCGGCCATGAGGGTCTAGGGCGCGCCCCCTCCTACAGGGCACGCCCCTCCTACAGGGCGCGCCCCCTCCTACAGGGCGCGCCTCCCACCCTCGTGGGCCCCCTCTGGCTCCCCCGATGCCCTCCTTCCTCCTATATATATCCATATACCCTGAAAACATCGAGGCAACAGAGAAAACCCTAATTCCAGCGCCGCAACCTTCTGCTCCCGTGAGATCCCATCTTGGGGCCTGTTCCGGAGCTCCACCGGAGGGGGGATCTTCCCCGGAGTGCTTCTACATCAACACGATTGCCTCACCATGAGTTGTGAGTAGTTTACCACAGACCTTCGGGTCCATAGTTATTAGCTAGATGGCTTCCTCTCTCTTTTTGGATCTCAATACCAAATTATCGTCGGTCTTCGAGGAGATCTATTCGATGTAATCTTTTTTCGGTGTGTTTGTCGAGATCTGATGAATTGTGGGTTTATGATCAAGATTATCTATGAGAAATATTTGGTTATTTTCTGAATTCTTTTATGTATGATTATAATATCCTTGCAAGTCTGTTCGTATTATCGGTTTGGTTTGGCCGACTAGATCTATAGTTCTTGCAATGGGAGAAGTGCTTGGCTTTGGGTTTAATCTTGTGGTGTCCTTTCCCAATGACAGCAGGGGCAGCAAGGCACGTATTGTATTGTTGCCATCGAGGATAAAAAAGATGGGGTTTATATCATATTGCTTGAGTTTATCCCTCTACATCATGTCATCTTGCTTAAAGCATTACTCTGTTCTTATGAACCTAATACTCTAGATGCATGCTGGATAGCGGTCGATGTGTTGAGTAATAGTAGTAGATGCAGAATCGTTTCGGTCTACTTGTGTAACACCCCGGATGTAAAACCTCCTTATATGGCAATATATACATTTACCATTTGGTCCTTATCCTTTCCTTGGGGGTTCTTTTTCCATTTATGCCTTGTCATATTTGCATTGTCATGTTTTCATTATTGCATTATCATGCATATTGCTTCATCATCATCATTGCATCATGATCATCATGGCATTTCTTTTGTCATTGTGTTTTTCTCATCTTTGTGTTGTAAAGTGAGTTTTTCTTGCTCATGTCATGGTGGTTTGATGCAAGGGATTGCTCATCCCACAAGCCCCTCAAGTTTCATCACCTTCCCTTCCTCTCTTTTCCCTTTCTTTAAATTTTTGGCAAGTGACCTTTTCACCTCCTCCATAAATGTTCATTCTTTTCCTGATGCTAGTTCACCATGCCTAAACCCTCGCTGCCAATTTTTCAGCTCATTTGAAGATGTTTTGGTTGGGTTAAAAAATGGATCAAGTTTGAATTTAATTCAAACTTGAATTATTTTTTACCTCTAAAAATGTCCAAAGGAATTTTATCCAATAGAGCATAATTCCAGGAGCATGAGAATACTCTTATATCTGCCAAATTCATCTCCTACCTCCCTGGCCTTTTCCTTTCCTTCAACTGCGAATTTCAATTTTACAGAATTAAGAAGAAAAGGGAAAGCCCTCCCAGTGCAGCCACTTGGGCCTTTTCCCTCACCCGTAGCCCAACCAAGCCTAGCAGCAGCTCCAGCGCAGCCACCTGGCCTAACTCTGTTCACGGCCACCTGCCCCGTTGCGTCGCCGTCTCTGTTCCAGAGACAAAGCGCTTGCGCTCGCGCCGTGAGCTTCACAGACACCGAGGTCGCGTCGTCTTCTCCCCCTCCTTTTAAGCCAGCAACCTCACCCTAGGGTTTTGAAGGAAATATGCCCTAGAGGAAATAATAAAGATGTTATTTGTATTTCCTTATATCATGATAAATGTCTTTTATTCATGCTAGAATTGTATCAACCAGAAACTTAGTACATGTGTGAATACATAGACAAAACAATATGTCCCTAGTATGCCTCTACTAGACTAGCTCGTTGATCAAACATGGTTATGTTTCCTAACCATAGACATGAGTTGTCATTTGATCAGCGGGATCACATCATTAGGAGAATGATGTGATGGACAAGACCCATCAGTTAGCTTAGCATTATGATCGTTTAGTTTTACTGCTGTTGCTTTCTTCATGACTTATACATGTTCCTATGACTATGAGATTATGCAACTCCCGTAAACCGGAGGAACACCTTGTGTGCTATCAAACGTCACAACGTAACTGGGTGATTATAAAGATGCTCTACAGGTGTCTCCGAAGGTGTTCGTGGTGTTGGCATAGATCAAGAATAGTACTTGTCACTCCGAGTGTCGGAGAGGTATCTCTGGGCCCTCTCGGTAATACACATCATAATACGCCTTTCAAGCAAATGACTAATGAGTTAGTCATGGGATGATGCATTACGGAACGAGTAAAGAGACTTGCCGGTAACAAGATTGAACTAGGTATTGAGATACCGACGATTGAATCTCGGGCAAGTAACATACCGATGACAAAGGGAACAACGTATGTTGTTATGCGGTTTGAACGATAAAGATCTTTGTAGAATATGTAGGAGCCAATATGAGAATCTAGGTTCTGCTATTGGTTATTTACCGGAGATGAGTCTCGGTCATGTCTACATAGTTCTCGAACCCGTAGGGTCCGCACGCTTAACGTTTGATGACGATCGGTATTATGAGTTTATGAGTTTTGATGTACCGAAGGTAGTTCGGAGTCCCAGATGGGATCACGCACATGACGAGGAGTCTCGGAAGGTCCGAAACGTGAAGATTGATATATTGGACGACTATATTCGGACACCGGAAGTGTTCCGGAAAGTTTCAGATTTAACCGGAGTGCCGGAGGGGGTTACCGGAACCCCCCCCCCCCCGGGGGAGTATGGGCCATAGTGGGACTTGAGGGAAAAGTGAGAGGCAGCCCATAGGGGCTGGTCGGTGCCCCCACTAGATAATACTAGTTGGACTAGGAGTGGGGGGCGCCACCTCTCCCCTTCCTTCTCCTCTCCTTCTTCCTTTCCTACTTCTAGTAGGACTAGGAAGGAGGATTCCTATTCCTACTAGGAGTAGGAATCCTACTCCCCTTGGCGCGCCAGGCTTGGGCCGGCCGGCCTCCCCCTTGCTCCTTTATACGGGGGCAGGGGGCACCTCTAGACACACAAGTTGATCTCTCCAGCCGTGTGCGGTGCCCCCTCCACAGAAACACACCTCGGTCATACCGTTGCAGTGCTTAGGCGAAGCCCTGCGCCGGTAACTTCATCATATCCGTCACCACGCCGTCGTGCTGACGAAACACTCCCATGAAGCTCAACTGGATCAAGAGCTTGTGGAACGTCATCAAGCTAAACGTGTGCTGAACGCGGAGGTGTCGTACATTCGGTGCTTGATCGGTTGAATCATGAAGAAGTTCGACTACATCAACCGCGTCACTTGACGCTTCCTCTTTCGGTCTACGAGGGTACGTAGACACACTCTCCCCTCTCGTTTCTATGCATCTGGTAGATAGATCTTGCGTGATCGTAGGAAAATTTTGAAATACTACGTTCCCCAACAGTGGCATCATGAGCCAGGTCTATGCATAGATGATATGCACGAGTAGAACACAATGAGTGATGGACGATACTAGTCATACTTCTTATCAGCATGTCATACTTTGGTTCGGTGGTATTGTGAGATGAAGCGGTCCGGACCGACATTACGCGTACGCTTACGCGAGACTGGTTTCACCGTTATGAGCACTCGTTGCTTAAAGGTGACTGGCGGGTGTTTGTTTCTCTCACTTTATGTGACGCCCGAACACCGACGTCCCAGAAGATTCCACAGATTCCAGATGTTCCGGGTTCCCCCTTGTGTTTCTTTTGTGCTTGTGTTATTTATTTTGCTTTGCATCATGTCATCATGCCATCATGTCATATATCTTTTGCATCTCAACTTAAATAAATTGTGTGGACCTTCGGTCCATTTAAATCGAGGGAAGGTGACTTATCTTTATAACATATCCTCCTAGTATTATGGAGCTATTATAAATAAATATTCCAATTGTTTGGAATTAACCCAAACACACTTGCATATTTCCCCATGCCTTTTCTACTCCAAGTTTCTACTCCCAAACCTTGCCAACAATTCTTATCCATTTTTATCGAGGTTCCTCCAAGATTCGAACATTTTTGGACACTTCAAAAATCAAGTCTTAGTTCAAACCCATGTGAATTAAATTCAAATGTGTTTGAATTATATTTTTCGATCATGCCAATTCTAATTTTCTCGGACCGTGCTCATTTTTGCGAGTCCAGTAAAATTAACCTCTTGTCCAAATTCTGTTTCAAACCCTTCCTTTCTTCTCTTTTTCTTCATGGCTATTTTTCTGTATTTGGTTATGGCAGAAGAAAATCAGCAGGAGAGAGAGTTAGGCCTCTAGGCCATTCCAGCCGCAGCTGGCCCATCAGCCACCAGCCCAGCTTGGGCCTCCATCAGCCTCCAGGCCCATCCCAGCTCCTAACCCTAAGCGACCGACCGCCCGCACCATCTCCCCTCGCTTCTCCCTCAGCCGCCGTACTCATCCCGATCCCCTCGTCGCTCTCCTCTCGATCCCTCGATCTCCTCGCTCGACCCCAGCTCCCTCTCGCCCCGTCCTCACCGGCTCCTCCCCATCGCGCCTGACGCCCCGCCGCCCTGCAGTTCGCGCCAGCCGCCGCTGGCCTCGCGTGCGTCGGGAGGGCGCCGATCCAGTGCGCGTCGCCCCGCCTGGGCCTCGTCTCGTCGCCCCCAACCTCCCTCGCCTCCTCCAGCGGCCCACCTCAGCGCGCCAGCCGGGCGCCCGAAGCCCCAGCGACCGCGCGAGTCCCCGCGGCCACTTCTCCCTCGACCGACCGGCCTCCTCGCGCGCGCCTCCTCGCCTTGGTCGCCCCCGCCGGCCTCCACCAGTGCCCCTGCCTCACCTCCAGTATGCGCCCCGTCCTTGCCCGCGTCCGGCCAACATCTGCTCCGGCGACCTCGCCTCTGCAGCGCCTCGCGCCGGCCACCGGCTCCCGTGCAGCCCGAGCCATGGCCTCGTCGCCCCCGTGCTGCCTTGCCCTGTGTTTTTTTTTGTGTTGCCTTGTGCTGCTGAAATTGCCAAGGACCCGTGTACGACTACCCGATGATACGTCCAAAACGTATCTATAATTTCTGCTTGCTCCATGCCTCTTTTGGGTGATATTGCTATGATATTTATACACTTCCATACACTTTTGATCATATTTGGACTAACCTATTAACTCAGTGCACCCCAGTGCCAGTTTTTGTTTTCTGCTGTTTTTGTATTTCAGGTTTTCCCGTCACGAAAACTGTCAGAAAAATCCCGGAAAAATTATATAAAAAATCAGCGTTCCGGAAGCTTCCACACGGCCAAAGTATGGCCGGAGGGGGGCCACCAGGGCTCCAGGCGCCCTGGTGGCGCGGCCCCCCTCCTGCCCGCGCCGGGGGGCGCCTGGGCCCCCCAGGCCTCCGCTGATGCCCCCCTTTGGCATATATTTATATCGCGTCCCGAAACCCTCGAGGACGGAACCCTTTTTCGCGATCTCATCTCTGTTCCGCCGCCGCCGCGCTTCCAAGATCGGGAGCACCAGGAGAACTCTTCCCGGCACCCTGCCGGAGGGGAGGATCACCACTGGGAGCCTCTCCACCACCATGGATGCCTCCCGGATGAGTTGTGAGTAGTCTCCCTTAGACCATGGGTCCATGACCAGTAGCTATGTGATGTTCTCCACCCCTTCTTGTGCTTCACTAATTAGACCTCGTGAGCTTCCCTACATGATCGAGGCACATATGTAATCCTTATGCTGTTGCTATGATGAGTTTGCTGGGATCCGATGGATTGTGAGATTATGTTCAGATTGTGTTTGAGTAATATATTTGATTTACCTCTTTTATATTTATGTTCGTAAGTAATTCTTGCATGTTCTCCGTTGCTATTTATTGCTTTGGCCAAGTAGTAGGTAGTGACTCCAAGAGGGAACGTTATGCTCGATTGTGGGTTCATGCCCCTCGATGACTAGCTTGAGTGACAGAAACATGAGTCTAGGGGATGTGTTGTTGCCACAAGGGGGAAAACAACGGTGCTTGTGCCCGCGGGTGCAAGGATTGTTTACTTTACGCAAAGTTCTTTTAATGCAGTTGTCTGTTGCTTTGAGTTTACACTATGGGTGGGACTCGCAACTTAATACCAGCGAGATGTTCTGGATAGATATCTCAAGGTGGATGATTAGTAGTAGATGCAGATGGATTTCGGTCTACTTGCCTTGGCGTACCGCCCATGCTTTGAACCTCTACCTTTCTTGCAACATAGTTAGCATTGGTTTGCGCACATAATTCTGTCAATTGCCCAGCTGTAATTCGTTTACCTCACATAGTTGTTTTATCGTCTTTTGGGAGAGAGACATCACTAGTGAACATCATGGGACCCCGGTCCATATTACCATCATTGATCATATCCGCTATTTACTTTCTGCTTTTACTTACTATTTGCAGCAATACCTATCACTATTATCACTTGCGTTTGATCCTTTGTAAACGACAAGGCCGGAGGGATTGACAACCTCTCTGTACTCGTTGGGAGCAAAGTTATTTGTATCTGTGTGCAGGTCCACGTTGATTGCTAATATCTGGCGCCATTAGCAATTGACACCTTCTTGTTGAACCTTGGAGTCTCAGGGGAAATCGATCCTTGGTATCTTTGCCAAGGGAAAACTTCCGCTACACTGCATCTCAAACCTTCCACTTGGGGTAACCAACGAGGGGCGAGAAGCCATCAAGCAAAGTATTTCTGGCGCCGTCGCCGGGGACTCCACTCTTCAAGATAGGGGAGTTGCACGCTATCTTTTACCTTTGCTTTTTAGTCTTGTTAGTTTACCTTTCAGTTTTGCTTTAGTGTCTTTTATCGAAAATCACAAAAATAGTTATCGTGCTTGCTTGCTGCTATGGGTTCCACCAAAAACACTAAATGGGAGGAGTACACCCCTTCTTCCATCACGCCAATCACCACTGTCGGGATCTACAAAAGTAATAAACCTTGTGATTATGTTAGTCTTAATGGAGAGTTATGCCCATGGCATGGTCTTCCAGGAAAAGAGTATGAGCCTCAGTTTAAAGTTGCTCCTATGCTTCCCCAAACTTGGGAAGACGTTCAAACTCTTATAATAGAGAGCAATTCAAACAAAGAAGATGACACTGCAATTCTGCTCAATAATGATAAAATTGATTTTGATAATTGCACTCTTACCGAAGTTAATGATTTCCTTCACAAGATGTCTAGAGATCCCCGCACTAGCACGCTTAACCTTGCCTTCACAGAGCATATCACTAATGCTCTCATCAAAGCTAGGGAGGAGAAACTTAGAGTAGAAGCCTCCATACCTAGAAAGCTAGAAGATGGTTGGGATCCTATGATTAAAATTAAGTTGAATAACTTCTCTTGCTATGCTTTATGTGATGTTAGAGCTGGTACCTCCGTTATGCCCAAAAGAATATATGATATGCTTAAATTGAAACCTTTTGATTCTTGTTCTTTTGGTGTTCGTCTTGTTGATTCTTCCATAAAGAAACCTTTGGGGGGGGATCGACGATGTTCTTATCATTGTCAATGACAACTACGTTCCCGTTGATTTTACAATAATGGATATTGAATGTGAACCTTCTTGTCCAATTATTTTGGGACGTCCTTTTCTTCGCACCGTTGGTGCTATCATTGACATGAAAGAGGGGAATATAAAATTTCAATTTCCTCTCAAAAAAGGGATGGAACACTTCCCTAGAAAGAAGATTAAGTTACCTTTTGAGTCCGTTATACGGGCTAGCTATTCTTTTACTCTTGATAAAACTTGATCCCTTTGCATTATGCCTAGCTTAAAGGCATAAAAGAAAGCGCTTTTGGGAGGCAGCCCACAATGAATAAATTTTTATTTTGCTTTTGTTGTGTCTTGATGTTGTTACTACAGTAGCATCATCATTGTATCTTTACTTTTCAACTTTGTGCCAAGTGTAGCCTCTGATTGCAAGAAAGTTCAAAAGTTGTGACGTGCTATCCAGGAAACAGATTCTGTCCTTGGATAGAATTTTTTTTATAAAATCACCAGATCATCTTTTTGGTCTGAATTTTTTCGACAGCGTGCTCTATACAATTGTCTTTCGTGCGTCTGTTCTGAGTTTTTTTATTAGAGTTGCAGAAGTGCCGCGAAAAAATCATTTACTACCTGCTGTTCTGTTTTTCACAGATTCTGTCCTGTTTTGCCTTTCATTCATTTTGCAAACCTTGAGCTTGCTTTTTCTTTGCAAAAACCTTTTGGCAATCTTGAGAAACAGTAGACCTTCAAGAATATCTTTATTTCCAGCAAGGAACAATTATTTTATTATGGGTACTAACCTCGCTAATCAGATTATGATGAGTTATGTATGAAGGGAGTTTTCAAGTGTGCGAGGGAAGATTATAAAAAGATTCAGGAGTGTCAAACGCTCAAGCTTGGGGATGCCCCCATGCACCCCCAAGAAATATTCAAGAAGACTCAAGCGTCTAAGCTTGGGGATGCCCCCCGTGCATCCCCTTCTCCATCAACATTATCAGTTCGTCTTTCGTTCCACTATATTTTTATCACTTCATGTGTTATGTGCTATGCTTGGAGCGTCTTGCTCTTAGTTTCCTTTTTAGTTTTCTTTAGCTTTTCATAACGAGTCGGAACTCAGCTTTCTTTGTGTGGGAGAGAAACACACTCCACTTCAACCTAGAACATAACATAGAATTTTCATGTCTATCCTTGCTGTGTGTGTTCTTTGTCTTTCAATAGCTACTATCATGCTTAGCTCTTAGTTTTCATGCTTATCTTTTTAAAATAGCTTTTGTTTAGTTGGTTGCTTGAACTCCCTTTAGTTATCATGCTTATCTTATTAAGAGAGTTTGCTTCTGTTGCATTGGTTGATATGTCTATGATAAAAATGCTACGTGCATAATGGTGCTTAGTAGTTCATGTTTTCTTATGGTTAGTCTCAAATAACTGGGGGTTCCCAATGTGTTATTGGAGTACCAACATGATTTGTTTGCCTATGATGTGGTATGGTTTAGTGATATCTTCCTTCAAGAATTTATTTTGATTGACTTGGCGTATGCTCACGCATATTTAAGACTGTAAAGAAAGTCTATCAAGCCTTGATGATCTTTTGTTTCTGAGTAGCGATATAACTACCATGCCTGATTCAATGTTGCTTTGTCGCTCTGCATGATTATGACCGTCATTGCTCTTTTAGTTGGTCGCTCCCAGTCTTTTGCTAACCTCCACCTGTACTAAGCGGACTGACTGCTTGTGCATCCAAATTCTTTTAAACCAGTTATGCCATATGAGTCCACCATACCTTCCTATACATGGTATTTACCTACCATTCCTAACGGAGACTTTCATGTACCATCTCGAAATTATTCAAAAAAAAAAGCATTCCTATTTTGTGCCTCTGTTTTAGTTCATGAGGAAGTAGTAGTTAATGCATGATCTTTTTAAGTTGGACAAGCTTCACCCCGGGATTGCATGTCTAATGTGCAAACCCATAATACGAGAAGGAACTAGCAAAGAGTGCGCCCGGCTCAAAATTAATATAACAAACAAACCCTCCTTCACACTTTGTTCATGAGAAATCAGAAAACTTTGGTAGTGATAAACAAAGGATATTAAGAGGATGTGATCGTCCTCATTCGGGAGCCGTTCCTCAAAACTTGTCCATCTCAAGAAGTGATTGAGTTATCTGCTAGCATTCGTTGACGGAACATGCATAATCTAAAAAATAATCATTACCTCTGTTTTTAAAACCAAGAGCTCTGGTACATGTTTTGTCTTTGTTTCCGACTACGGATTTTCAACTTTGCCAACAAAAGCCACGGTTCGAGAGTCTCCACCTTCTTTTAAAGCACCAACTATTAAGAGCATGATTGTCATTCTGAGTGTAATGTGCATTGTCCCAAAGTAGCATTGTCTTTTGCATGATTGTGATATCATTTATTCTGAAATCATTGTATCTAGTCATCACTTAAACCTTGGAGGTGCCCCTGCATTTATGTTTTGCTTCACTAAAGGGGGCAAGCGAGATATCACTTTATCATATTTGCACACCATGCCCATTACAAATCTTTTTGATGTTTCAGTATCATATTGTAAAACTTTCAGTTCTTTGTGATTTTCTCATAAGGCAACTTAATTACTACAGATTCATTGTCTCAGTAAGCTTTTGTCATATGACTATAAAAAATCCTTATATGGTTAATAGCATGTCACCACAGAAATTATTCTTGTTATCATTTACCTACTCGAGGACGAGCAGGAATTAAGCTTGGGGATGTTGATACGTCCAAAACGTATCTATAATTTCTGCTTGCTCCATGCCTCTTTTGGGTGATATTGCTATGATATTTATACACTTCCATACACTTTTGATCATATTTGGACTAACCTATTAACTCAGTGCACCCCAGTGCCAGTTTCTGTTTTTTGCTGTTTTTCTATTTCATGTTTTCCCGTCACGAAAACTGTCAGAAAAATCCCGGAAAAATTATATAAAAAATCAGCGTTCCGGAAGCTTCCACACGGCCGAAGTAGGGCCGGAGGGGGGCCACCAGGGCTCCAGGCGCCCTGGTGGCGCGGCCCCCCTCCTGGCCGCGCCGGGGGGGCACCTGGGCCCCCCAGGCCTCCGCTGATGCCCCCCTTTGGCATATATTTATATCGCGTCCCGAAACCCTCGAGGACGGAACCCTTTTTCGCGATCTCATCTCTGTTCCGCCGCCGCCGCGCTTCCAAGATCGGGAGCACCAGGAGAACTCTTCCCGGCACCCTGCCGGAGGGGAGGATCACCACCGGGAGCCTCTCCACCACCATGGACGCCTCCCGGATGAGTTGTGAGTAGTCTCCCTTGGACCATGGGTCCATGACCAGTAGCTATGTGATGTTCTCCTCCCCTTCTTGTGCTTCACTAATTAGACCTCGTGAGCTGCCCTACATGATCGAGGCACATATGTAATCCTTATGCTGTTGCTATGATGAGTTTGCTGGGATCCGATGGATTGTGAGATTATGTTCAGATTGTGTTTGAGTAATATATTTGATTTACCTCTTTTATATTTATGTTCGTAAGTAATTCTTGCATGTTCTCCATTGCTATTTATTGCTTTGGCCAAGTAGTAGGTAGTGACTCCAAGAGGGAACGTTATGCTCGATTGTGGGTTCATGCCCCTCGATGACTAGCTTGAGTGACAGAAACATGAGTCTAGGGGATGTGTTGTTGCCACAAGGGGGAAACCAACGGTGCTTGTGCCCGCGGGTGCAAGGATTGTTTACTTTACGCAAAGTTCTTTTAATGCAGTTGTTTGTTGCTTTGAGTTTACACTATGGGTGGGACTCGCAACTTAATACCAGCAAGATGTTCTGGATAGATATCTCAAGGTGGATGATTAGTAGTAGATGCAGATGGATTTCGGTCTACTTGCCTTGGCGTACCACCCATGCTTTGAACCTCTACCTTTCTTGCAACATAGTTAGCATTGGTTTGCGCACATAATTCTGTCAATTGCCCAGCTGTAATTCGTTTACCTCACATAGCTGTTTTATCGTCTTTTGGGAGAGAGACATCACTAGTGAACATCATGGGACCCCGGTCCATATTACCATCATTGATCACATCCGCTATTTACTTTCTGCTTTTACTTACTATTTGCAGCAATACCTATCACTATTATCACTTGCGTTTGATCCTTTGTAAACGACAAGGCCGGAGGGATTGACAACCTCTCTGTACTCGTTGGGAGCAAAGTTATTTGTATCTGTGTGCAGGTCCACATTGATTGCTAATATCTGGCGCCATTAGCAGTTGACACCTTCTTGTTGAACCTTGGAGTCTCAGGGGAAATCAATCCTTGGTATCTTTGCCAAGGGAAAACTTCCGCTACACTGCATCTCAAACCTTCCACTTGGGGTAACCAACGAGGGGCGAGAAGCCATCACCCGACGAGACGGCAAGACCCGTAACCGGACCGTCAAGCATCGTTGTCGTGGATTGCGCCAAGTGCACGGAGACCCCAAGTACCACGACGATGCGTCAAGTTCCTCTCCGATGCCCAAGTTCGACTACACATGGTGATGCGTCAAGTTCCACTACACCAACATGAGTACCACGACGCCCGGAGCACTCGAAACCGTCAAGTACATCTACGAAACGAGAACACCTACTTCCTCTACGAATCGCGAGAACGGCTACATAACGAGTACCTCTACAGAACGACTACTTCCCTCTACGAACGTGTACCTCGACGACCTCGATGCCTCGTGTACAACTACTTCCCTCGACGACCACGTGCACGTCTACTTCCACTACGTCCCTCGACGACTCGAACCGCCCCGAAACGAATGTTCCGAAGGTATAACCCCGAGATGATGCCCGTGGATGAATGCTTGTGGTTGTATGAGATGTTTTCCCTTGTGTGCACCGTGCCGTTTCATCTTTTGTCATGCTCCTCGGTTGCCTCGTCGCCGACCCGTGGGAACCCGGTGACGGGATCACCCCACCTTTCATCTTGTTCGACTTGCTCACGCCTCCCTTCATCTTTTGCACCGGTCTCTCAACGAGTTACCAGAACCGAGATGTTGCCGTTGCATCATTTTCGGATCGTTGCCCTTTCCTTCCACCACGGTGACATATACTCCTTATCATCTTCTTGTCAACTTTTAATAAAAATTGCATAAAACTTGATCATGTCATCCGCAGCATGTTAACAACTTTTAAAATGTGTGAATTGTTGTTTGCTTAAAATTGCTAAACATGCACATGGGGATTTTCCGGAATTGTTGTTTGTTTTTCCGGCCTCATTTAAATTGCCTAGATAGTTAGTTTACTTTTGCTTCACCTCTTGCCATGTTAACAAACATTTAATCTTGTCTTGTAAATAAACGAGAGTCAACTAAATAAATAACATGTGGTGTTTCGTCAATATGCAACTCGTTGCATATTGAGCTCCACTTAACTTGTAGTTTTGTTTGTGCACATTGCCATGCCATGCATAATTAAACCGGACATGTGATGACCCACAACCGTAAGGGATCTATTGCAGCGTTTTCGATAAGTAAGAGTGTCGAACCCAACGAGGAGCAGAAGTATTGATAAGCGATTCTGAGCAAGGAATTACTGCAAGCACTGAAAGATAACTTTTTAGGGGTTTTCTTGATATAAGCAACAGGAAAGTAAAAGCGAACAAAATAAAAAGGCACTGAGGAGTAACAAGTGGCCCAATCCTTTCTGAGCAAAGGAGAGGCCTAGCAACTGAACTTATAAAGGCTAAAGTGTTCTTGAGGACACACGGGAGAGGTAGTCATGTGCTTTCGCCATATTCCGTATCGGTACTATGTTATGTGTTGATAAGTGTTGAGTGGGTGGATATATGCTAGTACACTCTCTAGACTAAGATGAGTGCACTCTTATGATTAAACACCTTGCAAGCATCCGCAAATACAAGATAGTATTTAAGGCAAAAGCCTAACCATAGCAATACGATCGATGATCCATTGTTCCCTTGTGCAAAAGCGTGCGAACTGGGGTTCAGGTTTCTGTCACTCCGCCAACCCACCGTAAGCATTCTTTGTACACAATGTATTCCCCTAGGTCCTTAATAAGGCGAAGTGTTGAGTGTTCGACTCACACAACACCACTAGTAGAATAACAACACAACTTAAGTATCAAACAACACATATTACTTCAACAGCATATGACTACTAACAACAAGACTTTTCCCATGTCCTCAAGAACTAAGGTAACTACTCACAAGACATAAAAGAGATCATGGTCAATGGAGATAAATGGATGATAAACAATCTGGACATAATGATATTTCTCCAACAAAACTCAATAGCATTCACCACAAAGTAGTAATCAACACCGATGGAGTAGAGAGAATAGATAGTACGGGTTACAACACAAGTTGCAATTGTGAGATGAGATTTGGATGAAGATGGAGATGGTGCTGATGTTGGGGATGATGTTGATGATGATCTCCATGATGCCCGTGACAATGGTGATGACGATGGCGATGATCTCCCCTTCCGGGAGGTGATCTCCCCGACGGAATCTGCCCGCCGGAGATGGCTTTTTCTTCTCTGTAGGTTTCCGCCACAGAGCGGCGGCGGAACTCCGTCAAAACTCTGTTTTTTAGGGTTTTTGGATAACGAGGAGTATATAGGCAAAAGGGGGCAGCCGGAGGTGGGCCAGGGGCTCCAGGCGCCCCCCCCCGGCGCGGCCAGGGGTGGGGCCGCCCCCCAGGGCGCCTGGACGCCCTATGGCCCCCCTCTGGTTGCCCTTTTGCGTGCCTTCGTGATCCGTCTGGAAAATACCCTCCGTCGATTTTCAGGTAATTTGGAGGTATTCTTCTTCAGCAACTCAGCGTCCACTTTTTACCGCTGAATCCTGCGTCTTTTGCTTCGGCACCGGAAAGTTGCAAACTGTGTAAAATAGGCCAAAACAACATAAGAACATCATCGTAATGTGAAATATATCAATGAATAAGGATAAATTACGATATAAAATAGTGATGCATTTTGGACGTATCAACACCCCCAAGCTTAGACCTCGCTTGTCCCCAAGCGAATACTGAGCTCGGTAAACCTGTCCACAAGTTTAGAGAGTGAAGTGTCGATAAATAGAATACGGACAAGAAGCATCACAGTTTCTTCACCAACTCAAATATCCTCAACAGCAATCTTCAATTCATAAGGCCCTTATAAAAGAGTGGTAACACTTATATTCGGAAGTAGGGCTAAGGAAACTCATCAAATCATGGCAAACATGTCCTTTGGTCAAAGAACAACTAATAGCTTTTACTTTTGCTCTTTCTCTTTATGTTTTGATGAGATTAATTGAAGCTTTTGAAAGAACATGTTATTAGGCAAGAAGTGAAAGTGTTAACACAAAGGAAGATGTTTGCCTTAGCTGGGCTTGACAAATAACTTACTTATCAAACGATAATGTCAACAAGGATATGATATGACAAATCTTAATGCAACTTTATATGAATGAATCCTCGTCAACATCAAATGTCTGCTCCCTTTAAGAATAGAGGGAAGTAGGAATAACTGACTCCACCTAAAACTAAGAGATAGGCCCTGCTCTAGGGAAGTAGGGAAAACTTATGTGCTATCCTTAAATCAAACAGAATGAAAACAAGTTTTGAGAGGTGTGTGATTTGTCAACGAATGCTAATAGATAACTCAATTACTTCTCGAGCTGGACAAGTTTCGAGGAACGGCTCCCGTACGAGGACGATCACATCCCCTAAATCTCCTTTGTTCATCACTGCCAAAAGTTTTCTGATTTCTCATGAACAAAGCGTGAAGGAGGGTTTGTTTGTTGTATTATTTTTTATGAGCCGGGCGCACTCTTTGCCAGTTCCTTCTCGTATTAGGGGTTTGCAGATTAGACATGCAATCCCAGGGTAAAACTTGTCCAACTCAAAAAGATCATGAATTAACTATTACTTCCTCATGAGCTAAAACAGGGGCACAAAATAAAAGATTTTGAACATTTAAGGATAGCACATAAATTCTATACTTTAGGAGGTGGTAGTGGAATACCACGAATATGAAGGTATGGTGGACTCATATGGAAGGTATTGGTTTAAGGGTATGGATGCACAAGCAGAATTCCGCTTAGTACAGAGTTGGGCTAGCAAAGGCTTTGAGAGAACAGACAATTGATGATGACTAAGATGCAAAGCAATATAAAGCATAAACATTAAAATAAGCATAACACATCAAGTTGTCTTCCTTGTCAGCATAACACTTCAAGCATAATAACATAAAGGTTTTGGCTATGTCGATACTTTAAGAAAATCATGCTTGTTGTTATGACCAAAGCTATGTTTGCCAAGATTAAACAAAGTTTTCAAAGCCATACCTGATATAAGGTCAATACTCCCCATAAGAATCATCATATAAGGTCGATTGCGTGAAGAGAATACCGAGTGCAGTAAAGGAACCAATAGACTTCTCATTAATATTCCATCATAGACGACTCCACACTCACGGATACATTCTCTCCACAGAAGGAGTGATAGACCTCAATGCGCACACCTATTTCATATAATAACCTCCCTAGACATGATACGACTCTACTTGACTCTAAAAGACAAAAGATAAAGATAAAGATACCGGGCACTCCCCCAAGCTTGGAACAAGCCAAGGGAATGTCGTTACCCAAGGAGATTTCACTCCTTATTCTTGTTGACGTTGATCACGTAGTCCTCGGCGAAGCGCTTCCATGGAAGGGGTTCTCCAGTCTCATATGAGAAGTTTGTCTCCTGAATCCTGCATGGAGCACCCATACCCATGCGCATAAACCTTAGTTCATACTTACAATTCTGGCGATGTAGATCATAAATTTGCCCTTGGAGCTCTTTAATTCTTTCTTCAGATGCGGTGATGCTTTTCCACATCTCCTTCATCTCCTTCAGGAAGTAGGTCTTCAGCTCGTTGATGATGTCAAAGTTAGCTTCAACACCACGCTCGATCATCTTCTTGTACTTGAAGACTTCTTGCTCCACTTCTTCTAGCCTGGCCTGGATGCTCCCCTCCTTGATAGGTCCCTTCAGATCTTCTTGATGGAGGACACCGTCCTCCATCCGAACAACCCAAGGGTGCTTCTTCACCTCAGCGAGGTAAGGGTTGATGACGTTGACGATGAACTTGTATCCTTGGGGGAACTTGGAGAAGCCATGGCACCTAGATTCAGCTGAAAGATTCCCTGGCAGAAACAGATCGAAAAGAAAACACACGAAATCGCAAGATACATTGCCGGAACAATCCGGGCAAATATATAGCAAACATTTATGCACAGAAAGGAAGGTAACAGGCTAAAGCGGGGTCGGAGACGGACTCCCGGGTGCCCAGGCGGCCTCCCGGCGCGGCCAGGAGGTAGGGCGCGCCAGGGGGGCGCCTGGGCCCCCTGGAGCTTGTCTCCGGCTCCACTTAGGCTTAGAATTTTACTATTTTTGCAAAAACTCATAATATGGAACTTTTATGGCGGTTCGCGATGTTTCCTTACCGTAATACATACCTTTTCTTTATTCTGCTTCTGCTGGTGTCTGAAACAGGGCTGCAACATGCTCTTCGTGAGTTGTTGTGTATATCATATTCACATCAACATTGACAGGGTCTCCTGCTATGTAATGCTTAAGTCTTTGCCCATTCACAACTTGAGGTTTGGTGCTTTCAAAATTGTTAATCTTAATTGCACCAGACCGATAGACTTCTTCAATATGAAATGGCCCTTCCCACCTGGAAAGTAGTTTGCCTGGAGAAAACCTGAAACAGGATCTAAACAACAAAACTTTATCACCAACATTAAATTCACGTTTCAGAATCCTCCTATCATGCCACTTCTTTACCTTTTCCTTGAACATTTTAGCGCTCTCGTAAGCTTCACTTCTCCACTCATCTAGAGAAGTCAAGTTCATGAGACGCTTCTCACCAGCTAACTTTGGGTCACCATTAAGCTCTCTAACAGCCCAGAAAGCTTTGTGCTCTAACTCTAATGGCAAATGGCAAGCCTTGCCATACACCATCTTATAGGGGGACATGCCCATGGGATTTTTGTAAGCAGTTCTATATGCCCACAAAGCATCTCCTAACTTATTTGACCAGTCCTTTCTATTTCTGTTTACTGTCTTCTGCAAGATCAACTTAATCTTTCTATTGGTGAGCTCAACTTGCCCACTAGTTTGAGGATGGTATGGTGAAGCAATTCTATGATTGACATCGTACTTGGCTAAAGCTTTTCTAAAAGCTCCATGCGTGAAGTGTGATCCTCCATCAGTCATGAGATACCTAGGTACACCAAACCTAGGAAAAATCACATCTTTGAGCATTTTCAAAGATGTCTTGTGATCAGCACTTTCAGTGGGGATTGCTTCAACCCACTTGGTCACATAATCAACAGCTACTAAAATGTGAGTGTACTTGTGCGAAGAAGGAAAAGGACCCATAAAATCAAAACCCCAGCAATCAAAAGGTTCAATCACTAGTGAGTAATTCATAGGCATCTCATTCCTTCTACTAATGTTACCAACTCTCTGACATTTATCACAGGCTAAAACATAATTTCTAGCATCCTTAAAGAGAGTAGGCCAATAAAAACCTGATTTAAGAACCTTATGTGCAGTCCTCTCACCGGCATGATGTCCTCCATAGGGACTATCATGACACTGTCTGAGAATGTCCTTCTGTTCATGTTCTGGTATGCATCTTCTCACGATCCCGTCGGGGCCTTCTTTGAAAAGATGTGGGCCATCCCAAAAGTAGTGCCTCAAATCATGAAAGAACTTCTTCCTTTGCTGAAATGTTAAACCTGGAGGCAAATACTTTGCAACGATAAAATTAGCATAATCTGCAAACCAAGGATCGGAGAGAGATTGTACTTTTACAATGGCAAGTTGCTCGTCTGGAAAACTGTCGTTGACTGGGATGGGATCATGTGGTATATCTTCCATCCTTGAAAGATTGTCCGCCACCGGATTGTCCTCTCCTTTCCTATCAACAATCTGCAAATCAAATTCTTGAAGAAGGAGTACCCATCTGATAAGCCTTGGCTTGGCATCCTTCTTTGTCATAAGGTACTTAATGGCAGCATGATCAGTATGAATAATAACTTTGGAATCAACAATATACTGCCTAAACTTATCACAAGCAAATACTACAGCTAAGAATTCCTTCTCAGTAGTAGCATAATTCCTTTGAGCACTATCAAGGGTTTTACTAGCATAATGTATAACATTCAATTTCTTATCAACTCTTTATCCTAAAACAGCTCCAACAGCAAAATCACTAGCATCACACATAATCTCAAAAGGTAAATTCCAGTCAGGTGGTTGTACTATAGGAGCGGTTATTAAAGCTTTCTTAAGAACTTCAAAAGCTTCCTTACAATCCTCATCAAATACAAAAGGAACGTCCTTCTGGAGAAGATTAGTGAGGGGCTTCGAAGTCTTAGAAAAGTTTTTAATAAATCTTCTATAGAAACCAGCATGACCAAGAAAACTGTGAATACCTTTGATGTCCCTTGGATAGGGCATCCTCTCAATTGCTTCGATCTTGGCCTTGTCCACTTCAATTCCCCTTTCGGAAATCTTGTGACCAAGAACAATTCCTTCGTTAACCATGAAGTGGCACTTCTCCCAGTTGAGTACCAGATTTGTTTCCTCACATCTCTGCAAAACTTTATTAAGGTTGTGGAGACAATGGTCAAAGGAAGTTCCATAGACGGAGAAATCGTCCATGAAGACTTCCATAATCTCCTCACAGAAACCATGAAAGATAGCAGACATACACCTTTGAAAAGTAGCAGGGGCATTACATAAACCAAAAGGCATACGCCTGTAAGCATAAGTACCAAAGGGACAAGTAAAAGTGGTCTTCTCTTGATCAGCAGTGTTAACATGAATTTGAGAGAAGCCAGAATAGCAGTCGAGGTAACAAAAGTGGGTATTTTTGGATAACCTTTCAAGCATTTGGTCGATGAACGGCAGCGGGTAGTGATCCTTCCTGGTTGCCTTGTTCAGCTTCCTGTAATCAATACACATTCTATATCCAATAATAGTTCTCTGAGGTATTAGTTCATTCTTATCATTAGGAACCACAGTTGTACCTCCTTTCTTAGGAACACAATGTACCGGGCTTACCCACTTA
Source organism: Secale cereale (assembly GCA_902687465.1). Classification (NCBI taxonomy): domain Eukaryota; kingdom Viridiplantae; phylum Streptophyta; class Magnoliopsida; order Poales; family Poaceae; genus Secale; species Secale cereale. The sequence continues at coordinate 27,236,279 of LR738714.1, forward strand.
CTATCAGCTATAGGGTAGATAATACCTGCGGCTAGAAGCTTGAGAATCTCAGTTCTTACAACATCCATCATCTTCGGGTTCAACCGTCGTTGATGATCAACAACTGGTTTAGCATCAGGCTCAAGGTTGATAGTATGTTGACAGATAGATGGACTAATCCCCTTAAGGTCATCAAGGGTATAGCCAATTGCACCTCGGTGTTTACGAAGTACTTCCAATAGTCGCTCTTCTTCATATCCTGAAAGGTTAGAGTTGATAATAACAGGATATACTTTCTTTTCATCTAAATAAGCATACTTGAGCGTATCGGGAAGAGGTTTAAGATCGAACACCGGGTCTTCTTTTGGTTTTGATAAAATTCCCAAAGGTTCAACCGGAAGGTTGTGCTTCAGGATAGCAGGTTGCCTCAAGAATATTTCATCTAGTTCATTTCTTTCCTGCATATGCAAATCATTCTCGTGGTCCTCCATATATTGCTGCAAAGGATCATTAGGGGGAATAGCAATAGAAGCAATACTTTCAATAATTTTATCATCACTAGGTAAATCGGTACCACGAGGCTGCTTAGAGAACTTAGAAAAATTAAATTCATATGGCTCACCATTGAATTCAACATAAACTTTACCTTTCTTGCAATCTATTATAGCTCCACAAGTTCTAAGAAAAGGTCTACCAAAAATAATAGGACAAAAATTGTCCCTCTCTGAACCAAGTACTAGAAAGTCGGTAGGGTATTTTACCTTTCCACATAGGACTTCAACGTCCCTCACAATTCCGATAGGAGAGATAGTTGTTCTGTTTGCAAGATGAATGGTAACATCAACTCCTTCAAGTTCACAAGGGGAAATCTCACCGATGATCTCTTCGTAAAGTGAATAGGGGATAGCACTAGCACTCGATCCCAAATCGCATAGCCCATAATAATTGTGATCTCCTATTTTAACAGATACTACTGGAGTACCTGAAATTGGGCCTTTATTCTTGGCTGTGAAAAGGTTAGTGGAAACAGCACAAAAATTTACATTGGAATCCAAAACATCATTAGTAACAAGGTCTTTAACCAATGCAACTTGAGGATCGACCTTGATCTGGTCCTCAGGCTCATCAATTCTTCTCCCACTTTTATTTATTACGCCTGTCACAAGAGAGTGCTCCCTTATCCTTGCGGGAAAAGGAGGCTTTTCATATATAACTGCAGGCAAAATAGGGTTAGCAACATCAATATCAACAGGTAGCTCTTTGAAAGGTTCATGATGCTGGTCTCTCTTCTTTTTAAAAGAATCAACGTGAGAGGCAAAATCCTTACAGAAATCAATCATTAGATGGGAATCAAGACCAATCTTAGAGAAAAAAGTATTGAAGTAATCAGTTTTCACATAGCTCTCAATATAATCATGCTCATAATTTATAGCGGGTTCAATACCTTTATCGATTTCCCAATCTTTGGTATTCCTCTGGATCCTTTCAATGAGATCCCACCTTTCTTCAACACTCTTCGTCTGAAATACCCCACTAGAGGAGGCATCCAGCATCTCCTTATCCTGACGAGAAAGCCTGGCATAAAAATTTGTAACTATAATTTCCTTGGGGAGCTCATGAATAGGACATTTGAGCATTAGGGATTTCAATCTCCCCCAAGCTTGAGCAATGCTTTCTCCGTCACGAGACCTAAAGTTATAGATATAGTTCCTGTCTCGATGAATTTCATGAAGAGGATAAAACTTAGTATAAAAGAGAGACATAAGCTCTTGCCAATCAAGCAAGTGCGAGTTATCGAGAAGCTTATACCAATCTGAAGCTTTATATATAAGCGATACGGCGAACAATTTCCTCATGACAAACTCCATTGATACACGTGCAAGCTTAAATAATGAACATAGTTGTGACAGATATAGCAAGTGTTCACCGGGATGTCTGTCTCCTGCGTAATGATTAGCCAAAACATAATCGATAATACCAGCTGGTATTTTATAGGGCACAATTTCAGTAGGGGGAGGAGCAACCACCACAGGTGTGGGGCGTCTTCCCACAAGCAACGATCCAATAGCAAGGTTGTCCATAAGGACAAAGTGCAGCAATAGCAAAAATAAAAACAGAAATATAAAAACTTCCTTACCAGTTTCACTTTACCAACAGCGCTACACTCCCCAGCAACGGCGCCAGAAAACGGTACTTGATGACCCACAACCGTAAGGGACCTATTGCAGCGTTTTCGATAAGTAAGAGTGTCGAACCCAACAGGAGCAGAAGGTATTGATAAGCGATTCTGAGCAAGGAATTACTGCAAGCACTGAAAGATAACTTTTTAGGGGTTTTCTTGATATAAGCAACAGGAAAGTAAAAGCGAACAAAATAAAAAGGCACTGAGGAGTAACAAGTGGCCCAATCCTTTCTGAGCAAAGGAGAGGCCTAGCAACAGAACTTATAAAGGCTAAAGTGTTCTTGAGGACACACGGGAGAGGTAGTCATGTGCTTTCGCCATATTCCGTATCGGTACTATGTTATGTGTTGATAAGTGTTGAGTGGGTGGATCTATGCTAGTACACTCTCTAGACTAAGATGAGTGCACTCTTATGATTAAACACCTTGCAAGCATCCGCAAATACAAGATAGTATTTAAGGCAAAAGCCTAACCATAGCAATACGATCGATGATCCATTGTTCCCTTGTGCAAAAGCGTGCGAACTGGGGTTCAGGTTTCTGTCACTCCGCCAACCCACCGTAAGCATTCTTTGTACACAATGTATTCCCCTAGGTCCTTAATAAGGCGAAGTGTTGAGTGTTCGACTCACACAACACCACTAGTAGAATAACAACACAACTTAAGTATCAAACAACACATATTACTTCAACAGCATATGACTACTAACAACAAGACTTTTCCCATGTCCTCAAGAACTAAGGTAACTACTCACAAGACATAAAAGAGATCATGATCAGTGGAGATAAATGGATGATAAGCAATCTGGACATAATGATATTTCTCCAACAAAACTCAATAGCATTCACCACAAAGTAGTAATCAACACCGATGGAGTAGAGAGGATAGATAGTACGGGTTACAACACAAGTTGCAATTGTGAGATGAGATTTGGATGAAGATGGAGATGGTGCTGATGTTGGGGATGATGTTGATGATGATCTCGATGATGCCCGTGACGATGGTGATGACGATGGCGATGATCTCCCCTTCCGGGAGGTGATCTCCCCGGCGGAATCTGCCCGCCGGAGATGGCTTTTTCTTCTCTGTAGGTTTCCGCCACGGAGCGGTGGCGGAATCCGTCAAAACTCTGTTTTTTAGGGTTTTTGGATAATGAGGAGTATATAGGCAAAAGGGGGCAACCGGAGGTGGGCCAGGGGCTCCAGGCGCCCCCCCGGCGCGGCCAGGGGTGGGGCCGCCCCCCCAGGGCGCCTGGACGCCCTGTGGCCCCCCTCTTGTTGCCCTTTTGCGTGCCTTCGTGATCCGTCTGGAAAATACCCTCCGTCGATTTTCAGGTAATTTGGAGGTATTCTTCTTCAGCAACTCAGCGTCCACTTTTTACCGCTGAATCCTGCGTCTGCTGCTTCGGCACCGGAAAGTTGCAAACTATGTAAAATAGGGCAAACAACATAAGAACATCATCGTAATGTGAAATATATCAATGAATAAGGATAAATTACGATATAAAATAGTGATGCATTTTGGACGTATCAACATGCATCATACTTGGATGTGCATCGTTTGCCATGTTTATGCTGATGTGTTTACCGTGTTGCTTGTTTCTTTCCGGTTTGCTTCCCTCTTTAGCTTCGGGTTCGTTCCGGAGTTGTGAGGCTTCTTCTTCGTCTTCTTCACGGATCCGTTCCTCTTCCTTGCGGAATCCCAGGCAAGATGATCATACCCTTGGATACCTTTACTACCATTGCCATGCTTAGTGTCTCGATGCTATCGTTACATGTCACGCTACCCATTATTATTGTCAGCCTCTCCTTGTTGCCATGAAACCTCTAACCTTTTGACACCTTCCTAGCAAAACCACTGTTTGGCTATGTTACTCGCTTGCTCAGCCCCTCTTATAGCGTTGTTAGTTGCAGGTGAAGATGAAGATCCTTCCAGGTGGGAACTTGTTGTGGGTATATCACAATAGTTATTATTATTATTAACACACCTATATACTGGGCATGGGTGGAAAGCTTGGCCTTTTGCTCGGTGTTTTGTTCCACTCATGCCACCTTAGGCGCCGATAAACCGGCATTATGTTCCTTGATTTTGCGTTCCTTACACGATGGGTGGATGGGGACCCCTTGACAGTTCGACTTTGAATAAAACTCCTCCAGCAAGGCCCAACATTGGTTTTAATTTGCCTCATAATAACAACTTAATTAATTAATTAAATTTGCATAGGGGGTCGCGTCCCCGGGTATTCTTTTCTACATAGCAGGGGGGCCAGTGCTGATGGTGTTGGTCCCAAACGGGGGTTATGCGGGGCCACCACGGGGAAACTCGAGGTTTGGTTTTACCTGTAGGATCACCCATCCGGTTGTGGCCTGAGACGAGATACGCGCGGCTACTATCAGGGTGTCGACACACCGGGAGGTCTTGCTGGACTTGTTTTACCATTGTCGAAATGTCTTGTGCACCGGGATGCCGAGCCTGATCGGATTTCCCTAAGATAAGGGGTGATGATATTATATTTATCACTTCAGCTAATCGTGAGAGCTTGTGATGGGCTAAGTAGGGACACCCCTGCAGGGTTATGATCTTTCGAAAGCCGTGCCCGTGGTTATGTGGCAGATTGGAATTTGTTAATGTCCGGTTGTAGAAAACTTGACAGAGGATCCGAAGTAAAACACACAACTGTGTGAGTAACCGTGACTGTCTCTTTTCACTTTGAGAAGAGAACACGGTGGGGTTATGTGTGACTCGTATGTAGTTCAGGATCTTTAGCAATCACTACTTTTGCGACCGTTTGCGTAGATGCTCATCTTATTCTTGTACTCGTAAGTTAGCCACCATATTACGCTTAGCCGCTGCTGCAACTTCACAACTTTACCTCCTCCTACCCATAAAGCTTTGCTAGTCTTGATACCCATGGTTATGGGATTGCTGATTCCTCGTGGCTCACAGATACTACCACACCAGATGCAGGTTCAGCCGAGAATGATGCAGGAGCTGGTTCAAGTACTTCACTGGGAGCTCGATGAAGAGAGTGGCCGTATGCTTGTGACGTTTTCGACGATCAGTAGTGGTTTCTACTAGGGGCGATCCAGACCTGTGGCTTTATGTTTTGGTATCTTTCTTTTGGATCTTCACCCGTAGTCGGGTTGTGATGTTTTGAAGGATGTTTTGCTTATGTAATGTATTGGGTGAAGTGGCGAGTGTAAGCCAACTATCTCCTTTTGCAATTTAATCCCTCTTTTACATGAGTCGTGCAAAGATACCAAACTTGAGATCATTCCAGAATGGGCTTATACCTTTAAGTCGTGCCTCGACACGTAGGAGGTATAGTCCCATCCTGGGCATTACAAGTTGCTATCAGAGCCTTCTCCGACCTAGAAGCCCCCACTGATTGATCGAATCGTTGACGGTTGAGTCTAGGCACACACTTAAAAATGTTTTGAGTCTTATATATATGTCGGAGAGTAGGATTTCTTTTGCTTCTCATCTCTTTTCACTCTGGTGAGGACTCCTGACGATTACTCTTGTCTCTTCTACTCTCAAAAATTCACCAATTTTTTTTTAGGATCTCGCGAGTATTGTTTGGATTGTTCCGATGTCTTTGTGACGAGAACATTGTTCTCGATGCCTCCTGTCATTAGGGGTTGTGGCAGTGTCCCGGGGAGTTGAGCTCCGAGGTGTTGTCGTCACAAATATATCGCAGCAGTTCTGGAATACTTAAGACGGCCGACATCAAAAACTCTCCTATGCGGTTAGTGGCAAGATAACCCCGACATCACCCAGTACTGGGGAGGTAGTTCGGGAGTATTGCCATAGCTTGTATAGTAGATGCGTTTCGAAGGTCCGAGGTAAACGGTTTCCGGAAATAACTGGTTATGTGTTGAAGGATGGATACAGCTAGATGTAGGATTAGAGTTGAGTGCGCGGTGCTTCCCCTGTATCCCCAACACCTGATTGCATAACTGGAAACTTTCGGAAATTAATAGGTGGGTTCATCTAGTAGTTCGTAGGCATTCTTCCAACGAATGCATGATATGGAGTTTGGGGTTCTACATTGAGTGAAGTGGTTTTATGGGTGTTTGTTCCGATCGGGAGTTGCATCTTAAAGGGTCCTTGGCTATGCTGATCCGGGGATTGCAAAACCCTTTTGTAACACGATCCATGAGCTTTCAGCACGAATATGTCGAACGAAGCTTCTATCTTGTATTTGTTCTATCTGCTCCTTGTTGTTTTATTTATCTTTTGTTCTCCCAAGTGGCTTCTCGACAAGTGGATGTACCTGCGGAATTCATTCGTTCAATTCTCTGTTTGAATGATATTGTGAAGATTATGTTGCAACATATCTATCCTTTGTTTCGTTTTGATTCTGGTATTCGAGTTGCTTCGATGTCAAATGTTGATTCCATACCTTTCCTAATCGGTGTTCTCATATTTCTATGGGAGTGCTAATTCTTCTTGACCATCGAGATCTTCATGTTAATCCTTTTCAACCGGTGTGCCTTCTCTTCAAGTTATTCCATACGGACGCCGTTGAGAAATCTGACGATTTGTCTGTATTCATTCATCTCAAGTTGTCTTTCTTTTTCCCCACCCTCCCACCCTTCTTCTTCTTGGAGCCAGAAATTCTTAATCAAGTATCCATTTTATTCATGTGATATTTCTTCATTCTTTTCCTTCAATGTTCTTATCCGGTGATCCTCAGGAAGATGCTCAAGAGCTTCAAGTTCATCATTCTTAATTCTAATATTCTTCTCCGGTGGACTAAATTCAAGATTTCGGTGTTGATCTTATCCTTTTCCTCTTTTCACAATGCTTTCTTATTCTGGTGCACCAATTAATCATTCTCCTCTTGCTATTCATATCCGGAGTGCTGAAGATTCATAATTCCATTCTTAATCCGTTCAATTTTTTTTTTGAGGATTGTCATCTTATTCAAGCCATTTAATTCAACCGGTGCAATATCTCTTAAGCAATCTTTTTCAATGGTGATTTCTTTAGTGGGCCCTAACCCACAGGTCTTTTCCCAGGATCTTACCTGACTCTTCTAATTTTTTCCGGAGTTATTCTCAAATTTCTTCCAAAATGTGACATAAGAATGATTTCCATCAGTCACATGCCTTCTCCAAGATCTCTTTCAAATTATTTTCATCGTTGTTTCAACCTTTTTAATTCTTCATTCCGGAGTGCTCAACAATTCTTATGGCATTTCTCGTCTTCATTCTCAGTATTTGGGGACCGGAGAAGTGTTTCTCTTAAATCTTGGCCCGTTCTCTCAAGATTCTTCATGAATTCTTCCCATTGTGATCCTCCGAAGGCCATCATTTCAGAATATTTCTTCGTTCTCTGTTTGCAACTTCGTCCTCCAACTATTCTTCATCGATGTCTCTTCTTTCGTCTCCATATTCTTACGGTGGTTCATTCAAGATTACTCTTTCGTTGTTATCGTATCAATTCATTTGTTCTTTTCATAATCCTACCGGTGGTTCGTTGAAGATTTACCCAAGCTTGTGCGAGATCTCTCTTTAATTCTTTGCAACGAGAATAAGTTGTACGCCAAATCCATTGGTTGTCATCAATTTAAATTGGTGAAGGATGCTCATTACATAATTCTTATTCTTGTTCCTTCCAAGTGTTAAATTCCTTCGTCTGGATTTTGTGATATCAAATTATTGGTTGTTCATCTTTTCTTCCGGAGTTCCAAACTCTCTCAATTATCTTGTCACGGAGCTCTATCTGAATCATTGTATGCCTTGAATCTTATTCTTTTCATCTTTCGCTTCTCATGCTTTCATTAACGGAGTTCCCATGGTGGTTCATCATGTTTTAATTCATCCTCGAAGTCGTCATCAAGATTCTTGTTGGAGATCAAGCATTCTTCATCATGCTTTCCAATTGCAATCCTTTCTACCTTATCTTTTCAGATGGTGTTATGTCATTCTTGACAATTCCTTCATGGATTACGATTCACTAGTTGTCAGGAATGAGATATTTAATCCCGTCATTTTTCTTCGTTGGAGTTATTTTGGGTTATAATTCACCTAAAAGCTTTCCCTGAGAATTGTTGCTATTATGGTGCTTATAAATGACCCAAGTTCTTCATTTATCATTCCGGTGAAATAAGTTTATCGTCTCCTTGTTGATCTCAATCCAATCAAATGTTTTCGTAAGTGGTTGGTTGTCACCTCATAATTTTGAGATGTTTTCAATAAGCCCACAACAAGAGCTTATTCGTTTCGTTGTTGATTTTTCCATCAACCCCTTTCAACCCTTCTTCGTAAGGAGGATTATTCCTAATTCATTCGTGGGAGAAGTTGTCATTTTCTTCTCCGTTTTTTTCTTTCCACCGACCTAGCATATATTCTTTCATTCCGGAGGCATTGTGATATTGCCCTCTTTGTTCCATAATCTCGTTTTGTCAAGATCATGTTCTTTTCCTTGTTTATCTATTTAACAGGAGTGTCGTGACCTCCATTCTAGTTCTCTCATCTTATCAAGTTTTGCCTCTCTTTTTTAACCGGAGTGCTGTCTGAAATCTTTCTTACCCCTTGTGCCATTCTTTCAATGTTCCGGAGGCTATATGTTGTTCATTTCATCAAGTATCTTCCCATCTCCTCAAGTTCATGTTCAATTCCTTCCATTTTCAGACGGAGTGCTGTCCAAATTATGTCATTCTTATTCCTTGGCTATACCGTTGTGGTTTCCTATTCTTTTGGTTCGTAAGCTCTTGTTTTATGTCTTTCAACCTTCAAGGTTCTCATAATACTCCTTGTTACTCTTTCTAACGGAGTTTTCATATTCGTTCATCTCCGTTGTATTCTTCTTTCAATTTGTTCAACCTCTCAAGGTTCCTGGTTTCACTCGTCTGCCAAAGAAGCAACTATGTTTTACCTCTTCCTCTCCCGTTTTTATCCGGTGCCATCTCTAGGATCTTGGGTCGAGATCCTCTGTTAGTGTGGGAGAGTTGTGACGCCTGAAGACCGACGTCCCAGAAGATTCCAGAGATTCCAGATGTTCCGGGTTCCCCCTTGTGTTTCTTTTGTGCTTGTGTTATTTATTTTGCTTTGCATCATGTCATCATGCCATCATGTCATATATCTTTTGCATCTCAACTTAAATAAATTGTGTGGACCTTCGGTCCATTGAAATCGAGGGAAGGTGACTTATCTTTATAACATATCCTCCTAGTATTATGGAGCTATTATAAATAAATATTCCAATTGTTTGGAATTAACCCAAACACACTTGCATATTTCCCCATGCCTTTTCTACTCCAAGTTTCTACTCCCAAACCTTGCCAACAATTCTTATCCATTTTTATCGAGGTTCCTCCAAGATTCGAACATTTTTGGACACTTCAAAAATCAAGTCTTAGTTCAAACCCATGTGAATTAAATTCAAATGTGTTTGAATTATATTTTTCGATCATGCCAATTCTAATTTTCTCGGACCGTGCTCATTTTTGCGAGTCCAGTAAAATTAACCTCTTGTCCAAATTCTGTTTCAAACCCTTCCTTTCTTCTCTTTTTCTTCATGGCTATTTTTCTGTATTTGGTTATGGCAGAAGAAAATCAGCAGGAGAGAGAGTTAGGCCTCTAGGCCATTCCAGCCGCAGCTGGCCCATCAGCCACCAGCCCAGCTTGGGCCTCCATCAGCCTCCAGGCCCATCCCAGCTCCTAACCCTAAGCGACCGACCGCCCGCACCATCTCCCCTCGCTTCTCCCTCAGCCGCCGCACTCATCCCGATCCCCGAGTCGCTCTCCTCTCGATCCCTCGATCTTCTCGCTCGACCCCGGCTCCCTCTTGCCCAGTCCTCACCGGCTCCTCCCCATCGCACATGACGCCCCGCCGCCCTGCAGTTCGCGCCAGCCGCCGCTGGCCTCGCGTGCGTCGGGAGGGCGCCGATCCAGTGCGCGTCGCCCCGCCTGGGCCTCGTCTCGTCGCCCCCAACCTCCCTCGCCTCCTCCAGCGGCCCACCTCAGCGCGCTAGCCGGGTGCCCGAAGCCCCAGCGATCGCGCGAGTCCCCGCGACCACTTCTCCCTCGACCGACCGGCCTCCTCGCGCGCGCCTCCTCGCCTTGGTCGCCCCTGTCGGCCTCCACCAGTGCCCCTGCCTCACCTCCAGCATGCGCCCCGTCCTTGCCCGCGTCCGGCCAACATCTGCTCCGGCGACCTCGCCTCTGCAGCGCCTCGCATAGGCCACCGGCTCCCGTGCAGCCCAAGCCATGGCCTCGTCGCCCCCGTGCTGCCTTGCCCTGTGTTTTTTTTTGTGTTGCCTTGTGCTGTTGAAATTGCCAAGGACCCGTGTACGACTACCAGACGAGACGGCAAGACCCGTAACCGGACCGTCAAGCACCGTTGTCGTGGATTGCGCCAAGTGCACGGAGACCCCAAGTACCACGACGATGCGTCAAGTTCCTCTCCGATGCCCAAGTTCGACTACACAAGGCGATGCGTCAAGTTCCACTACACCAACATGAGTACCACGACGCCCGGAGCACTCGAAACCGTCAAGTACATCTATGAAACGAGAACGCCTACTTCCTCTACGAATCGCGAGAACGGCTACATAACGAGTACCTCTACGGAACGACTACTTCCCTCTACGAACGTGTACCTCGACGACCTCGATGCCTCGTGTACAACTACTTCCCTCGACGACCACGTGCACGTCTACTTCCACTACGTCCCTCGACGACTCGAACCGCCCCGAAACGAATGTTCCGAAGGTATAACCCCGAGACGATGCCCGTGGATGAATGCTTCTGGTTGTATGAGATGTTTTCCCTTGTGTGCACCGTGCCATTTCATCTTTTGGCATGCTCCTCGGTTGCCTCGTCGCCGACCCGTGGGAACCCGGTGACGGGATCACCCCACCTTTCATCTTGTTCGACTCGCTCACGCCTCCCTTCATCTTTTGCACCGGTCTCTCAATGAGTTACCGGAACCGAGATGTTGCCGTTGCATCATTTTCGGATCGTTGCCGTGGCACCCTTTCCTTCCACCACGGTGCCATATACTACTTATCATCTTCTTGTCAACTTTTAATAAAAATTGCATAAAACTTGATCATGTCATCCGCATCATGTTAACAACTTTTAAAATGTGTGAATTGTTGTTTGCTTAAAATTGCTAAACATGCACATGGGGATTTTCCGGAATTGTTGTTTGTTTTTCCGGCCTCATTTAAATTGCCTAGATAGTTAGTTTACTTTTGCTTCACCTCTTGCCATGTTAACAAACATTTAATCTTGTCTTGTAAATAAACGAGAGTCAACTAAATAAATAACATGTGGTGTTTCGTCAATATGCAACTCGTTGCATATTGAGCTCCACTTAACTTGTAGTTTTGTTTGTTCACATTGCCATGCCATGCATAATTAAACCGGACATGCATCATACTTGGATGTGCATCGTTTTCCATGTTTATGCTTGTGTGTTTACCGTGTTGCTTGTTTCTTTCCGGTTTGCTTCCCTCTTTAGCTTCGGGTTCGTTCCGGAGTTGTGAGGCTTCTTCTTCGTCTTCTTCACGGATCCGTTCTTCTTCCTTGCGGAATCCCAGGCAAGATGATCATACCCTTGGATACCTTTACTACCATTGCCATGCTTAGTGTCTCAATGCTATCGTTACATGTCGCGCTACACATTATTATTGTCAGCCTCTCCTTGTTGCCATGAAACCTCTAACCTTTTGACACCTTCCTAGCAAAACCACTGTTTGGCTATGTTACTCGCTTGCTCAGCCCCTCTTATAGCGTTGTTAGTTGCAGGTGAAGATGAAGATCGTTCCAGGTGGGAACTTGTTGTGGGTATATCACAATATTTATTATTATTATTAACACACCTATATACTGGGCATGGGTGGAAGGCTTGGCCTTTTGCTCAGTGTTTTGTTCCACTCATGCCAACTTAGGCGCCGATAAACCGGCATTATGTTCCTTGATTTTGTGTTCCTTACACGATGGGTGGATGGGGACCCCTTGACAGTTCGACTTTGAATAAAACTCCTCCAGCAAGGCCCAACATTGGTTTTAATTTGCCTCATAATAACAACTTAATTAATTAATTAAATTTGCATAGGGGGTCGCGTCCCCGGGTATTCTTTTCTACATAACAGGGGGGCCAGTGCTGATGGTGTTGGTCCCAAACGGGGGTTATGCGGGGCCACCACGGGGAAACTCGAGGTTTGGTTTTACCTGTAGGATCACCCATCCGGTTGTGGCCTGAGACGAGATACGCGCGGCTACTATCAGGGTGTCGACACACCGGGAGGTCTTGCTGGACTTGTTTTACCATTGTCGAAATGTCTTGTGCACCGGGATGCCGAGCCTGATCGGATTTCCCTAAGATAAGGGGTGATGATATTATATTTATCACTTCAGCTAATCGTGAGAGCTTGTGATGGGCTAAGTAGGGACACCCCTGCAGGGTTATGATCTTTCGAAAGCCGTGCCCGCGGTTATGTGGCAGATTGGAATTTGTTAATGTCCGGTTGTAGAAAACTTGACAGAGGATCCGAAGTAAAACACACAACTGTGTGAGTAACCGTGACTGTCTCTTTTCACTTTGAGAAGAGAACACGGTGGGGTTATGTGTGACTCGTATGTAGTTCAGGATCTTTAGCGATCACTACTTTTGCGACCGTTTGCGTAGATGCTCATCTTATTCTTGTACTCGTAAGTTAGCCACCATATTACGCTTAGCCGCTGCTGCAACTTCACCACTTTACCTCCTCCTACCCATAAAGCTTTGCTAGTCTTGATACCCATGGTTATGGGATTGCTGAGTCCTCGTGGCTCACAGATACTACCACACCAGATGCAGGTTCAGCCGAGAATGATGCAGGAGCTGGTTCAAGTACTTCACTGGGAGCTCGATGAAGAGAGTGGCCGTATGCTTGTGACGTTTTCGACGATCAGTAGTGGTTTCTACTAGGGGCGATCCAGACCTGTGGCTTTATGTTTTGGTATCTTTCTTTTGGATCTTCACCCGTAGTCGGGTTGTGATGTTTTGAAGGATGTTTTGCTTATGTAATGTATTGCGTGAAGTGGCGAGTGTAAGCCAACTATCTCCTTTTGCAATTTAATCCCTCTTTTACATGAGTCGTGCAAAGATACCAAACTTGAGATCATTCCAGAATGGGCTTATACCTTTAAGTCGTGCCTCGACACGTAGGAGGTATAGTCCCATCCTGGGCATTACAAGTTGCTATCAGAGCCTTCTCCGACCTAGAAGCCCCCACTGATTGATCGAATCGTTGACGGTTGAGTCTAGGCACACACTTAAAAATGTTTTGAGTCTTATATATATATGTCGGAGAGTAGGATTTCTTTTGCTTCTCATCTCTTTTCACTCTGGTGAGGACTCCTGACGATTACTCTTGTCTCTTCTACTCTCAAAAATTCACCAATTTTTTTTAGGATCCCGCGAGTATTGTTTGGATTGTTCCGATGTCATTGTGACGAGAACATTGTTCTCGATGCCTCCTATCATTAGGGGTTGTGGCAGTGTCCAGGGGAGTTGAGCTCCGAGGTGTTGTCGTCACAAATATATCGCAGCAGTTCTGGAATACTTAAGACGGCCGACATAAAAAACTCTCCTATGCGGTTAGTGGCAAGATAACCCCGACATCACCCAGTACTGGGGAGGTAGTTCGGGAGTATTGCCATAGCTTGTATAGTAGATGCGTTTCGAAGGTCCGAGGTAAACAGTTTTCGGAAATAACTGGTTATGTGTTGAAGGATGGATACAGCTGGATGTAGGATTAGAGTTGAGTGCGCGGTGCTTCCCCTGTATCCCCAACACCTGATTGCATAACTGGAAACTTTCGGAAATTAATAGGTGGGTTCATCTAGTAGTTCGTAGGCATTCTTCCAACGAATGCATGATATGGAGTTTGGGGTTCTACATTGAGTGAAGTGGTTTTATGGGTGTTTGTTCCGATCGGGAGTTGCATCTTAAAGGGTCCTTGGCTATGCTGATCCGGGGATTGCAAAACCCTTTTGTAACACGATCCATGAGCTTTCAGCACGAATATGTCGAACGAAGCTTCTATCTTGTATTTGTTCTATCTGCTCCTTGTTGTTTTATTTATCTTTTGTTCTCCCAAGTGGCTTCTCGACAAGTGGATGTACCTGCGGAATTCATTCGTTCAATTCTCTGTTTGAATGATATTGTGAAGATTATGTTGCAACATATCTATCCTTTGTTTCGTTTTGATTCTGGTATTCGAGTTGCTTCGATGTCAAATGTTGATTCCATACCTTTCCTAATCGGTGTTCTCATATTTCTATGGGAGTGCTAATTCTTCTTGACCATCGAGATCTTCATGTTCATCCTTTTCAACCGGTGTGCCTTCTCTTCAAGTTATTCCATACGGACGCCGTTGAGAAATCTGACGATTTGTCTGTATTCATTCATCTCAAGTTGTCTTTCTTTTTCCCCACCCTCCCACCCTTCTTCTTCTTGGAGCCAGAAATTCTTAATCAAGTATCCATTTTATTCATGTGATATTTCTTCATTCTTTTCCTTCAATTTTCTTATCCGGTGATCCTCAGGAAGATGCTCAAGAGCTTCAAGTTCATCATTCTTAATTCTAATATTCTTCTCCGGTGGACTAAATTCAAGATTTCGGTGTTGATCTTATCCTTTTCCTCTTTTCACAATGCTTTCTTATTCCGGTGCACCAATTAATCATTCTCCTCTTGCTATTCATATCCGGAGTGCTGAAGATTCATAATTCCATTCTTAATCCGTTCAAATTTTTTTTTTGAGGATTGTCATCTTATTCAAGCCATTTAATTCAACCGGTGCAATATCTCTTAAGCAATCTTTTTCAATGGTGATTTCTTTAGTGGGCCCTAACCCACAGGTCTTTTCCCAGGATCTTACCTGACTCTTCTAATTTTTTCCGGAGTTATTCTCAAATTCCTTCCAAAATGTGACATAAGAATGATTTCCATCAGTCACATGCCTTCTCCAAGATCTCTTTCAAATTCTTTTCATCGTTGTTTCAACCTTTTTAATTCTTCATTCCGGAGTGCTCAACAATTCTTATGGCATTTCTCGTCTTCATTCTCAGTATTTGGGGATCGGAGAAGTGTTTCTCTTAAATCTTGGCCCGTTCTCTCAAGATTCTTCATGAATTCTTCCCATTGTGATCCTTCGAAGGCCATCATTTCAGAATATTTCTTCGTTCTGTGTTTGCAACTTCGTCCTCCAACTATTCTTCATCGATGTCTCTTCTTTCGTCTCCATATTCTTACGGTGGTTCATTCAAGATTACTCTTTCGTTGTTATCGTATCAATTCATTTGTTCTTTTCATAATCCTACTGGTGGTTCGTTGAAGATTTACCCAAGCTTGTGCGAGATCTCTCTTTAATTCTTTGCAACGAGAATAAGTTGTATGCCAAATCCATTGGTTCTCATCAATTTAAATTGGTGAAGGATACTCATTACATAATTCTTATTCTTGTTCCTTCCAAGTGTTAAATTCCTTCGTCTGGATTTTGTGATATCAAATTATTGGTTGTTCATCTTTTCTTCCGGAGTTCCAAACTCTCTCAATTATCTTGTCACGGAGCTCTATCTGAATCATTGTATGCCTTGAATCTTATTCTTTTCATCTTTCGCTTCTCATGCTTTCATTACCGGAGTTCTCATGGTGGTTCATCATGTTTTAATTCATCCTCGAAGTCTTCATCAAGATTCTTATTGGAGATCAAGCATTCTTCATCATGCTTTCCAATTGCAATCCTTTCTACCTTATCTTTTCAGATGGTGTTATGTCATTCTTGACAATTCCTTCATGGATTACGATTCACAAGTTGTCAGGAATGAGATATTTAATCCCGTCATTTTTCTTTGTTGGAGTTATTTTGGGTTATAATTCACCTAAAAGCTTTCCCTGAGAATTGTTGCTATTATGGTGCTTATAAATGACCCAAGTTCTTCATTTATCATTCCGGTGAAATAAGTTTATCGTCTCCTTGTTGATCTCAATCCAATCAAATGTTTTCGTAAGTGGTTGGTTGTCACCTCATAATTTTGAGATGTTTTCAATAAGCCCACAACAAGAGCTTATTCGTTTCGTTGTTGATTTTTCCATCAACCCCTTTCAACCCTTCTTCGTAAGGAGGGTTATTCCTAATTCATTCGTGGGAGAAGTTGTCATTTTCTTCTCCGTTTTTTTCTTTCCACCGACCTAGCATATATTCTTTCATTCTGGAGGCATTGTGATATTGCCCTCTTTGTTCCATAATCTCGTTTTGTCAAGATCATGTTCTTTTCCTTGTTTATCTATTTAACAGGAGTGTCGTGACCTCCATTCTAGTTCTCTCATCTTATCAAGTTTTGCCTCTCTTTTTTAACCGGAGTGCTGTCTGAAATCTTTCTTACCCCTTGTGCCATTCTTTCAATGTTCCGGAGGCTATATGTTGTTCATTTCATCAAGTATCTTCCCATCTCCTCAAGTTCATGTTCAATTCCTTCCATTTTCAGACGGAGTGCTGTCCAAATTATGTCATTCTTATTCCTTGGCTATACCGTTGTGGTTTCATATTCTTTTGGTTCGTAAGCTCTTGTTTTATGTCTTTCAACCTTCAAGGTTCTCATAATACTCCTTGTTACTCTTTCTAACGGAGTTTTCATATTCGTTCATCTCCGTTGTATTCTTCTTTCAATTTGCTCAACCTCTCAAGGTTCCTGGTTTCACTCGTCTGCCAAAGAAGCAACTATGTTTTACCTCTTCCTCTCCCGTTTTTATCCGGTGCCATCTCTAGGATCTTGGGTCGAGATCCTCTGTTAGTGTGGGAGAGTTGTGACGCCCGAAGACCGACGTCCCAGAAGATTCCAGAGATTCCAGATGTTCCGGGTTCCCCCTTGTGTTTCTTTTGTGCTTGTGTTATTTATTTTGCTTTGCATCATGTCATCATGCCATCATGTCATATATCTTTTGCATCTCAACTTAAATAAATTGTGTGGACCTTCGGTCCATTGAAATCGAGGGAAGGTGACTTATCTTTATAACATATCCTCCTAGTATTATGGAGCTATTATAAATAAATATTCCAATTGTTTGGAATTAACCCAAACACACTTGCATATTTCCCCATGCCTTTTCTACTCCAAGTTTCTACTCCCAAACCTTGCCAACAATTCTTATCCATTTTTATCGAGGTTCCTCCAAGATTCGAACATTTTTGGACACTTCAAAAATCAAGTCTTAGTTCAAACCCATGTGAATTAAATTCAAATGTGTTTGAATTATATTTTTCGATCATGCCAATTCTAATTTTCTCGGACCGTGCTCATTTTTGCGAGTCCAGTAAAATTAACCTCTTGTCCAAATTCTGTTTCAAACCCTTCCTTTCTTCTCTTTTTCTTCATGGCTATTTTTCTGTATTTGGTTATGGCAGAAGAAAATCAGCAGGAGAGAGAGTTAGGCCTCTAGGCCATTCCAGCCACAGCTGGCCCATCAGCCACCAGCCCAGCTTGGGCCTCCATCAGCCTCCAGGCCCATCCCAGCTCCTAACCCTAAGAGACCGACCGCCCGCACCATCTCCCCTCGCTTCTCCCTCAGCCGCCGCACTCATCCCGATCCCCTAGTCGCTCTCCTCTCGATCCCTCGATCTCCTCGCTCGACCCCGGCTCCCTCTCGCCCAGTCCTCACCGGCTCCTCCCCATCGCGTCTGACGCCCCGCCGCCCTGCAGTTCGCGCCAGCCGCCGCTGGCCTCGCGTGCATCGGGAGGGCGCCGATCCAGTGTGCGTCGTCCCGCCTGGGCCTCGTCTCGTCGCCCCCAACCTCCCTCGCCTCCTCCAGCGGCCCACCTCAGCGCGCTAGCCGGGCGCCCGAAGCCCCAGCGACCGCGCGAGTCCCCGCGGCCACTTCTCCCTCGACCGACCGGCCTCCTCGCGCGCGCCTCCTCGCCTTGGTCGCCCCCGTCGGCCTCCACCAGTGCCCCTGCCTCACCTCCAGCATGCGCCCCGTCCTTGCCCGCGTCCGGCCAACATCTGCTCCGGCGACCTCGCCTCTGCAGCGCCTCGCATAGGCCACCGGCTCCCGTGCAGCCCGAGCCATGGCCTCGTCGCCCCCGTGCTGCCTTGCCCTGTGTTTTTTTTTTGTGTTGCCTTGTGCTGTTGAAATTGCCAAGGACCCGTGTACGGCTACCAGACGAGACGGCAAGACCCGTAACCGGACCGTCAAGCACCGTTGTCGTGGATTGCGCCAAGTGCACGGAGACCCCAAGTACCACGACGATGCGTCAAGTTCCTCTCCGATGCCCAAGTTCGACTACACAAGGCGATGCGTCAAGTTCCACTACACCAACATGAGTACCACGACGCCCGGAGCACTCGAAACCGTCAAGTACATCTACGAAACGAGAACGCCTACTTCCTCTACGAATCACGAGAACGGCTACATAACGAGTACCTCTACGGAACGACTACTTCCCTCTACGAACGTGTACCTCGACGACCTCGATGCCTCGTGTACAACTACTTCCCTCGACGACCACGTGCACGTCTACTTCCACTACGTCCCTCGACGACTCGAACCGCCCCGAAACGAATGTTCCGAAGGTATAACCCCGAGACAATGCCCGTGGATGAATGCTTGTGGTTGTATGAGATGTTTTCCCTTGTGTGCACCGTGCCGTTTCATCTTTTGTCATGCTCCTCGGTTGCCTCGTCGCCGACCCATGGGAAACCGGTGACGGGATCACCCCACCTTTCAGCTTGTTCGACTCGCTCACGCCTCCCTTCATCTTTTGCATCGGTCTCTCAACGAGTTATCGGAACCGAGATGTTGCCGTTGCATCATTTTCGGATCGTTGCCGTGGCACCCTTTCCTTCCACCACGGTGCCATATACTCCTTATCATCTTCTTGTCAACTTTTAATAAAAATTGCATAAAACTTGATCATGTCATCCGCATCATGTTAACAACTTTTAAAATGTGTGAATTGTTGTTTGCTTAAAATTGCTAAACATGCACATGGGGATTTTCCGGAATTGTTGTTTGTTTTTCCGGCCTCATTTAAATTGCCTAGATAGTTAGTTTACTTTTGCTTCACCTCTTGCCATGTTAACAAACATTTAATCTTGTCTTGTAAATAAACGAGAGTCAACTAAATAAATAACATGTGGTGTTTCGTCAATATGCAACTCGTTGCATATTGAGCTCCACTTAACTTGTAGTTTTATTTGTGCACATTGCCATGCCATGCATAATTAAACCGGACATGCATCATACTTGGATGTCCATCGTTTTCCATGTTTATGCTTGTGTGTTTAACGTGTTGCTTGTTTCTTTCCGGTTTGCTTCCCTCTTTAGCTTCGGGTTCGTTCCGGAGTTGTGAGGCTTCTTCTTCGTCTTCTTCACGGATCCGTTCTTCTTCCTTGCGGAATCCCAGGCAAGATGATCATACCCTTGGATACCTTTACTACCATTGCCATGCTTAGTGTCTCGATGCTATCGTTACATGTCGCGCTACCCATTATTATTGTCAGCCTCTCCTTGTTGCCATGAAACCTCTAACCTTTTGACACCTTCCTAGCAAAACCACTGTTTGGCTATGTTACTCGCTTGCTCAGCCCCTCTTATAGCGTTATTAGTTGCAGGTGAAGATGAAGATCGTTCCAGGTGGGAACTTGTTGTGGGTATATCACAATATTTATTATTATTATTAACACACCTATATACTGGGCATGGGTGGAAGGCTTGGCCTTTTGCTCGGTGTTTTGTTCCACTCATGCCACCTTAGGCGCCGATAAACCGGCATTATGTTCCTTGATTTTGCGTTCCTTACACGATGGGTGGATGGGGACCCCTTGACAGTTCGACTTTGAATAAAACTCCTCCAGCAAGGCCCAACATTGGTTTTAATTTGCCTCATAATAACAACTTAATTAAATAATTAAATTTAAATAGGGGGTCGCGTCCCCGGGTATTCTTTTCTACATAGCAGGGGGGCCAGTGCTGATGGTGTTGGTCCCAAACGGGGGTTATGCGGGGCCACCACGGGGAAACTCGAGGTTTGGTTTTACCTGTAGGATCACCCATCCGGTTGTGGCCTGAGACAAGATACGCGCGGCTACTATCAGGGTGTCGACACACCGGGAGGTCTTGCTGGACTTGTTTTACCATTGTCGAAATGTCTTGTGCACCGGGATGCCGAGCCTGATCGGATTTCCCTAAGATAAGGGGTGATGATATTATATTTATCACTTCAGCTAATCGTGAGAGCTTGTGATGGGCTAAGTAGGGACACCCCTTCATGGTTATGATCTTTCGAAAGCCGTGCCCGCGGTTATGTGGCAGATTGGAATTTGTTAATGTCCGGTTGTAGAAAACTTGACAGAGGATCCGAAGTAAAACACACAACTGTGTGAGTAACCGTGACTGTCTCTTTTCACTTTGAGAAGAGAACACGGTGGGGTTATGTGTGACTCGTATGTAGTTCAGGATCTTTAGCGATCACTACTTTTGCGACCGTTTGCGTAGATGCTCATCTTATTCTTGTACTCGTAAGTTAGCCACCATATTACGCTTAGCCGCTGCTGCAACTTCACCACTTTACCTCCTCCTACCCATAAAGCTTTGCTAGTCTTGATACCCATGGTTATGGGATTGCTGAGTCCTCGTGGCTTACAGATACTACCACACCAGATGCAGGTTCAGCCGAGAATGATGCAGGAGCTGGTTCAAGTACTTCACTGGGAGCTCGATGAAGAGAGTGGCCGTATGCTTGTGACGTTTTCGACGATCAGTAGTGGTTTCTACTAGGGGCGATCCAGACCTGTGGCTTTATGTTTTGGTATCTTTCTTTTAGATCTACACCCGTAGTCGGGTTGTGATGTTTTGAAGGATGTTTTGCTTATGTAATGTATTGGGTGAAGTGGCGAGTGTAAGCCAACTATCTCCTTTTGCAATTTAATCCCTCTTTTACATGATTCGTGCAAAGATACCAAACTTGAGATCATTCCAGAATGGGCTTATACCTTTAAGTCGTGCCTCGACACGTAGGAGGTATAGTCCCATCCTGGGCATTACACTTTAGCTGAATCAAGTGTGGCTGCGCCCGGCCCTTGTGAAGGTTAAAACATCACGTAATTGATGATAAATCGTTGTGGTTTTTGTATGCGTAGGTAAGAACGGTTCTTGCTAAGCCCGTAGCAGCCACGTAAAACTTGCAACAACAAAGTAGAGGACGTCTAACTTGTTTTTGCAGGGCATGTTGTGATGTGATATGGTAAAGACATGATGAGTTAAACATTATTGTATGAGATGATCATGTTTTGTAAAGTTATCGGCAACTGGCAGGAGCCATATGGTTGTCGCTTTATTTTATGAAATACAGTCGCCATGTAATTGCTTTACTTTATCACTAAGCGGCAGCGATAATCGTGGAAGCAATAGTTGGCGAGACGACAACGATGCTACGATGGAGATCAAGGTGTCGCGCCGGTGACGAAGGTGATCATGATGGTGCTTTGGAGATGGAGATCAAAAACACAAGATGATGATGTCCATATCGTGTCACATATTTTGATTGCATGTGATGTTTATCTTATTATGCTTCTTATTTTGCTTAGTACGGCGGTAGCATTATAAGATGATCCCTCACAAAATTTCAAGGTATAAGTGTTCTCCCTGAGTATGCACCATTGCGAAAGTTCGTTGTGCCGAGACACCACGTGATGAACGGGTGTGATAAGCTCTACGTTCACATACAACGGGTGTAAGCCAGTTTTGCACACGCAGAATACTCGGGTGAAACTTGACGAGCCTAGCATATGCAGATATGGCCTCGGAACACTGGAGACCGAAAGGTCGAGCGTGAATCATATAGTAGATATGATCAACATAAGATGTTCACCATTGAAAACTACTCCATCTCACGTGATGATCGGACATGGTTTAGTTGATTTGGATCACGTGATCATTTAGATGACTAGAGGGATGTCTATCTAAGTGGGAGTTCTTTAAGTAATATGATTAATTGAACTATAATTTATCATGAACTTAGTCCTGATAGTTTTTGCATATTTATGTTGTTGTAGATCAATGGCCCGTGCTACCGTTCCTTTGAATTTTAATGCATTCCTAGAGAAAGCTAAGTTGAAAGATGATGGTAGCAATTACACGGACTGGGTCCGTAACTTGAGGATTATCCTCATTGCTGCACAGAAGAATTATGTCCTTGAAGCACCACTAGGTGACAAGCCCCCTCCCACTAATGTAGACGCTTTGGATGTCTGGCAAACGCGGTCTGATGACTACACGATAGTTCAGTGTACCATGCTCTACGGCTTAGAACCGGGACTTCAACGACATTTTGAACGTCATGGACCATATGAGATGTTCCAGGAGTTGAAGTTAATATTTCAAGCAAATGCCCGAATTGAGAAATATGAGATTTCCAATAAGTTCTATAGCTGCAAGATGGAGGAGAATAGTTCTATCAGTGAACACTTGCTCAGAATGTCTGGGTACTACAATCATATGACTCAACTTGGTTGCAAAGTTGAAGAGGATAGTGTTATTGATAGAGTTCTTCAATCACTGCCACCAAGCTATAAAGGCTTCATGATGAACTATAATATGCAAGGGATGCAAAAGACAATTCCCGAGCTCTTCGCTATGCTCAAGGCTGCGGAGGTAGAAATCAAAAAGGAGCATCAAGTGTTGATGGTTAACAAGACCACTAGTTTCAAGAAAAAGGGCAAGGGAAAGAAGGGGAACTTCAAGAAGAATAGCAAGACAGTTGCTACTCCCATGAAGAAACAAAAGTCTGGAGCCAAGCCTGAAACTGAGTGCTTCTACTGCAAAGGGACTGGACACTGGAAGCGGAACTGCCCCAAGTATTTGGCGGATAAGAAGGATGGCAAGGTGAACAAAGGTATATGTGATATATATGTTATTGATGTGTACCTTACTAATGCTCGTAGTAGTACCTGGGTATTTGATACCGGTTCGGTTGCTAATATTTGTAACTCGAAACAGGGACTACGGATTAAACAAAGATTGGCTAAGGACGAGGTGACGATGTGCGTGGGAAATGGTTCCAAAGTCGATGTGATCGTCGTCGGCACGCTACCACTACATCTACCTTTGGGATTAGTTTTAGACCTGAATAATTGTTATTTGGTACCAGCGTTAAGCATGAACATTATATCTGGATCTTGTTTGTTGCGAGACGGTTATTCATTTAAATCTGAGAATAATGGTTGTTCTGTTTTTATGAATAATATCTTTTACGGTCATGCACCCTTGAAGAGTGGTCTATTCTTGTTGGATCTAGATTGTAGTGATACACATATTCATAATATTGAAGCCAACAGATGCAAGGTTAATAATGATATTGCAACTTATTTGTGGCACTGCCGTTTAGGTCATATTGGTGTAAAGCGCATGAAGAAACTCCATAATGATGGACTTTTGGAATCACTTGGTGCTTGCGAACCATGCCTCATGGGCAAGATGACTAAAACTCCGTTCTCCGGAATAATGGAGCGAGCAACAGATTTGTTGGAAATCATACATACTGATGTATGTGGACCGATGAGTGTTGACGCTCGCGGCGGGTATCGTTATTTTCTGACCTTCACTGATGATTTGAGCAGATATGGGTATATCTACTTAATGAAACACAAGTCTGAAACATTTGAAAAGATCAAAGAATTTTAGAGTGAAGTAGAGAATCATCGTAACAAGAAAATAAAGTTCCTACGATCTGATCGTGGAGGTGAATATTTGAGTTACGAGTTTGGTCTTCACTTGAAACAATGTGGAATAGTTTCACAACTCACGCCACCCGGAACACCACGGTGTAATGGTGTGTCCGAACGTCGTAACCGTACTTTATTAGATATGGTGCGGTCTATGATGTCTCTTACCTATTTACCACTATCGTTCTGGGGTTATGCTTTAGAGACAGCTGCATTCACGTTAAATAGGGCACCATCTAAATCCGTTGAGACGACGCCTTATGAACTTTGGTTTGGCAAGAAACCAAAGTTGTAGTTTCTTAAAGTTTGGGGCTGCGATGCTTATGTGAAAAAGCTTCTACCTGATAAGCTCGAACCCAAGTTGGAGAAATGTGTCTTCATAGGATACCCAAAAGAGACTATTGGGTACACCTTCTATCACAGATCCGAAGGCAAGATATTCGTTGCTAAGAATGGATCCTTTCTAGAGAAGGAGTTTCTCTCGAAAGAAGTGAGTGGGAGAAAAGTAGAACTTGATGAGGTAATTGTACCTTCTCCCGAATTGGAAAGTAGTACATCACAAAAACTAGTTCCACTGATTCCTACACCGATTAGTGAGGAAGCTAATGATGATGATCATGAAACTTCAGATCAAGTTTCTGCTGAACTTCGTAGATCAACCAGAGTACGTTCCGCACCAGAGTGGTACGGCAACCCAATTCTAGAAGTCATGTTACTAGACCATGATGAACCTACGAACTATGAGGAAGCGATGATGAGCCCAGATTCCGCAAAATGGCTTGAGGCCATGAAATCTGAGATGGGATCCATGTATGAGAACAAAGTATGGACTTTGGTTGACTTGCCCGATGATCGGCAAGCCATCGAAAATAAATGGATCTTCAAGAGGAAGACCAACGCAGACGGTAATGTTACTGTTTACAAAGCTCGACTTGTTGCGAAAGGGTTTCGACAAGTTCAAGGAGTTGACTACGATGATACTTTCTCACCCGTAGCGATGCTTAAGTCTGTCCGAATCATGTTAGCAATTGCCGCATTTTATGATTATGAAATCTGGCAAATGGATGTCAAAACAGCATTCCTGAATGGATATCTCAAAGAAGAGTTGTATATGATGCAACCAGAAGGTTTTGTCGATCCTAAAGGTGCTAACAAAGTGTGCAAGCTCCAGAGATCCATCTATGGACTGGTGCAAGCATCTCGGAGTTGGAATATACGCTTTGATGAGGTGATCAAAGCATATGGTTTTATACAGACTTTTGGAGAAGCCTGTATTTACAAGAAAGTGAGTGGGAGCTCTGTAGCATTTCTGATATTATATGTGGATGACATATTGTTGATTGGAAATGATATAGAATTTCTGGATAGCATAAAAGGATACTTGAATAAGAATTTTTCAATGAAAGACCTCGGTGAAGCTGCTTACATATTAGGCATCAAGATCTTTAGAGATAGATCAAGACGCTTAATTGGACTTTCACAAAGCACATACCTTGATAAAGTTTTGAAGAAGTTCAAAATGGATCAGTCAAAGAAAGGGTTCTTGCCTGTGTTACAAGGTGTGAAGTTGAGTAAGACTCAATGCCCGACCACTGCAGAAGATAGAGAGAAAATGAAAGTCATTCCCTATGCCTCATCCATAGGATCTATCCTGTATGCAATGCTATGTACCAGACCTGATGTGTGCCTTGCTATAAGTCTAGCAGGGAGGTACCAATGTAATCCATGAGTGGATCACTGGACAGCGTTCAAGAACATCCTGAAGTACCTGAAAAGGACAAAGGATATGTTTCTCGTGTATGGAGGTGACAAAGAGCTCGTCGTAAACGGTTACGTCGAGTCAAGCTTTGACACTGATCCGGATGACTCAAAGTCACAAACCGGATATGTATTTTTATTAAACGGTGGAGCTGTCAGTTGGTGCAGTTCCAGGCAGAGCGTCGTGGCGGTATCTACGTGTGAAGCGGAATACATAGCTGCTTCGGAAGCAGCAAATGAAGGAGTCTGGATGAAGGAGTTCATATCCGATCTAGGTGTAATACCTAATGCATCGGGTCCAATGAAAATCTTTTGTGACAACACTGGAGCAATAGCCTTGGCGAAGGAATCCAGGTTTCACAAGAGAACAAAGCACATCAAAAGACGCTTCAATTCCATCCGCGATCTAGTCAAGGAGGGAGACATAGAGATTTGCAAGATACATACGGATCTGAATGTTGCAGACCCGTTGACTAATCCTCTTCCACGGGCAAAACATGATCAGCACCAAGACTCCATGGGTGTTAGAATCATTACTTTGTAAACTAGATTATTGACTCTAGTTCAAGTGGGAGACTGAAGGAAATATTCCCTAGAGGCAATAATAAAGATATTATTTGCATTTCCTTATATCATGATAAATGTCTTTTATTCATGCTAGAATTGTATTAACCGGAAACTTAGTACATGTGTGAATACACAGGCAAAACAGTATGTCCCTAGTATGCCTCTACTAGACTAGCTCGTTGATCAAAGATGGTTATGTTTCCTAACCATAAACATGAGTTGTCATTTGATCAACGGGATCACAATATTAGGAGAATGATGTGATGGACAAGACCCATCAGTTAGCTTAGCATTATGATCGTTTAGTTTTACTGATGTTGCTTTCTTCATGACTTATACATGTTCCTGTGACTATGAGATTATGCAACTCCCGTAAACCAGAGGAACACCTTGTGTGCTATCAAATGTCACAACGTAACCGGGTGATTATAAAGATAGTCTACAGGTGTCTCCGAAGGTGTTCGTGGTGTTGGCATAGATCAAGAATAGGATTTGTCACTCCGAGTGTCGGAGAGGTATCTCTAGGCCCTTTCGGTAATACACATCATAATAAGCCTTGCAAGCAAATTACTAATGAGTTAGTCAAGGGATGATGCATTACGAAACGAGTAAAGAGACTTGCCGGTAACGATATTGAACTAGGTATTGAGATACTGACGATCGAATCTCGGGCAAGTAACATATCGATGACAAAGGGAACAACGTATGTTGTTATGCGGTTTGACCGATAAAGATCTTCGTAAAATATGTAGGAGCCAATATGAGCATCCATGTTCCGCTATTGGTTATTGACCGGAGATGAGTCTCGGTCATGTCTACATAGTTCTCGAACCCATAGGGTCCGCACACTTAACATTTGATGACGACCGGTATTATGAATTTATGAGTTTTGATGTACCGAAGGTAGTTCGGAGTACCAGATGAGATCACGGACAAGACAAGGAGTCTCGGAATGTCCGAGACGTAAAGATTGATATATTGGACGACTATATTCAGACACCGGAAGTGTTCCGGAAAGTTTCGGATTTAACCGGAGTGCCGGAGGGGGTTACCGGACCCCCCCCCCCCCCGGGGGGAGTATGGGCCATAGTGGGCCTTGAGGGAAAAGTGAGAGGCAGCCCATAGGGGCTGGTCGGAGCCCCCACTAGAGAATCCTAGTTGGACTAGGAGAGGGGGGCGCCACCTCTCCCCTTCCTTCTCCTCTCCTTCTTCCTTTCCTACTCCTAGTAGGAATAGGAAGGAGGATTCCTATTCCTACTAGGAGTAGGAATCCTACTCCCCTTGGCGCACCAGGCTTGGGCCGGCCGGCCTCTCCCTTGCTCCTTTATATACGGGGGCAGGGGGCACCTCTAGACACACAAGTTGATCTCTCCAGCCATGTGCGGTGCCCCCCCTCCACAGAAACACACCTCGGTCATACCATTGCAGTGCTTAGGCAAAGCCTTGCGCCGGTAACTTCATCATATCCGTCACCACGCCGTCGTGCTGACGAAACTCTCCCGTTGAGCTCAACTGGATCATGAGTTTGTGGGACGTCATCAAGCTGAATGTGTGTTGAACGCGGAGGTGTCGTACGTTTGGTGCTTGATCGGTTGAATCGCGAAGAAGTTCGACTACATCAACCGTGTCACTTGACGCTTCCGCTTTCGGTCTACGAGGGTACGTAGATACACTCTCCCCTCTCGTTGCTATGCATCTGGTAGATAGATCTTGCGTGATCGTAAGAAAATTTTGAAATACTACGTTCCCCAACAGGTTTCCCCATCTCCCTCTCGATTTCCTCCACCGCCGCAAGCCAGGAGGGCAGCTCCTCCCCACTACATGTCCTCCCTGTAGCCACCATGGCCAGCCCAAGAAAGAGCTCATCAGCGGCATAGGAGCATCGCCGGCCTCCCCTCCGTCGACCCCGAGCACCACAGCGCCTTCCTGAGCCCGTTCTGACGCCGATCCGAGCCTGAGGACGCCTTCCCCGATGTCCTCTTCGTCCTCTACTTCGTCTTCTTTACGGACAGCAAGTCCACCGGAGTTCCTTGCCTCCTCTCCGTCGCTATTCTACGTCCCGGGCCACATCCTCATGTCACAGGTATACTAGGTATACCCAACTCCATCCCCGCTCCTTTCCATCGCGATTCGATCGCCGTAGACGTCGCTAGATCCATGCCATCTTCGTGTTCTCGGTGCTCCGGCGAGTTCTGAATTTTGTTGTGTACTTGCAGTAGTCATCGTGGTTCCTCACGCTTCGCCCCCGCTCTGGATCCTCTCTCATACACACCACCTCCATCGCCTCTCCGTTCGATCTGTCGTTACCAGAACCCCCCCATGGTGAGCAGCCGCGTCTCCCAGCTCCTTCATGTCGTCGTTTTTCTTCGTGTACGCGACGCATGCATCTTATTGAGGCTCGGTTGTCGTGCTCTCACGCCAGCGCCTGAGCGCAAGCTCATGGAGCTTCTGCTCTTGTCTCCGTTCTACCACACACACACATCAGCACGCGCACGCCTCACGCTCCCTGCAGCCTCGCGCGGTTCCCGCTTTGCTTGCCTCCCTGCGCCTCGCCTTGGCCTGAGCCGAGCGCGAGCTCGTGCTCGAGTCTCCGCACGCACGCTTACCATAGCTGCACCCTCACCTGAGTCCCGCACCCTCGTTGGTGCTCCTCTGCTCCGGTGGTCGCCGATGATGCCGCCGACGCCGTCGTTGTCGTCTTCACTGTTGCACAGGAGAAGAGAACCGAACCCGCCTCTGTACTCACCATCAAGACTAGAGCCCCATTCTAACCAACATCCTAGCTCAACTGGTCCGCGCTTCTCTTTGTAACCCAGCAGGCCAGAGTTCGAATCCCCGCCAGGCCAGTTGAATTTAGGCCCCTTTTTGCTTCTCTTGTTCACCTGACAGCCTGGCCCCACATGGTAGCCTCCTAGCGCACCCACACACACTCCCGCACCCACGCAGGCGCCACATCAACCCCTTGGACCCACTAGTCAGTGGCTAGGGCTAGTCCAGGCTGGGTCTGCAGGGTTTCTTCCTTTTTCTGTTTTTGTTTTAATTTCAGTTTGGCATATTCTTTTGCATATTTCATATCTTTTCAAATATGTATCTGTTCAAAATACTTTAAATATGAAAACTGCCTAGTTTTTAGTGCAGATTATTTATATGCAGTTTGTTGCCATGTTAAGAACATTTAAATTGTTGTTTGAATTATTTTGAGTTTAAAATATGCTCAAACTTGTTAAAATCATAACTAAATAACCACAACTCCAATTTTGTCAAACTTTATATGTATTTGGGGTGGGAAAATGTGTAGATTAAGGTGGTGCTGTTACTTTGCATGCTTAACAATTCTAAAACATGGTTGCTACAGATCTTTCCTATATGTGTTGTTATGTACATGGGAGTTTCCGGATATTGTTGTTTGTTCTTTCCGGCCCATTTAAAATGCTAGCATGATGTTGTTGTTCCTAGTTGCACCCCTTGCCATGTTAACCAACCTGTAAAACTTGTTGGGTTCTTGGATAATTCAACTACATAACCACTTGTGACTATGCTTGTTCTTGTTATCTTTTGCATGTTGTGTTCCCTACATGTTTGGTGATCTTGTTTTTGTCATGTCACTTGTGCACCCATCTTGTTCCTTTGAGATGCATCATATACTGCCCATATTCATATGCATCATATCTTGCATCATGTGTTTGAGCATTGCATGATGATTGATTGTTGTTCCGGTGTTGTATTGTTGTGGTGGTTAGAGCCCGGTGACGATTCGGAGTTCGAGGTTCCTTTTGAGGCTGAGTTTGAGGAGCAAGGTTCGATCCCTCCGTGGACTTAACAGGCAAGATGACCATTCCTCGATATCATCTCTACCTTTGCCTATGCTAGTTGTCTCTCTCTTTAGATATGCCTCGATGCCTATTCCTGTTTGTCAGCCTCCTATTGTTGCCATGAAACACTCTAACCACCTTCCTAGCAAACCGTTGATTGGCTAAGTACGCTTTTGCCCAGCCCCTCTTATAGCATTGTTAGTTGCAGGTGAAGTTTTGAAGATTGCTCCATGTTCGGACTTGTTTTATTGGGATAACACAATACATATCTGTTATAAACTAATGCACCCATATATTGGCAATGTGTGGAAGGCTTGGCCTTCTGCTTGGTGTTTTGTTCCACTCATGCCACCTTAGGACCCAATAAACCGGTGTTATGTTCCTTGATTTTGCATTCCTAACATGGTTGGGGTTTATGGGCCCCCCTTGATAATTCGCACTGCTTAAAGCTTTTCCAGCAATGCCCAACATTGGTTTTACATTTGCCTAATAACTAAAACTTGCATAGGGCATTGCAAACCCGAGTTCTTAATTAACAACCCGGGCCAGTGCTCCTCATGAGTGTTGGTCCAAACTGGGGGTCCTGCAGGGCCACCTTGGGGAAACCCGAGGTCTGGTATATACCTGTAGCATCACCCATCCGGACGTGGCCTGAGACGAGATACGCGCGGCTACTATCAGGGTGTCGGCACGCCGGGAGGTCTTGCTGGATTAGTTTTATCTTTGTTGAAATATCTTAAGCACGGGATTCCGAGAATACTCGGGTCTTCCCACTTCGGAGTTGCGACTCCGCAGATCGTGAGCTTGTGATGGGCTAAGTTGGGACACCCCTGCAGGGTTTGATCTTTCGAAAGCCGTGCCCGCGGTTATGTGGTAGATGGGAATTTTTTAATATCCAGTTGTATATAACTTGACACCATACCCTTAAGAACACACTACCTGTGTGAGTTACCGTGATGGTCTCTTTCTGAAGGGCTTTGGGAAGTGAACACGGTGGGGTTATGTTTGACCGTGAGTAGCTAGGATCACCTCTTGATCAACTTGGCGACCATTGGCACTTGTTCTCATCTCGCTCTAAACTCGCAAGCTAGTTGCTTAGTGCTTGCCGCAACCACTTTAATACATGTTCCACACCTAAGGCTTTGGTAGTTTTGATACCCGGGAACGGAATTGCTGAGTCCTTGTGGCTCACAGTTTACAACATGCACCAGATGCAGGTACCGCTGAGAACAATGCAGGAGATGGTTCAGAACTTTAGTGGGAGTTCAATGAGGAGCGTGGTCGATACTATGTGTCATATCCCGACGATCAGTAGTGGTTCTTACTAGGAGTGATCCGGGCTTGTGTTCGTGGTATCTTTCTCGTTTTTGGATTTCGTCCGTAGTCGGACCCTGTGTTTTGGATGAATGTATGTTATTATACTCATTGTGTGACGTGGGGTGTGTAAGCCAACTATTTTTTACATTTTCATCCCTGAACTTTTACATGAGTTGTGCAAAGGTACCACGCTTGCGATCATTTCAGAATGCGCTTATGTCTCTAAGTCGTGCCTCGACACGTGGGAGACATAGTCGCATCCTGGGCATTACAACTTGTCACAGACATGATGCCTATATATAATGATCATGCCTAGATATTCTCATAATTATTCGCTTTTCTATCAATTGCTCGACAGTAATTTGTTCACCCACCGTAGAATTCTGCTATCATGAGAGAAGCCACTAGTGAAACCTATGGCCCCTGGGTCTATTCTCAACATATTAAATCTACAATCTACTTTACTTTGTTGTTTTTACTTTCAGTTCTTATATCCAAAAATACCAAAAATATCAAACTATCCTATCTATCAGATCTCACTTTCGTAAGTGACCGTAAAGGGATTGACAACCCCTTATCGTGTTGGCTGCGAAGTTCTTATTTGTTTGTCCAGGTGCGAGGGACTCGCGTGTGGTCTCCTACTGGATTGATACCTTGGTTCTCAAAAACTAAGGGAAATACTTACGCTACTCTGCTGCATCACCCTTTCCTCTTCAAGCGAATACAACGCAAGCTCGAGAAGTAGCAAGAAGAATTTCTGGCGCCGTTGCCGGGGAGGCTTACGCAAAATTCATATACCAAGTACCTATCACAAACCCTTATCCTTCGCATTACATTATTTGCCTCTCGTTTTCCTCTTCCCCACTTCACCCTTACCGTTTTATTTGCCCTTCTTTTTGCCGTGTGTTTACCATTCGCTTGCTTCTTGTTTGCGTGTGTGTTGGATTGCCTGCTTGTCACTATGGCTAGCACACCTATCATTATCAATACTCATGAGAGCGAGGTTCTTAATTTTAAACAAAGGGAGGAGGAAAATCTAAAAGATGCCTGGTATAGAATTTGCAATGCTCAAAATAGACCTACTAGGAAGCTTTCCACTTTCGTGCTTCTTCGCAATTTTTATGTTGGCATAACTCCGTGGAATAGATATATTCTAGATACCATTACCGGAGGGAATTTCTTGGGTAGCCATACTTTTGATTCTTATAATGCTATGACTGAATTATTTGGCTCACCACCTCTTATGGTCAATGGGACGGTTTTAACTCTGGAACATGTTATGCAAAGGCTTGAAATCATTGAAGACAAAGTTGCTACTTTAGAGTTGGTTGAGAAATTGGATAGAAAGATCCACAACCAAATTACCCTATATGGATCCAAGGTAGGAGTTATTCTGAATTCTTTTAAAGAAAAGGAACCCATAGTTAAAGAGAAAATAGATCAAGATTCCACTAGAATCGATAAACTTGAGGATATTATTACTAATGTAGGGACTGCTCTTTCTGCAATGAAAACTACTTCGAATCCGTCTACCACTAAATTGTCTAAATTCATGTATGTTCCTAAAAATAAGGGTGAACCATCTACTAAGGAAATTGCGGATCTTAAATCTATAAGTGTTCATCCCAACTTTCTCACTTTCGCAAGAGAACCATTTGATACGATTGAATTTCTTGATTTCTTGCCTAAAAGTTTGATTATCAATAGGAATAAAGAAGTTCCTAAGAATCATAAGTGCTTGATTGAAGAATTGCCTTCCAAAGATGGCAATAACTAGATCTATCCTTGTATCATGCCTAGCTAAGGGCGTTAAACGATATCGCTTGTTGGGAGGCAACCCAATTTTATTTTATTTGTTTTTGCTTCTGTTTAGGAATAAATATAGCATCTAGCTTCTGTTTAGATGTGGTTTTGTGTTTTAATTAGTGTTTGTGCCAAGTAGAACCTTTGGGAAGACTTGTGTGAAGTTTATATGATCATGTTGTAAAAAACAGAAACGTTAGCGCTCACGAGATTAGTCACCAGATTTTACTGGAGAATGCTATTTAGTTGATTCTTTTTACAGATGATTAATAGACAAATTCCTCACGTTTACCAATTTATTTCAATTTTTTGGAGTTACATAAGTATTTGAAAGTTACATATTACTGCAGACTGTTCTGTTTTTGACAGATTTTATTTTTCGTGTGTTGTTTGCTTATTTTGATGAATCTATGAGTAGTATTGGGGAGTATGAATCATAGAGAAATTGTAATACAGTAGGTTTAACACCAATATAAACAAATAATGAGTTCATTACAGTACCTTTGAGTGGTGGTTTGTTTTCTTATACTAATGGAGCTCACGAGATTTTTGGCTAAGTTTTGTGTTGTGAAGTTTTCAAGTTTTGAGTATGGCTTTGATGGACTATGGAACAAAGAGTGGAAAGAGCCTAATCTTGGGGGTGCCCAAGGCACCCCAAGGTAAAATTCAAGGACAACCAAAAGCCTAAGCTTGGGGATGCCCTGGGAAGGCATCCCCTCTTTCGTCTTCATCTATCGGTAACTATACTCTGGACTATATTTTTATTCACCACATGATATGTGTTTTGCTTGGAGCGTCATGTATGATTTGAGTCTTTGCTTTTTATTTTTCCACAATCATCCTTTCTGGACACACCTTTTGAGAGAGATAAATATGGTATAGAATTTGTTAGAATACTCTATGTGCTTCACTTATATCTTTTGAGCTAGATAGTTTTGCTCTAGTGCTTCACTTATATCTTTTAGAGGATGGTGGTGATTTTATTTTCTAGAAATTGTTGATCTCTCATGCTTCACTTATATCCTTTTGATAGTCTTTTAGAACAGCATGGTAATGTGCTTTGGTTATAAAACTAGTCCTAATATGATAGGCATCCAAGATTGATATAGTAAAAACTTTCATATAAAGTGCATTGAATATGATGAGAAGTTCGATACTTGATGATTGTTTTGAGATATGGGGATGGTGATATTAGAGTCATGCTAGTGGGGTAATTATGAATTTGAAGAATACTTGTGTTAAAGTTTGTGATTCCTGTAGCATGCACGTATGGTGAACCGCTATGTGACGAAGTTAGAGCATGAGGTATTTATTGAGTGTCAACCTTTGTGTGGAGGTCGGGGGCATGCGATGGTTAACTCCTACCAACCACCCCCCCTAGGTGCATGCGTTGATTGCTTTGTTTTGATGACTCGTAAATTTTTGCAATAAGTATATGAGTTCTTTACGACTAATGTTGAGTCCATGGATTATACGCACTCTCATCCTTCCACCATTGCTAGCCTCTCTTGTACCGCGCAACTTTCGCTGGTACCATACACCCACCATATACCTTCCTCAAAACAGCCACCATACTTACCTATCATGGCATTTCCATAGCCATTCCGAGATATATTGCCATGCAACTTTCCATCGTTCCGTTCATATGACACGCTTCATATTGTCATATTGCCATGCATGATCATGTAGTTGACATCGTATTTGTGGCAAAGCCACCATCACAATTCATTCATACATGTCACTCTTGATTCATTGCACATCCCGGTACACCGTCGGATGCATTCATATAGAGTCATATTTTGTTCTAGCTTCGAGTTGTAATCTCGAGTTGCAAGTCAATAAAAGTGTGATGATCTTCATTATTAGAGCATTGTCCCATGTGAGGAAAGGCCAAAAAAAAGAGATGGCTTAAAAAAATAGAGAAGGGCTAAAAAAAGAGAAAGCCCCTCCAAAAAATTGAGAGAAAAGAGAGAAGGGGCAATGCTACTATCCTTTTCCACACTTGTGCGTCAAAGTAGCACCATGATCTTCATGATAGAGAGTCTCTTGTTTTGTCACTTTCATACACTAGTGGGAATTTTCATTATAGAACTTGGCTTATATATTCCAACGATGGGCTTCCTCAAATGCCCTAGGTCTTCATGAGCAAGCAAGTTGGATGCACACCCACTTAGTTACTTTTGTTGAGCTTTCATACACTTATAGCTCTAGTGCATCCGTTGCATGGCAATCCCTACTCACTCACATTGATATATATTGATGGGCATCTCCATAGCCCGTTGATACGCCTAGTTGATGTGAGACTATCTTCCTCCTCTTTGTCTTCTCCACAACCACCACTCTATTCCACCTATAGTGCTATATCCATGGCTCACGCTCATGTATTGCGTGAAAGTTGAAAGGTTTGAAAAAATTGAGTATGAAAACAAGTGCTTGGCTGAAACCGGGGTTGTGCATGATATGAATATTTTGTGTGATGAAGAGGGAGCATAGCCAGACTATATGATTTTGTAGGGATAACTTTCTTTGGCCATGTTATTTTGAGAAGACATGATTGCTTTGTTAGTATGCTTGAAGTATTATTGTTTCTTATGTCAATATAGACTTTTTCCTTGAATCTTTTGGATCTGAACATTCATGCCACAATAAAGAAATTACATAAAAAATTATGTTGGTTAGCATTACACATCAAAAATTGTGTTTTTATCATTTACCTACTCGAGGACGAGCAGGAATTAAGCTTGGGGATGCTTGATACGTGATACGTCTCCAACATATCTAATTTTTGATTGTTCCATGCTATTATTTATGATGTTTAATGGGCTTTGTCATACACTTTTATATTATTTTTGGGACTAACCTACTAACCCAAAGGCCCGGTCTAGATTGCTATTTTTTGCCTGTTTCAGGGTTTTGCAGAAAAAGAATATCAAACGGAGTCCAAACGGAATAAAACCTTCGCGAGAGATATTTTTGGAGAAAATCACGCACGGGGACTTGAGAACCACGTCATGGGAGCCACGATGTGCCCACGAGGGTGGGGGGCGCGCTCCCCTTCCCAGGGCGCGCCCCCTGCCTCGTGGGGCCCTCGTGAGTCCCCTGGTGTCCTCCTTCCTCCTATATAAGTTTACGTACCCCCAAACCATCAGCAACACAGAGAAAACCCTAATTCCACCGCCGCAACCTTCTGTTCCCGTGAGATCCCATCTTGGGGCCTGTTCCGGAGCTCCGCCGGAGGGGGATCCATCACGGAGTGCTTCTACATCATCATCATCGCCCTCACCATGACTTGTGAGTAGTTTACCACATGCCTTCGGGTCCATAGCTAGTATCTAGATGGCTTCTCTCTCTCTGTATCTCAATACAAAGTTCTCCTCGGTCTTCGAGGAGATCTATTCGATGTAATCTCTTTTTGCGGTGTGTTTGTCGAGATCCGATGAATTGTGAGTTTATGATCAAGATTATCTACGAGAAATATTTGGTTCTTTTTTGAACTCTTTATGTGTGCTCATAATATCCTTGCAAGTCTCTTCGAATTATCGGTTTGGTTTGGCCTACTAGATCTATAGTTCTTGCAATGGGAGAAGTGCTTGGCTTTGGGTTCAATCTTGCGGTGTCCTTTCCCAGTGACAGCAGGGGCAGCAAGGCACGTATTCTATTGTTGCCATCGAGGATAAAAAGATGGGGTTTATATCATATTGCTTGAGTTTATCCCTCTACATCATGTCATCTTGCTTAGAGCATTACTCTGTTCTTATGAACTTAATACACTAGATGCATGCTGGATAGCGGTCGATGTGTGGAGTAATAGTAGTAGATGCAGAATCGTTTCGGTTTACTTGTCACGGACGTGATGCCTATATATAATGATCATGCCTAGATATTCTCATAATTATTCGTTTTCTATCAATTGCTCGACGGTACTTTTTTGACCCACCGTAGAATTCTGCTATCATGAGAGAAGCCACTAGTGAAACCTATGGCCCCCGGGTCTATTCTCAACATATTAAATCTACAATCTACTTTATTTCCTGTTTTTTACTTTCAGTTATTATATCCAAAAATACCAAAAATATCAAACTATCCTATCTACCAGATCTCACTTTCGTAAGTGACCGTAAAGGGATTAACAACACCTTATCACATTGGCTGCGAAGTTCTTATTTGTTTGTGCAGGTGCGAGGGACTCGCGCGTGGTCTCCTACTGAATTGATACATTGGTTCTCAAAAACTGAGGGAAATACTTACGCTACTGTGTTGCATCACCCTTTCCTCTTCGAGGGAATACAACGCAAGCTCGAGAAATAGCAACCTACCGTGCGCTCATGTCTACAATCTCCCTACATAGATCGGCCCCGCGCGGGATGACAGAGCCTTGTTTTTTTCACGTTTTTTTTTTTGCTTTCTTTTTTTACTTTGTTTATACTTCCAAGTATTCCAGATATATATTACAAAAAATACTTTATGTGAAACATTTGAAAAAATGTTAATTGGGCTTTTTAAAAATGTTAAACATGTATAGAAAAAATGTTTCTCATTTAT
>LR738714.1:27285101-27306889 GCA_902687465.1 Secale cereale
CCCCCCCCCCCCCCCCCCGTTACACCTCTCCCTCCTCCCGCAGGTCCTTGGCGAAGCCCTGCAGCTTTTTCCAATGCATCCACCACCACGCCGTCGTGATGCTGGATCTCCATCAACCTCTCCTCCCCCCTTGCTGGATCAAGAAGGAGGAGACGTCGCTGCACCGTACGTGTGTTGAACGCGGAGGTGCCGTCCGTTCGGCGCTGGGATCATCGGTGATAGGGATCACGACGAGTACGACTCCATCATCCACGTTCTCTTGAACGCTTCCGCTCGCGATCTACAAAGGGTATGTAGATGCACTCCTTTATGCTCGTTGCTAGATGACTCCTTAGATTGATCTTGGTGAAGCGTAGGAATTTTTTTGAATTCTGCTACGTTCCCCAACACAAGGTGTTCCTCTGGTATTCGTGTGAGGCCCCGAGACCGAAGCGCCAGGTGTCAGCCAGTTATTCGTTGTCTTTGCCATGTCATCTGCTTGCGTGTTGCATCTTTGCCTTATCATCATATGCATTGCATCATCATGTTTTCTAAACTTGCATTCGTCTAAGTCCCCTCGTCCTTTCCGTTGTCCGTTCTGAGCCGAGACACACTCGCACGCGCCCGCGGCACCTCTGAAACCTCCTTTCGTAAGTGTCCAGAAAATTTTCTCGGAATGGGATGAAACTTGGCGTGTGGTCTTATTATAGCATAGGTAGACCGCCTGTCAAATTTTGTCGCATTCGGAGCTCGTTTGATAGCCCAACCGTTAAATATAGCCGCAGTATAGCCGGTTAAAACGTCACACGTTTTCAGTCTCCGAAAACCCCCGCGGGCCTCTCTCTCTCTCTCTCTTCTCTCCCCACAGCCCACCTCCTCTTCACAGCCACAATTAGCCCACCTAGGCCCAACCTACCCCTCCTAGTGACCGAAACCGTCCGATCACGATCGGAGGGTGCAAATCACCTCTAAACCCTGGCCCCTTCCATATTTAAACACTCACATGCCAAATTTGGCATCCTCTAGCCTCTCCCTAACCTCCAGCCACCTCCCCCTCGAAATCAACGCCCCTGCCTCATTTTCCGCGCGCGCGGCCTCCTCCACCTCTGATTCCACTGCCGGCCACCTCATAAGCGCCACGTGGCAGCCTACCACTGGCCAGCCGCCACCGCACAGTCGCTTCCCTCCAATCCCCGCTCGCCACCTGGCCTCTCCCCGCACCTCCCAGCCGCGCGGCCCGCCAGGCCCGGGCGCAGCCCGCCTCGGGCCAGATCTGGGCCGGCCGCCCTCGTCCCGCACCTCCCCGTCGAACCCGCAGCCTCGCCCTAGTTCTTCGGCCGCCGCGCCTCCGGCGACCCCCGCCGCTGGCAGCCTCTGCTGCCGGGCCGTGCACGCCGCCTGCAGCACCACCGCGCCCCTCTGCCACGACCCGTTGGCCGGTGCGCCCCGCCGCCCCTCTGGATCCGCCGCCGCTCGAGCCTGCGAGCTCGCCGGCCGCCAAGCGCGTCGCCCCGCCGCCTCCTCCTGACCGCCGGTGGGATCCGGCCGGGCCAGGTCAGATCCGGTGCTAGGGGACCGGATCCCGTCATCCCTGCCTTCCTTCGGCCGCCTCCGGTCGTTGCCTCGCCGGTAGCCACCGCGCCGCCGGTCCTCTGCCTTCCTCTGGATGGAGCAACCGCCGCCGCCACTAGACACGTCCGCTGGGACACCGACATGTCCAGGCCTTCCATCGCCATGAGCCACTGCCAGTGGGCCCGCACGCGCCACCGACGGACACGTCCGACCCCTTCGGACATTGTCCACCTAGTCATCCCCGGGAGGTAG
The DNA here is from genome assembly GCA_902687465.1 of Secale cereale. Classification (NCBI taxonomy): domain Eukaryota; kingdom Viridiplantae; phylum Streptophyta; class Magnoliopsida; order Poales; family Poaceae; genus Secale; species Secale cereale. Next base: position 27,286,905 of record LR738714.1, read on the forward strand.
TTTTTCCACTAAGTCCATGTTCTGTTTAAAAATGTGTGCATGTTTGACCTGTGATAACTTTTTGTGTGGTGATCCAATTGAAGCATATGATATGTCAAAATATTCATCTCGTGATGCTCTTCAAATTGTTGTATTGTGGCATGCTTGTTTGAGTTCATCTTGATACCCTAATCATCGTTGCAAAAGTGCCAAAAGTTATAAACTAGTGATAATGGTTATTTTGTTGCATGCTTGTGGTGATGATATATTTTTGCATGTTGGTCCAAATGGAGTTAATGATATGTCAAAATGTTCATTGTGAAGTGCTCTACATGATGGTTTATGTAGCATTCATTTTTGGTGCCATATTGCCATGTTTATCTCTGTTGCAAAAGTGCATGTGGCTGTTAAGTGCTGAAACTTGTTATGAGATGTTGATTTCTCTTTTTCCTATCTTTATGTGTGATTTTTGTTTGAGCTACATGCCAATATGTTTTAGAAGCACAATCATGTCATCTTTGATGTGGTTCAATCCACTTTTCATGATATGCCTTGTGGTGTTTGCAACAAGCTTGTAAAGTGGCCTACTCGCTGTTGTTATTTTCTGAGACTTGTTGAAAAACTGCTAAGTCTGAAACTGTTATAACCTGATGCCATGTTTGCTTGATGCGCCACTCAAATCCATGAATGCATTGGGTTGTCCAATGATCATGTCTTGTTGTCCATGTTATGCTCTATCCATCCATGCCCTTGTTTGCATATATGACCTACTTTAGCTAGTTGTTTGCATGCTCTCAAGTTGCTATAAAATGTTTCTGTCAGCCTATTATCATCAAGTTCAATTTTGCCATGTGAATAGCTAGTGTTCTATGCATCCTATGACCATGTTCTTGTCATGAGTAGCTTCATAAACATGTCTTCTTGCTATTGGTTATATTCACATGCCATGATATGCTTTGAGATGAGTTGCACAATCTTGCAAACATGCCTACTTGTCGTTGTTGCTACCATGTCTAGTTTATTTTCACTAAGTATGTGAATTTGTAATCTTTTGCAATCTTGCCATGATGTTTTGAGTATGTTCTAGTGGTGTTTTGTAGTAGCTCTTTGGTCATGCTTATAGTGCTAGACATGTACCTGCTTGCCATGCCCTTTTTTGCCATGAAGTATTATTGTATCATGTTGTTATGATGTCAACTAAGTGTCATGTTGCTGTTTTTGGACAGCTTGTTGTTATATCTTGTTTCATGTGTATGTGATGAACCGTTGCTCCGTTTTGAGCGTGTCCTATATGAAAATTGTGTGTTTTTTGCATGTAGATGCATAATAACATGTTGAATACCTGTTTGGAGTGTGTTTGCTTGATGTTTGGATGCATCTTGCATAATTGCCATGCTTGCCTTGTTTTGCTCATATCTTCTAGGCCGTAGCTCCGAATTAAATGAATTTGATATGTAACTTGACTAGAATTTCGAGTAGATCATCATGGTGCATGTTAACTTGCTGTTTAACAACTTTAAATTAAGGTTTGTTCAGATCTGGACCAATTTTGAAATCTGCATATGAGGACTTACCGGAATTGTTATATGTTGTTTCCGACCTCATTTAAACTTGTATTGTCTGATGTTCTTGTTTGCTTCATCCCTTGCCATGTTTTGCATCATGTAGTCTTGTCTTGCATCAAACTTGGTGGGGCATTATGTCATGTTCTTGTGTGGTGTGTTTACCGTGTTGCTTGCTTCTTCTCGTTAGTGCTTGTTCCGTTGCGATCGTGAGGATTCGTTCAACTACACTCGGTTCGTCTTCGTGGCTTCTTCTTCGTCTTCTTCATGGACTCGTTCTTCTTCCTTGCGAGATCTCAGGCAAGATGACCACCACCTTGGATACCTTTACTATCATTGCCATGCTAGTTGTTTCGATGCTGTCGCTATATGTCACGTTACCTATCTATTGTCAGCCTCTCTCCTTGTTTCCATGAAACCTCTAAACTTTGATACCATCCCAGCAAGCCGTTGTTTGGCTATGTTACCCACTAGCTCAGCCCCTCTTATAGCATTGTTAGTTGCAGGTGAAGATGAAGATTGCTCCATGTTGGAACTTGTTGTTGGAATATCACAATATATCTTATATATATATATTAACACACCTATATACTTGGCATTGGGTGGAAGGCTTGGCCTTTTGCTCAGTGTTTTGTTCCACTCATGCCGCCTTAAGAACCGATAAACCGGCGTTATGTTCCTTGATTTTGTGTTCCTAACACGGTTGGGGTTTATGGGCCCCCCTTGATAATTCGCACTGCTTAAAGCTTTTCCAGCAAGGCCCAACATTGGTTTTAATTTGCCTCATAATAAAACTTAATTAATTAATTAAATTGCATAGGGGGTCACGTCCCCGGGTTCTTAATTCTACATAACAGGGGGGCCAGTGCTGATGGTGTTGGTCCCAAATGGGGGTCCTGCAGGGCCACCACGAGGAAACTCGAGGATTGGTTTTACCTATAGCATCACCCATCCGGCCGTGGCCTGAGACGAGATACGCACGGCTACTATCAGGATGTGGGCACGCCGGGAGGTCTTGCTGGATTAGTTTTACCTTTGTCGAAATATCTTGAGCACAAGATTCCGACGATACTCGGGTCTTCCCAACATGGAGTTGCGACTCTGCAGATCGTGAGCTTGTGATGAGCTAAGTTGGGACACCCCTGCAGGGTTATAATCTTTCGAAAGTCGTGCCCGCGGTTATGTGGCAGATGGGAATTTGTTAATGTCCGGTTGTAGAAAACTTGACAAAGGATCCAAAATAAAATACACGAATCGTGTGAGTAACCGTGACTGTCTCTTTTCATTTTGAGAAGAGAACACGGTGGGGTTATGTTTGACTCGTAGGTAGTTCAGGATCTTTAGCGATCATTACTAGTTTGCGACCGTCTGCGTAGATGCTCATCTTATTCTTGTACTCATAAGTTAGCCACCATACTCTTGCTTAGCCGCTGCTGCAACCTCACCACTTAACCTCTCCATACCCATTAAGCTTTGCTAGTCTTGTTACCCATGGTTATGGGATTGCTGAGTCCTCGTGGCTCACAGATACTACAACAACAGTTGCAGGTGCAGGTTTCCGATGACTTGACGTGAGAGCGATGTATTTGTGATGGAGTTCTTTCTTCTTCTTCCTCGACAGTCTTGGGTTAGGTTCCGGGTCGGCAGCCTGGGATAGCAGGATGGATGTCGTTGTGCTTTTAATGTTTGCATCCGTAGTCGGATGTCTCGTATTGATGTTGTTGTATTCACGTGACTTGTATCAATTGTTGTATCCCCCATGTATTTATGTAATGGTACGATGTAATGATATCCATCTTGCTAAGCGCCCGAAATGCGGTTGTGCCCCAATCACAAGTGTGTCACGTTATCGGGATAGAATTGCATCTTGGGCCTGACAATTCGGGAGTTGCATAATCTCATAGTTAGAGGAACATGTATAAGTCATGAAGAAAGCAATAGCAGTAAAACTAAATGATCAAGTTGCTGAGCTAACGGATGGGTCTTGTCCATCACATCATTCTCCTAATGACGTGATCCCGTTGATCAAATGACAGCATATGTCTATGGTTAGGAAACATAACCATCTTTGATCAACGAGCTAGTCTAGTAGAGGCATGCTAGGGATACTCTGTTTTGTCTATGTATTCACACATGTACTACGTTTCCGGTTAATACAATTCTAGCATGAATAATAAACATTTATCATGATATAAGGAAATATAAATAACAAATTTAGTATTGCCACTAGGGCATATTTCCTTCAGTCTCCCACTTGCACTAGAGTCAATAATCTAGTTCACATCGCCATGTGATTTAATACCGATAGTTCACATCGCCATGTGACTAACACCCAAAAGGTTTACTAGAGTCAACAATCTAGTTCACATCACCATGTGATTAACACCCGAAGAGTACTAAGGTGTGATCATGTTTTGCTTCGTGAGAGAAATTTAGTCAGCAGGTCTGTTACATTCAGATCCGTATGTATTTCACGAATTTCTATGTCTACAATGCTCTGCATGGAGCTACTCTAGCTAATTGCTCCCACTTTCAATGCACATCCAGATTGATACTTAGAGTCATCTAAATTAGTGTCAAAGCTTGCATCGACGTAACTCTTTACGATGAACTCTTTATTACCTCCATAATCGAGAAACAGTTCCTTAGTCATCCAGTAACTAAGGATAATTTTGACCGATGTCCAGTGATCTACTCCTGGATCACTATTGTACCTCCTTGCCAAACTCATGGCAAGGTACACAACAGGTTTGGTACACAGCATGGCATACTTTATAGAACCTATGGCTGAAGCATAGGGAATGACTTTCATTCTTTCTCTATCTTCTGCCGTGGTCGGGTTTTGAGTCTTACTCAACTTCATACCTTATAACTCAGGCAAGAACTGCTTCTCTGACTGATCCATTTTGAACTACTTCAAAATCTTTATCAAGATATGTACTAATTGAAAGTTTATCAAGTGTCATGATCTATCTCTATAGATCTAGGTGCCTAATATGTAAGCAGCTTCACCGAGGTCTTTTATTAAAAACTCCTTTTAAACAATCCTTTATGCTTTCCAGAAAATTCTACAGCATTTCCGATCAATAATATGTCATTCACATATACTTATCAGAAATGTTGTAGTGCTCCCATTCACTTTCTTGTAAATACAGGCTTCATCGTAAGTCTGTATAAAACTATATGCTTTGATCACCTTATCAAAGCGTGTATTCCAACTCCGAGATGCTTGCACCAGTCCATACATGGATCGCTGGAGTTTGCACACTTTGTTAGCCCCTTTAGGATCGACGGAACTTTCTAATTGCATCATATACAACTCTTCTTTAATAAATCCATTAAGGAATACAGTTTCATTATCCATTTGCCTGATTTCATAAAATGTGGCAATTGCTAACATGATTCGGACAGACTTAAGCATCAATACGAGTGAGAAAATCTCATCGTATTCAACACCTTGAACTTGTCGAAAACTTTTGCGACAATTCGAGCTTTGTAGATAGTAACACTACCATAAGCGTCCGTCTTCCTCTTGAAGATCCATTTAGTTTCAATGGCTTGCTGATCATCGGGCAAGTCAACCAAAGTCCACACTTTGTTCTCATACATGAATCCCATCTCAGATTTCATGGCCTCAAGCCATTTCGCGGAATCTGGGCTCATCATCGCTTCCTCATAGTTTGTAGGTTCATCATGGTCTAGTAACACGACTTCCAGAACTGGGATACCGTACCACTCTGGCGCAGAACGCACTCTGGTCGACCTACGAGGTTCAGTAGTAACTTGATCTGGAGTTTCATGATCATCATCATTAGCTTCCTTGCTGATTGGTGTAGGAATCACTAGAACTAGTTTCTGTGATGTACTACTTTCCAATTCGGGAGAAGGTACAATTACCTCATTAAGTTCCACTTTCCTCCCACTCACTTCTTTCGAGTGAAACTCCTTCTCTAGAAAGGATCCATTCTTAGCAACGAATATCTTGCCTTCGGATCTGTGATAGAAGCTGTACCCAACAGTTTCCTTTGGGTATCATATGAAGACACATTTCTCCGAATTGGGTTCGAGCTTATCAGGCTGAAACTTTTTCACATAAGCATCGCTGCCCCAAACTTTGAGAAACGACAGCTTAGGTTTCTTGCCAAACCACGGTTCATACGGTGTCGTCTCAACGGATTTAGATGGTGCCCTATTTAACGTGAATGGAGCTGTCTCTAATGTATAACCCCAAAACGATAGTGGTAAATCGGTAAGAGACATCATAGATCGCACCATATCTAATAAAGTGCGGTTACGACGTTCGGACACACCATTACGCTGTGGTGTTCTAGGTGGCGTGAGTTGTGAAAATATTTCACATTGTTATAAATGAAGGCCAAACTCGTAACTTCAAATATTTGCCTCCACGATCAGATCGTAGAAACTTTTATTTTCTTATTACGATGATTTTCCACTTCAGTCTGAAATTCTTTAAACTTTTCAAATGTTTTAGACCTGTGCTTCATCAAGTAGATATACCCATATCTGCTCAAATCATCAGTGAAGTTCAAAAAATAACGATACCCGCCGCGAGCCTCAACACTCATCGGTCCACATACATCAGTATGTATGATTTCCAATAAATCAGTTGCTCACTCCATTGTTCCGGAGAACGGAGTTTTAGTCATCTTGCCCATGAGGCATGGTTCGCAAGCACCAAATGATTCATAATCAAGTGATTCCAAAAGTCCATCAGCATGGAGTTTCTTCATGCGCTTTACACCAATATGACCTAAACGGTAGTGCCACAAATAAGTTGCACTATCATTATTAACTTTGCATCTTTTGGCTTCAATATTATGAATATGTGTATCACTACGATCGAGATCCAGCAAACTATTTTATAGGGTGTATGACCATCGAAGGTTTTATTCATGTAAAAAGAATAGCAATTATTCTCTGACTTTAAATGAATAAACATATTGCAATAAACATGATCCAATCTTGTTCATGCTCAACGCAAACACCAAATAACATTTATTTAGGTTTAACACTAATCCCGAAATTATAGGGAGTGTGCGATGATGATCATATCAGTTTTGGAACCACTTCCAACACACATCGTCACCTCACCCTCAACTAGTCTTTGTTTATTCTGCAACTCCTATTTCGAGTTACTAATCTTAGCAACTGAACTAGTATCAAATACACAGGGGCTACTATGAACACTAGTAAGTTACACATCAATAACATGTATATCAAATATACCTTTGTTCACTTTGCCATCCTTATTATCCGCCAAATATTCGGAGAACTTTCGCTTCCAGTGACCATTTCCTTTGTAGTTAGGAGCACTCAATTTCAGGCTTAGGTCCAGCTTTTGGCTTCTTCACGGGAGTGACAACTTGCTTGCCATTCTTCTTGAAGTTCCCTTTCTTCCCCTTGGCCTTTTCTTGAAACTAGTGGTCTTGTTAACCATCAACAATTGATGCTCTTTCTTGATTTCTACATTCGTTGATTTCAGCATCACGAAGAGCTCGGGAATCGTTTATGTCATTCCTTGCATATTATAGTTCATCACGAAGTTCTAGTAACTTGGTCACGGTGACTAGAGAACTCTGTCAATCACTATTTTATCTGGAAGATTAACTCCCACTTGATTCAAGCGATTGTAGTACTCAGACATTCTGAGCACATGCTCATAGGTTGAGCTATTCTCCTCCATCTTGTAGGCAAAGTACTTGTCAGAGGTTTCATACCTCTCGACACGGGCATGAGTCTGAAATACTATTTTCAACTCTTAGAAGATCTCATATGCTCTGTAGCGTTCAAAACATTTTTTAAGTCCCGGTTATAAGCCGTAAAGAATGGCACACTAAACTATCAAGTAGTCATCACATCGAGTTTGTCAAACGTTCATAACGTCTGCATCTGCTCCTGCAATAGGTTTGTCACCTAGCGGTGCATCAAGGACATAATACTTTTGTGCAACAATGAGGATAATCCTCAAATCACGGACCTAGTCTGCATCATTGCTACTAACATCTTTCAACTTAGTTTTCTCTAGGAACATATAAAAAACATAGGGGAGCTATAACGCGAGCTATTGATCTACAACATAATTTGCAAATACTATCAGGACTAAGTTCATGATAAATTAAAGTTCAATTAATCATATTACTAAAGAACTCCCACTTAGATAGACATCCCTCTAGTCATCTAAATGATCACGTGATCCAAATCAACTAAACCATGTCCGATCATCACGTGAGATGGAGTAGTTTTCAATGGTGAACATCTTATGTTGATCATATCTACTATATGATTCACGCTCGACCTTTCGGTCTCCAGTGTTCCGAGGCCATGTCTGTACATGCTAGGCTCGTCAAGTTTAACCCAACTATTCTGCATGTGCAAAACTGTCTTACACCCGTTGTATTTGAACGTAGAGCTTATCACACCCGATCATCACATGGTGTCTCGGCACGATGAACTTTCGCAACGGTTGCTACTTCCCAAGCTTGCGTTGTATTCCCTCGAAGAGGAAAGGGTGATGCAGCACAATAGCGTAAGTATTTCCCTCAGTTTTTGAGAACCAAGGTATCAATCCAGTAGGAGACCACGCGCGAGTCCCTCGCACCTCCACAAACAAATAAGAACTTCGCAGCCAACGCGATAAGGGGTTGTCAATCCCTTTACGGTCACTTACGAAAGTGAGATGTGATAGATAGGATAGTATAATATTTTTGGTATTTTTGGATATAAGAACTGAAAGTAAAAACAGCAAAGTGAAGTAGATTGTAGATTTAATATGTTGAGAATAGACCCAGGGGCCATAGGTTTCACTAGTGGCTTCTCTCATGATAGCAGAATTCTACTGTGGGTGAACAAATTACTGTCGAGCAATTGATAGAAAAGCGAATAATTATGAGAATATCTAGGCATGATCATTATATATAGGCATCACGTCCGTGACAAGTAGACCGAAACGATTATGTATCTACTACTATTACTCCACACATCGACCGCTATCCAGCATGCATCTAGAGTATTAAGTTCATAAGAACAGAGTAATGCTTTAAGCAAGATGCCATGATGTAGAGGGATAAACTCAAGCAATATGATATAACCCCCATCTTTTTATCCTCGATGGCAACAATACAATACGTGCCTTGTTGCCCCTGCTGTCACTGGGAAAGGACACCACAAGATTGAACCCAAAGCCAAGCACTTCTCCCATTGCAAGAACTATAGATCTAGTAAGGCCAAACCAAATCGATAATTCAAAGAGAATTGCAAGGATATTATAATCATACATAAAAGAATTCAGAAAAGAACCAAATATTTCTCATAGATAATCTTGATCATAAACCCACAATTCATCGGATCTCCACAAACACACCGCAAAAAGATTAAATCGAATAGATCTCCTCGAAGACCAAGGAGATCTTGGTATTGAGATCCAAAAAGAGAGAAGAAGCCATCTAGCTAATAACTATGGACCCGAAGGTCTGTGGTAAACTACTCACAACTCATGGTGAGGCAATGTGTTGATGTAGAAGCACTCCGTGGAAGATCCCCCCTCCGGCGGAGCTCCGGAACAGGCCCCAAGATGGGATCTCACGGGAACAGAAGGTTGCGGCGGTGGAATTAGGGTTTTCTCTGTTGCCTCGATGTTTTTAGGGTACATGGATATATATAGGAGGAAGGAGGGCATCGGGGGAGCCAGAGCGGGCCCACGAGGGTAGGGGCGCGCCCTGTAGGAGGGGGCGCACCCTGGACCCTCGTGGTCGCCTCCTTCGTTCCCTCATGTGTACTCCAAGTCTTCTGTGTTGATATTGTTCCAAAAATAACTCTCGCGAAGGTTTCATTCCGTTTGGACTCCGTTTGATATTCCTTTTCTGCGAAACCCTGAAATAGGCAAAAAAACATCAATCTGCACTAGGCCTTTGGGTTAATAGGTTAGTCCCAAAAATAATATAAAAGTGTAAGACAAAGCCCATTAAACATCCTAGAAGGATAATATAATAGCATGGAACAATAAAAAATTATAGATACGTTGGAGATGTATCAAGCATCCCCAAGCATAATTCCTGCTCGTCCTCGAGTAGGTAAATGATAAAAACATAATTTTTGATGTGGAATGCTAACCAACATAATTTTTAATGTAAATTCTTTATTGTGACATGAATGTTCAGATCCGAAAGATTCAAGACAAAAGTCTATATTGACATAGGAAATAATAATACTTCAAGCATACTAATAAAGCAATCATGTCTTCTCAAAATAACATGGCCAAAGAAAGTTATCCCTACAAAATCATATAGTCTGGCTATGCTCCCTCTTCATCACACAAAATATTCATATCATGCACAACCCCGGTTTCAGCCAAGCACTTGTTTTCATACTCAAATTTATCAAACCTTTCAACTTTCACCCAATACATGAGCGTCAGCCATGGATATAGCACTATAGGTGGAATAGAGTGGTGGTTGTGGAGAAGACAAAAAGGAGGAAGATAGTCTCACATCAACTAGGCTTATCAACGGGCTATGGAGATGCCCATCAATAGATATCAATGTGAGTGAGTAGGGATTGCCATGCAACGGATGCACTAGAGCTATAAGTGTATGAAAGCTCAACAAAAGAAACTAAGTGGGTGTGCATCCAACTTGCTTGCTCATGAAGACCTGGGGCATTTGAGGAAGCCCATCATTGGAATATAAAAGCCAAGTTCTATAATGAAAATTCCCACTAGTATATGAAAGTGACAAAACAAGAGACTCTCTATCATGAAGATCATGGTGCTACTTTGAAGCACAAGTGTGGAAAAGGATAGTAGCATTGTCCCTTCTCTCTTTTCTCTCATTTTTTTTGGAGGGGCTTTCTCTTTTTTTTAGCCCCTCTCTATTTTTTTTGGGCCATCTCTTTTTTTTATTTGGCCTTTCCTCAGATGGGACAATGCTCTAATAATGAAGATCATCACACTTTTATTGACTTACAACTCGAAGATTACAACTCGAAGCTGAACAAAATATGACTCTATATGAATGCCTCCGGTGGTGTACCGGGATGTGCAATGAATCGAGAGTGACATGTATGAATGAATTGTGATGGTGGCTTTGCTACAAATACGATGTCAACTACATGATCATGCATGGCAATATGACAATATGAAGCGTGTCATATGAACGGAGCGGTGGAAAGTTGCATGGCAATATATCTCGGAATGGCTATGGAATGCCATGATAGGTAGGTATGGTGGCTGTTTTGAGGAAGGTATATGGTGGGTGTATGATACCGGCGAGCATTGCGCGGTACAAGAGAGGCTAGCAATGGTGGAAGGATGAGAGTGTGTATAATCCATGGACTCATCATTAGTTATAAAGAACTCATATACTTATTGCAAAAATTTACGAGTCATCAAATCAAATCAATCAATGCATGCTCCCAGGGGGGAGGTTGGTAGGAGTTAACCATCGCGCGCCCCCGACCTCCACACAAAGGTTGACACTCAATAAATACCTCATGCTCTAACTTCGTCACATAGCGGTTCACCATACGTGCATGCTACGGGAATCACAAACTTTAACACAAGTATTCCTCAAATTCATAATTACCCCACTAGCATGACTCTAATATCACCATCCCCATATCTCAAAACAATCATCAAGTATCAAACTTCTCATCATATTCAATGCACTTTATATGAAAGTTTTTACTATATCAATCTTGGATGCCTATCATATTAGGACTAGTTTTATAACCAAAGCACATTACCATGCTGTTCTAAAAGACTCTCAAAAGGATATAAGTGAAGCATGAGAGATCAACAATTTCTACAAAATAAAATCACCACCGTGCTCTAAAAGATATAAGTGAAGCACTAGAGCAAAACTATCTAGCTCAAAAGATATAAGTGATGCACATAGAGTATTCTAACAAATTCTAGACCATATTTATCTCTCTCAAAAGGTGAGTCCAGCAAGGATGATTGTCGCAAACTTACAAGCAAAGACTCAAATCATACATGACGCTCCAAGCAAAACACATATCATGTGGTGAATAAAAATATAGTCCCGGGTATAGTTACCGATAGATGAAGACGAAAGAGGGGATGCCTTTCCGAGGCATCCCCAAGCTTAGGCTTTTGGTTATCCTTGAATTTTACCTTGGGGTGCCTTGGGAATCCCCAAGCTTAGGCTCTTGCCACTCTTTGTTCCATTGTCCATCAAAGCCATACTCAAAACTTGAAAACTTCACAACACAAAACTTAGCCAAAAATCTCGTGAGCTCCGTTAGTATAAGAAAACAAACCACCACTCAAAGTTACTGTAATGAATTCATTCTTTGTTTATATTGGTGTTAAACCTACTGTACTCCAACTTATCTATGATTCATACTCCCCAATACTACTCATAGATTCATCAAAATAAGCAAACAACACACGAAAAACAGAATATGTCAAAATAGAACATTCTATAGTAATCTATAACTTTCAAATACTTCTGTAACTCCAAAAAAATTGAAATAAATTGTTAAACGTGAGGAATTTGTCTATTAATCATCTTCAAAAAGAATCAACTAAATAGCACTCTCCAGTAAAATCTTGTGACTAATCTCGTGAGCGCTAATGTTTCTTTTTTTACAGCATGATCATATAAACTTCACACAAGTCTTCCCAAAGGTTCTACTTGGCACAAACACTAATTAAAACACAAAACCACATCTAAACATAAGCTAGATGCAATATTTATTCCTAAACAGAAGCAAAAACAAAGAAAATAAAATTGGGTTGCCTCCCAACAAGCTCTTTCTTTATAGCCATTAAGATAGGCTTAAGAATTCAATGATGCTCACATGAAAGATAAGAATTGAAGCACAAAGAGAGCATCATAAAGCATGTGAAAATCACATCTAAGTCTAACATACTTCCTATGCATAGGCATTTTATAGGAAAACAAATAAGCAAGACAAGCAAGATCTAGCATATGCAAGGAAGAAGAAAGAAGCAATAGCAATCTCAACATAACGAGAGGTAATTTAGTAACATGAAAATTTCTACAACCATATTTTACTCTCTCGTAATAATTGCATGTAGGAGAAAATTCAACAATATAGCTATCACATAATATATTCTTAACACGGTCCACATGCATGCGAAGTTGACACTCTTCCAAAATAGTGGGATTAACATTAACTAAAGTGATGACCTCTCCAAACCCACTCTTATAAAAAATTCCATAAGATTGAACATTCTCCAAATATGTGGGATCTAAAGTTAACACTCTTCCAAACCCACTTTCAATATTATTGCAAACATTATTATCAATCTCATATATATCATGGGGCTTAGATAAGTTTTCAAGATCGTAAGAAGCATCACCCCAATCATGATCATTGCAACAAGTAGTGGGCATAGCAAAATAAGCATCCCCAAGCTTAGGGTTTTGCATATCATTAACACAATTGACATTAATAGAATTTATAATAACATCATTGCAATCATGCTTTTGATTTAAGGAGCTATCGTGAATCACCTTTTCTTTTAACAATTCCTCACAATTTTCAGATTCATGAATTTCAAGCAAAACCCCATAAAGATAATCTAGTGCACTCAACTCACTAGCAATAGGTTCAACATAATTGGATCTTTTAAAAAGATTAGCAAGTGGATGACGATCCATAATTTAGCAAGCGAAGATGCAAGCTAATAAGGGGCACATAGCAACACAAGCAAAAAGAAAGGCGAACGGAAAAAAGAAGGGCGAATAAAACGGCAAGGGTGAAGTGGGGGAGAGGAAAACGAGAGGCAAATAAATGTAATGCGAAGGATAAGGGTTTGTGATAGGTACTTGGTATATGACTTTTGTGTAGATCTCCCCGGCAACGGCGCCATGAATTCTTCTTGCTACTTCTCGAGCTTCCGTTGTATTCCCTCGAAGAGGAAAGGGTGATGCAGCACATTAGCATAAGTATTTCCCTCAGGTTTTTAGAACCAAGGTATCAATCCAGTAGGAGACCACGTGCGAGTCCCTCGCACCTCCACAAACAAATAAGAACTTCGCAGCCAACGCGATAAGGGGTTGTCAATCCCTTTACGGTCACTTACGAAAGTGAGATGTGATAGATAGGATAGTATAATATTTTTGGTATTTTTGGACATAAGAACTGAAAGTAAAAACAGCAAAGTGAAGTAGATTGTAGATTTAATATGTTGAGAATAGACCCAGGGGCCATAGGTTTCACTAGTGGCTTCTCTCATGATAGCAGAATTCTACTGTGGGTGAACAAATTACTGTCGAGCAATTGATAGAAAAGCGAATAATTATGAGAATATCTAGGCATTATCATTATATATAGGCATCACATCCGTGACAAGTAGACCGAAACGATTCTGCATCTACTACTATTACTCCACACATCGACCGCTATCCAGCATGCATCTAGAGTATTAAGTTCATAAGAACAGAGTAATGCTTTAAGCAAGATGACATGATGTAGAGGGATAAACTCAAGCAATATGATATAACCCCCATCTTTTTATCCTCGATGGCAACAATAAATACGTGCCTTGTTGCCCCTGATGTCACTTGGAAAAGGACACCGCAAGATTGAAACCAAAGCCAAGCACTTCTCCCATTGCAAGAACTATAGATCTAGTAAGGCCAAACCAAACCGATAATTCAAAGAGACTTGCAAGGATATTATAATCATACATAAAAGAATTCAGAAAAGAACCAAATATTTCTCATAGATAATCTTGATCATAAACCCACAATTCATCGGATCTCGACAAACACACTGCAAAAAGATTACATCAAATGGATCTCCTCGAGGACCGAAGAGAACTTGGTATTGAGATCCAAAAAGAGAGAAGAAACCATCTAGCTAATAACTATGGACCCGAAGGTGTGTGGTAAACTACTCACAACTCATGGTGAGGCAATGGTGTTGATGTAGAAGCACTCCGTGGAAGATCCCCCCTCCGGCGAAGCTCCGGAACAGGCACCAAGATGGGATCTCACGGGAACAGAAGGTTGCGGCGGTGGAATTAGGGTTTTCTCTGTTGCCTCGATGTTTTTAGGGTACATGGATATATATAGGAGGAAGGAGGGCATTGGGGGAGCCAGAGGGGGCCCACGAGGGTAGGGGCGCGCCCTGTAGGAGGGGGCACGCCCTGGACCCTCGTGGCCGCCTCCTTCATTCCCTCGCGTGTACTCCAAGTCTTCTGTGTTGATATCGTTCCAAAAATAACTCTCGCGAAGATTTCATTCCGTTTGGACTCTGTTTGATATTCCTTTTCTGCGAAACCCTGAAATAGGCAAAAAAAACAGCAATCTGCACTGGGCTTTTGGGTTAATAGGTTAGTCCCAACAATAATATTAAAATGTATAATAAAGCCCATAAAACATCCTAGAAGGATAAAATAATAGCATGGAACAATAAAAAATTATAGATACGTTGGAGACGTATCAACGGTGCATACTCAGGGAGAACACTTGTACCTTGAAATTTTGTAAGGGATCATCTTATAATGCTACCGCCGTACTAAGCAAAATAATAAGCATAATAATATAAACATCACATGCAATCATAATATGTGACATGATATGGCCATCATCATCTTGTGCTTTTGATCTCCATCTCCAAAGCATCGTCATGATCTCCATCGTCACAGGATTGACACCGTGATCTCCATCGTAGCGTCGTGGTCGTCTCGCCAACTATTGCTACTACTACTATCGCTAACTCATAGTGATAAAGTAAATCAATTACATGGCCTTCGCAATTCATACAATAAAGAGACAACCATAAGGCTCCTGCCGGTTGCCGATAATTTACAAAACATGGTCATCTCATACAATAACGTATAACTCATCACGTCTTGACCATATCACATCACAACATGCCCTGCAAAAACAAGTTAGACGTCCTCTACTTTGTTGTTGCAAGTTTTACGTGGCTGCTACAGGCTTAACAAGAACCGTTCTTACCCACGCATACAAAACCACAACGATTTTTCGTCAAGTATGTGTTGTTTTAACCTTCACAAGGACCGGGCGTAACCACACTCGATTCAACTAAAGTGAGAGAGACAGACACCCGCCGGTCACCTTTAAGCAATGAGTGCTCATAACGGTCAAACCAGTCTCGCGTAAGCGTACGCGTAATGTCGGTCTGGGCCGCTTCATCTCACAATACCGCCGAATCAAAGTATGACATGCTAGTAAGCAGTATGACTATTATCGCCCACAACTCATTGTGTTCTACTCGTGCATATCATCTACGCATAAACCTGGCTCATGATGCCACTGTTGGGGAACGTAGTATTTCAAAAAGAATTCCTACGATCATGCAAGATCTATCTACTAGAAGCATAGCAACGAGCGGGAAGAGTGTGTGTACGTACCCTCGTAGATCGAAAGCGGAAGCGTCTAGTGACACGGTTGATGTAGTCGAACGTCTTCGCGATTCAACCGATCCAAGCACCGAACGTACGGCACCTCCGCGTTCAGTACATGTTCAGCTCGATGACGTCCCATGAGCTCTTGATCCAGTTGAGCATCACGGGAGAGTTTCGCCAGCACGACGGCGTGGTGACGGAGATGATGAAGTTACCGGCGCAGGGCTTCGCCTAAGCATTGCAACGATATGACCGAGGTGTGTTTCTGTGGAGGGGGGGCACCGCACACGGCTAAAACAATGTTGCTTATATGTTCTAGGGTGCCCCTACCCCCGTATATAATGGAGCAAGGGGGAGGCGCGCCATAGAGGGAGCAATCCTACTCCTAGTAGGAGTAGGACTCCCCTTTCCTACTCCTACTAGGAGTGGGAAAGGAAGGAGGAGGGGAGAAGGAAGGAGAGAGGGGCGCCGCCCCCCCCCCCCCACTCCTAGTCCAACTAGGATTCCCTGGGGGGCGCCGGCCAGCCCTAGTGGGCTGCCTCTCACTTTCCCTCAAGGCCCACTATGGCCCAATACTCCCCCGGGGGGTTCCTGTAACCCCTCCGGCACTCCGGTTTTCTCCGAAATCACACATAACACTTCCGGTGTCCGAATATAGCCGCCCAATATATCAACCTTTATGTCTCGGACATTCTGAGACTCCTCGTCATGTCCGTGATCTCATCCGGGACTTCGAACTACCTTTGGTACATAAAAACTCATAAACTCATAATACCGATCATCATCGAACGTTAAGCGTGCGGACCCTACGGGTTCGAGAACTATGTAGACATGACGGAGACTCATCTCCGATCAATAACCAATAGCGGAACCTAGATGCTCATATTCCTACATATTCTACGAAGATCATTATCGGTCAAACCGCATAACAACATACGTTGTTCCCTTTGTCATCGGTATGTTACTTGCCCGAGATTCGATCGTCGGTATCATCATACCTAGTTCAATCTCGTCACCGGCAAGTCTCTTTACTCGTTTTGTAATACATCATCTCGTGACTAACTCATTAGTCGTTTGGTTGCAAGGCTTATTATGATGTGTACTACCGAGAGGGCCCATAGATACCTCTCCGACACTCGGAGTGATAAATCCTATTCTTGATCTATGCCAACATCACAAACACCTTCGGAGACGCCTGTAGAGCATCTTTATAATCACCCAGTTACGTTGTGACGTTTGATAGCACACAAGGTGTTCCTCCGGTATTCGGAAGTTGCATAATCTCATAGTTAGAGGAACATGTATAAGTCATGAAGAAAGCAATAGCAGTAAAACTGAACGATCAAGTTTCTAAGCTAACGGATGGGTCTTGTCCATAACATCATTCTCCTAATGACGTGATCCCATTGATCAAATGACAACACATGTCTATGGTTAGGAAACATAACCATCTTTGATCAACGAGCTAGTCTAGTAGAGGCATACTAGGGACACTCTGTTTTATCTATGTATTCACACATGTACTAAGTTTCCGGTTAATACAATTCTAGCATGAATAATAAACATTTATCATGATATCAGGAAATATAAATAACAACTTTATTATTGCCTTTAGGGCATATTTCCTTGAGGTGGGAGGGAGAGGAGGCAGCCAGGGGTGCGCCCCCAAGTAGGCCGAATCCTACTTGGGATGCCTCCTCAATTCGGCCTCAACCCTGTCATATATTCGGAGAGAAGAAAGGTAGGGGGAAGAAGTGGGAATCATAGTCCAAACTTTCCTTCCTCCTTTCTTCTTTCCTTCTCCTCTTTTTAGTCCAGCCCATATGGGGGCGCACCAGCCCCTTGTGGCTGGTGTATTTCCCCTCTTGGCCCAATAGGCCCATATCTTTTGTCGGGGGTGCCCGAAACATTCTCCGGTGACCCGACAAGTACCCGATACCCTCCGGAACACTTCTGGTGTCCGAATACCATCGTCCTATATATTAATCTTTACCTCTCGACCATTTCAAAACTCCTCGTCATGTCCGTGATCTCATCCGGGACTCCGAACAACATTCGGTCACCAAATCACATAACTCATATAATACAATATCGTCATGAAACGTTAAGCGTGCGGACCCTACGGGTTCGAGAACTATGTAGACATGACCGAGACACTTCTCCGGGCAATAACCAATAGCGAAACCTGGATGCTCATATTGGCTCCCACATATTGTACAAAGATCTTTATTGGTCGAACCTTATGACAACATATGTTATTCCCTTTGTCATCGGTATGTTACTTTCCCGAGATTTGATCGTCGGTATCTTCATACCTAGTTCAATCTCGTTACCGGCAAGTCTCTTTACTCGTTCCGTAATACATCATCCTGCAACTAACTCATTATTCACTTTGCTTGCAAGGCTTCTTATGATGTGATTTACCGAGAGGGCCCAGAGATACCTCTCCAATACTCGGAGTGACAAATCCTAATCTTGATCTATGCCAATCCAACAAACACCTTCGGAGATACCTGTAGAGCATCTTTATAATCACTCAATTACGTTGTGACGTTTGATAGCACATAAGGCATTCCTCCGGTATCCGGGAGTTGCATAATCTCATAGTCGAAGGAATATGTATTTGACATGAAGAAAGCAATAGCAATAAAACTGAATGATCAATATGCTATGCTAACGGATGGGTCCTGTCCATCACATTATTCTCCTAATGATGTGATCCCGTTCATCAAATGACAACACATGTTTATGGTTAGGAAACTTAACCATCTTTGATTAACGAGCTAGTCTAGTATAGGCTTACCAGGGACTCGGTGTTTTGTCTATGTATCCACACATGTATCAAGTTTCCGGTTAATACAATTCTATCATAAATAATAAACATTTATCATGATATAAGGAAATATAAAATAACAACTTTATTATTGCCTCTAGGGCATATTTCGTTCATTTAAGGCCGGTTGCGTGCCAGCTAAGCCCTCTACGGCGACTCATAGGGGTCCGGAATACTGTCACCGTCGGAATAAACCGCCGTCCTAAAGCTGATAAATTGACTCCATCTCTCCGGTTGAGGACTCACCATCTGAATAAACGAGAGTCTCCCCACCAGATACAGAATCTTCCGCCAGCTCCAAACCTTGCGTGAAATCAACAAAAGTATGCTTCCAGCCGGGTTCAACCCGGGCGGGTTGCGTGCGCGGAGCCGACTCAAAGAGATCGGGAAAGGTGTCCGGCTCAGGCATGGAGTCGCCCATCTTGCCGATGAAGACGTGAATTCCACCGAAGGGGGCCCGATACACGTACTCGATTGAGTCGGCCTCGGGGATCCAGCCAGCGTCGTCGATGTAGATCTTGCCGTGGCGACTCTTGGTCATCCTGCCAACGGCGCATCCCTCGATCCCTAGGAGAGTGCCCTTCAAGAATTCAAAACCACGGTGCCCTCGCCCCACAGTGGGCGCCAACTGTCGTTGTTTTATCACGGCAGATGCCCTTGTGAAAGGTCTTAGGTGCGAGGCCATGACCACGGTGATTAGATTAAAGGGGTTGAGGGGTACGAGAGACACGAGTTTACCCAGGTTTAGCCCCTCACCAACGAGGTAAAAGCCTACTTCCTTCTTTGTGTTGTTTTGATTGAGTATCGATTACAAGGGAGCAGAATCGCTAAGCCTAGCTCTGGATCAATTGTTTCTTGTCCTCTAACCCGCCACAGGGTCTTGCCTTTATATACATAGGTCGAGGCCCTAGGCTTACAAGAGTCCGGGTTGGGTCATATAACGTGACCGACCCTGATTCTAAGTCGCCTTGCCTTCCTAGGTAAGTTGCCATCGGCCGACTCATACCTTCGGGTCTTGAGTCACCTTCGGGACTTGGGTCTTCAACATGCCCACTTGTAAGCCGGCCCTGGTCTTCATATCTTGTCTCCTTGGGCCTACTTGGGCCTTTGCTTATGAGTCTCCAATGTTGTAACCCGGCCCCTCCTGGGTGGGTCACACCATGGGGTTATATCTCCAACAGTAGGGGAAAACTTGCTCAAGAACGTTGGGGGCAATGGGGAAGAA
>LR738714.1:27306972-27362543 GCA_902687465.1 Secale cereale
CCTTAAATAGCCCCCCATGAATCTAACCGTTATGTTCTAGAAAATCTCAAGCGATACTAATGCTTAAGGGAGTGGTACTACCTTTGTGGGTAACATCAATCCCCATGGTAGTACACGCGGCACAAGGTACCGCACAAGCAGTACTACCTCTTATAGGAGCGGTACTACCCCTAATTATTGGTGGGTAACAGAAAACCCCACGGTAGTATGCACAATACAACAATGGAGTATTGCACAAGTGGTACTACCTCTTAAGGGAGCGGTACTACCTCTAATTAGATAGCAGCAGAACCAGAACTACCATAACTTCTGCAAACGAACTCCGAAATCAGCAAACTCAAGGTGTTGAATAGATGACAACAAGCACTGTCCAACAACGACTAGATAAATTAAGAACTAGCAATGGATAAGAAATGCCAATAGGATAGAGAAGAGAAGCTTCCCTAAATATGAACCGACAAAATCTCCAATATCGAAAACACAACGATGATGCATACGAACTACTCCGTTTTTGATGAACTTGAGTTTGACAAGAAGATGACCACAAACTCTAAAACGTCACATAGAGAAAAACCAAATAAGAAGTGATGCTAAGGATGCAGTGGTTTGAGATCTCTACGGACAATATGATCAAGCTACTCACTGGAGAGCCCCCCCTTAGTAGTACTGTTGGGGAACGTTGCATGGGAAACAAAAATTTTCCTACGCTCACCAAGATCAATCTAGGAGATGCACATCTACGAGAGGAGAGTTGGATCCACATACCCTTGTAGATCGCTAAGCGGAAGCGTTCAAGAACGCGGTTGATGGAGTCGTACTCGCCGCGATTCAGATCGCCGAAGATCCTAGCACCGAACGGACGGTGCCTCCGCGTTCTTCACACGTACAGCCCGGTGACGTCTCCCATGCCTTGATCCAGCAAGGAGAGAGGGAGAGGTTGGGAAACCTCCAACCAACAGCAGCACGACGGCGTGGTGGTGGTGGAGGAGCGCGGGACTCCAGCAGGGCTTCGCCAAGCGCTGCAAGAGACGAGGAGGGAGAGGGGTAGGGCTGCACCAAGAGGGAGACGTTCTCGTGTGTCCAACAGCCCTAAAACCTCACATATATATAGGGGGAAGGGAGGGCTGCGCCCCCCTTTAGGGTTTCCCTCCCCTAGGGTGCGGCCAGCCCTAGATCCCATCTAGGGGGGGCGGCCAAGGGGGAGAGAGGGGGAGGCGCACCACTATTGGGCCCTAGGGCCCAACTGCCTTAGGGTTTGCCCCCCTCCCCTCTTGGAGGCGCCCTGGGACTTGGTGGGGGGGCGCACCAGCCCCCTTGGGGCTGGTCCCCTCCCACACTTAGCCCACGCAGCCACCTGGGGCTGGTGGCCCCACCTGGTGGACCCCCGGGACCCTCCCGGTGGTCCCGGTACATTACCGATATCGCCCGAAACTTTTCCGGTGACCAAAACAGGACTTCCCATATATGAATCTTTACCTCCGGACCATTCCGGAACTCCTCGTGACGTCCGGGATCCCATCCGGGACTCCGAACAACATTCGGTAACCGCGTACATACTTTCCCTATAACCCTAGCGTCATCGAACCTTAAGTGTGTAGACCCTACGGGCTCGGGAACCATGTAGACATGACCGAGACAACTCTCCGGCCAATAACCAACAGCGGGATCTGGATACCCATGTTGGCTCCCACATGTTCCACGATGATCTCATCGGACGAACCACGATGTCAAGGATTCAATCAATCCCGTATACGATTCCCTTTGTCTATCGGTATAGCACTTGCCCGAGATTCGATCGTCGGTATACCGATACCTTGCTCAATCTCGTTACCGGCAAGTCTCTTTACTCGTTCCGTAACACATCATCCCGTGATCAACTCCTTGATCACATATTGTGCACATTATGATGATGTCCTACCGAGTGGGCCCAGAGATACCTCTCCGTCATACGGAGTGACAAATCCCAGTCTCGATTCGTGCCAACCCAACAGACACTTTCGGAGATACCTGTAGTGCACCTTTATAGCCACCCAGTTACGTTGTGACGTTTGGTACACCCAAAGCATTCCTACAGTATCCGGGATTTGCACAATCTCATGGTCTAAGGAAAAGATACTTGACATATAGAAAAGCTTTAGCATACGAACTACACGATCTGTGCTAGGCTTAGGATTGGGTCTTGTCCATCACATCATTCTCCTAATGATGTGATCCCGTTATCAACGACATCCAATGTCCATGGTTAGGAAACCGTAACCATCTATTGATCAACGAGCTAGTCGTCTAGAGGCTCACTAGGGACATGGTGTTTGTCTATGTATCCACACATGTATCTGAGTTTCCTTTCAATACAATTCTAGCATGGATAATAAACGATTATCGTGAACAAGGAAATATAATAATAACCAATTTATTATTGCCTCTAGGGCATATTTCCAACAGTCTCCCACTTGCACTAGAGTCAATAATCTAGTTCACATCGCCATGTGATTAACACTCACAGGTCACATCGCTATGTGACCAACATCCAAAGAGTTCACTAGAGTCAGTAATCTAGTTCACATCAATATGTGATTAACACTCAATGAGTTCTGTGTTTGATCATGTTATGCTTGTGAGAGAGGTTGTAGTCAACGGGTCTGCAACATTCAGATCCCTATGTACTTCGCAAAACTTTATGTCATATCGTAGATGCTGCTACCACGTTCCATTTGGAGCTATTCCAAACTGTTGCTCCATTATACGTATCCGGTATCTCCACTTAGAGTTATCCGGATAGGTGTTAAGCTTGCATCGACGTAACTCTTTACATCAAACTCTTTATCACCTCCATAACCGAGAAACATTTCCTTATTCCTCTAAGGATAATTTTGACCACTATCTAGTAATCCACTCCTGGATCACCTTTGTACCCTCTTGCCAGACATGTGGCAAGGCACACATCAGGTGCGGTACTTAGCATGACATACCGTATAGAGCCTATGACAAAAGCATAGGGGACGACCTTCGTCCTTCCTCTTCCTTCTGCCGTGGTCAAGTTTTGAGTCTTACTCAACTTCACACCTTACAACTCAGGTAAGAACTCCTTCTTTGACTGATCTATTTTGAACTCCTTCAAAATCATGTCAAAGGTGTGTGTTCTTTTGAAAGTATCATCAGGCGTCTTGATCTATCTGTATAGGTCTTGATGCCCAATATGTAAGCAGCTTTATCCAGGTCTTCCTTTGAAAAACTTATTTCAAACAACCCTTTATGCTTTCCAGAAAATTTTACATCTTTCGGATCAATCATATGTCATTCACATACACTTATCAGAAATGTTGTAGTGCTCCCACTCACTTTATTGTAAATACAAGTTTCTAACAAACTTTGTATACCCAAAACTTTGATCACTCCATCAAAGCATATATTCCGACTCCGAGATGCTTGCTCTAGTCCATGGAAGGATCGCTGGAGCCAGCATATCCTTTTAGCATCCTTATGATCGACAAAACCTTTCTGATTGTATCACATACAACCTTTCCTTACGAAAACTGGTAAGGAAACTTGTTTTGTCATCCATCTGCCAGATTTCATAAATGCAGCTAATGCTAACATGATTCCGACGGACTTAAGCATCGCTACGGGTGAGAAAATCTCATCGTAGTCAACTCCTTGAACTTGTGGAAAACTCTTCGCCACAAGTCGAGCTTCATAGACGGTGACATTACCGTCCACGTCCGTCTTAGTCTTAAAGATCCATTTGTCTCAATGGCTTGCCGATCATAGGGCAAGTCCACCAAAGTCCATACTTTGTTTCGATACATGGATCCTATCTCGGATTTATCGGCTTCTAACCATTTGTCGGAATATGGGCCCACCATCACTTCTCCATAGTTCGTAGGTTCATCGTTGTCCAACAACATGACCTCTAAGACAAGATCACCGTACCACTCAGGAGTAGTACACATCCTTGTCGACCCACGAGGTTCGATAGCAACTTGATCTGGAGCTTCATGATCACTATCATCAGTATCCTCTTCAACTGTCGTAGTTTCCACAGAAACATCTTTCTGTGTTGCACTACTATCCGGTTGAAGTGAGGGTTCGACAACCTCATCAAGTTCTATCTTCCTCCCACTCAATTCTTTCGAGAAAAACTCCTTTTCGAGAAAGGACCCATTCTTAGGGACAAACATTTTTGCCCTTGGATCTGAGATAGGAGGTATACCCAACTGTTACCTTTGGGTATCCTATGAAGATGTATTTGTCCGCTTTGGGTTCGAGCTTATCCCGGCTGAAGCCATAAGCATTGCAGCCCCAAACATTAAGAAAACGACAACTTTGGTTTCTTGCCAAACCATAGTTCATACGGCGTCGTCTCAACGGACTTAGATGGTGCCCTATCTAAAGTGAATGCAGCTGTCTCTAATGCATAACCTCAAAATAATAGCGGTAGATCGGTAAGATACACCATAGATCGCACCATATCTCATAAGGTTCGATTACGATGTCCGGACACACCATTACGTTGTGGTGTTCCAGGGGACTTCAACTGCGAAACAATTCCACAATGTCTTAAGTGATTGCCAAACTCATAATTCAGATAATATCCCCTTGATCAGATCGTAGGAACATGATCTTCTTGTTATGATGATTCTTAATCTTCACTCCGAAATTTTTGAACCTTTCAAACGTTTCAGACTTTTGCTTCATTAAGTAAATATACCATATTTACTCAAATCGTCAGTGAAGATGAGAAAATAACGATATCCATCACACGCCTTAATTCTCATTGGATCACATACATCAGCATGTATGATTTCCAACAAGTCACTTGCCCGTTTCATTGTACCTGAAAACGGGATCTCAGTCATCCTGCCCATGAGGCATGGCTCGCATGTGTCAAGCGATTCAAAATCAAGTGACTCCAAACGTCCATCAGCATGGAGTTTCTTCATGCATTTTATGCCAAAATGACCTAATCGGCAGTGCCACAAGAAAGTGGTACTATCATTATTAACTCTACATCTTTTGGCATTAATATTATCATTATGTGTATTACCATGATCGAGATTCAACGAACCATTGGGTGCATGACCATAAAGGTATTATTCATGTAAACAGAATAACCATTATTCTCTAACTTAAATGAATAACCGTATTGCGATGAACATGATCTAATCATTTTCACGCTCAACGTAGACACCTGATAACATTTATCTAGGTTCAATACTAATCTCGAAAATAGAGGAAGTGTGCGATGGTGATCTCATCAACCTTGGAAACACTTCCAACACACATCGTCACCTCGCCCTTAGCTAGTCTCCGTTCAGTCCGTAGCCTTTGCTTCAAGTCACTAATAATAGCAACTGAACCGGTATCCAATACCCAGGTGCTACAAGGAGTACTACTAAGGTACACATCAATAACACGTATATCAAATATACTTTGTTGAAGTTGCCATCTATCATATCTACCATGTATTTGGGGTGGTTCCGCTACCATGTGACCGTTCCCCTTACAATAGAAGCACTTAGTCTCGAGGTTTGGGTTCAACCATGGGTTCTTTTATCAGAGCGACAACAGGTTTGCCATTCATGAAGTTTCCCTTCTAGCCCTTACCCTTTTGAAACCAGTGGTCTTGTTAAACCATCAACACTTGATGCTCCTTCTTGATCTCTACTTTTGCGGTAGTAAGAACCGCTGACAGCACCGGGATCATCTCCATCCTTTGCATGTCATAGTTCATCACGAAGTTCTAGTAGCTTGGTGATAGTGTCTAGAGAATTCCGTCAACCACTATCTCACCTGGAAGATTAACTCCCACTTGGTTCAAGTGATTTCAGCACCCAGACATTCCGAGCACATGCTCACTAGTTGAGCCATTCTCCTCCATCTTTTTGGCAAAAGAACTTGTCAGAGGTCTCATACCTCTTAACACGGGCATGAGCCTGAAATCCCAATTTCAGCTCTTAGAACATCTCATATGTTCTATGGCGTTCAAAACGTCATTGGAATCCCGATTCTAAGCCGTAAAGTATGGTGCACTAAACTATCAAGTAGTCATCAGGACGTGTCTCTCAGGTGTTCACAACATCCACAGACAACGTTGTAGGGGTTTGCACATCGAGCGGTGCATCAAAGACGTAAGCTTTCTGCGTAGCAGTGAGGACACTCCTCGGACTACGGACCCAGTCCGCATCCTTGCTTACAATATCTTTCAACTTAGTCTTTCTCTAGGATCGTATTTAAACAGGGAGCTACAACGCAAGCTATTGATCTACAACATAATTTGCAAAGGCAACTTAGACTATTGTTCATGATAAGTGAGTTATTACCTAATCAAATTATTTATAACTCCCACTCAAATTGACATCCCTCTGGTCATTCGAGCGTGACATGATCCAAATTCACCAACCCAAGTCCGATCATCACGTGAGATGAGGTGGTGTCAATGGTGAACATCAACATGTTGATCATATCTACTATATGACTCATGCTCGACCTTTCGGTCCTCCGTGTTCCGAGGCCATGTCTGTACATGCTAGGCTCGTCAAGTCTAACCCGAGTGTTCTGCATGTGCAAAACTGGCTTGCACCCGTTGTATGCGAACGTAGAGTCTATCACACCCGATCATCACGTGGTGCTTCGAAACGACGAACCTTCGCAACGGCGCACACTCGGGGGGAACACAATTTTATCTTGAAATTTTAGTGAAGGATCATCTTATAATGCTACCGTCGTCCTAAGCAAAATAAGATGCATGAAAGGATTAACATCACATGCAAATCATAAGTGACATGATATGGCCATCAACTCGTGCTTTTGATCTCCATCTCCAAAGCACCGGCATGATCTCCATCGTCACCGGCGCTACACCATGATCTCCATCATCATGATCTCCATCATCGTGTCGCCATCGGGGTTGTCGCGCGCCCACCATGCTCTTACTACTATTGCTACCGTTTAGCGATAAAGTAAAGCATTACAAAGCGCTTAATGATTGACACGCAGGTCATACAAAAATTAAAGACAACCCTATGGCTCCTGCCGGTTGCCGTATGCATCGACATGCAAGTCGATATTAACTATTACAACATGATCATCTCATACATCAAATATATCTCATCATGTCATTGGCCATATCATATCACATACATACCCTGCAAAAACAAGTTAGACGTCCTCTAATTTGTTGTTGCATGTTTTACGTGGCTGCTATGGGTATCTAGCAAGAACGCTTCTTACCTACACAAAGCCACAACGGTGATATTCAAGTTGCTATTTAACCTTCTACAAGGACCGCCTTGTTCTATTCCGATTCAACTAAGATAGGAGAGACAGACACCCGCCAGCCATCTTATGCAACAAAAGTCACATGTCTGTCGATGGAACCGGTCTCATGTACGTGGACATGTAAAGTTGGTCCGGGCCGCTTCATCCCATAATACCGCTGAATCAAGAAAGACTAAGGAGGGCAGCAATTTAAACATCAACGCCACAAACCCTTTTGTGTTCTACTCGAGAAAGCATCTACGCAAGAACCTAGCTCATGATGCCACTGTTGGGGAACGTCGCATGGGAAACAAAAATTTTCCTACGTTCACCAAGATCAATCTAGGAGATGCATCTACGAGAGGAGAGTTGGATCCACATACCCTTGTAGATCGCTAAGCGGAAGCGTTCAAGAACGCGGTTGATGGAGTCGTACTCGCCGCGATTCAGATCGCCGAAGATCCTAGCACCGAACGGACGGTGCCTCCGCGTTCTTCACACGTGCAGCCCGGTGACGTCTCCCACGCCTTGATCCAGCAAGGAGAGAGGGAGAGGTTGGGGAAGACTCCATCCAACAGCAGCACAACGGCGTGGTGGTGATGGAGGAGCGCGGGACTCCAGCAGGGCTTCGCCAAGCGCTGCAAGAGACGAGGAGGGAGAGGGGTAGGGCTGCGCCAAGATGGAGATGTTCTCGTGTCTCTAGCAGCCCCAAAACCCCTCATATATATAGGGGGAAGGGAGGGCTGCGCCCCCCTTTAGGGTTTCCCTCCCCTAGGGTGCGGCCAGCCCTAGATCCATCTAGGGGGGGCGGCCAAAGGGGGAGAGAGGGGGAGGCGCACCACTATTGGGCCTTAGGGCCCAACTGCATTAGGGTTTGCCCCCCTTCCCCTCTTGGGGCGCCCTGGGACTTGGTGGGGGGGCGCACCAGCCCCCTTGGGGCTGGTCCCCTCCCACACTTAGCCCACGCAGCCACCTGGTGGACCCCCGGGACCCTCCCGGTGGTCCCGGTACATTACCGATATCGCCCGAAACTTTTCCGGTGACCAAAACAGGACTTCCCATATATGAATCTTTACCTCCGGACCATTCCGGAACTCCTCGTGACGTCCGGGATCTCATCCGGGACTCCGAACAACATTCGGTAACCGCGTACATACTTTCCCTATAACCCTAGCGTCATCGAACCTTAAGTGTGTAGACCCTACGGGTTCGGGAACCATGTAGACATGACCGAGACAACTCTCCGGCCAATAACCAACAGCGGGATCTGGATACCCATGTTGGCTCCCACATGTTCCACGATGATCTCATCGGATGAACCACGATGTCAAGGATTCAATCAATCCCGTATACGATTCCCTTTGTCTATCGGTACAGCACTTGCCCGAGATTCGATCGTCGGTATACCGATACCTTGCTCAATCTCGTTGCCGGCAAGTCTCTTTACTCGTTCCGTAACATATCATCCCGTGATCAACTCCTTGATCACATATTGTGCACATTATGATGATGTCCTACCGAGTGGGCCCAGAGATACCTCTCCGTCATACGGAGTGACAAATCCCAGTCTCGATTCGTGCCAACCCAACAGACACTTTCGGAGATACCTGTAGTGCACCTTCATAGCCACCCAGTTACGTTGTGACGTTTGGTACACCCAAAGCATTCCTACGGTATCTGGGAGTTGCACAATCTCATGGTCTAAGGAAAAGATACTTGACATATAGAAAAGCTTTAGCATACGAACTACACGATCTGTGCTAGGCTTAGGATTGGGTCTTGTCCATCACATCATTCTCCTAATGATGTGATCCCGTTATCAACGACATCCAATGTCCATGGTTAGGAAACCGTAACCATCTATTGATCAACGAGCTAGTCGTCTAGAGGCTCACTAGGGACATGGTGTTTGTCTATGTATCCACACATGTATCTGAGTTTCCTTTCAATACAATTCTAGCATGGATAATAAACGATTATCGTGAACAAGGAAATATAATAATAACCAATTTATCATTGCCTCTAGGGCATATTTCCAACATGTACGACAATCATTCCTGTAACCCGGTCTCCCAACTAACACCATGAGACCGGTAAAATAAAAAACCTATCAATTTCGAACATTTGCCTTGCGCATAATCCATTTGAGCTAGATGATGGTGATCATGGCCGTCTCAAGTTGGGACACCTTTCTTGTTAGCGCACGCTTGGTGAAGACTCGCAATTTGCTCCCCCCATACTCCGCTATGGGAAGGCCACTCTTAGGCACATCTTCACAAGACCATTATCATCAGGTTGTCAGAAAGCTTCAATCATATGATCTGTTCATGATGCTCTTCTTGAACTTGTACACCGCAACCTTGATGACGATCATCACTTGATGTCATCCTCCATGGGTTACATGAGATTCCTTTGATGCAAACTCATGAAAAGATACATAACCCCACATAGAAACCTCACATGGATCATGGGTTAGTACACAAAGCATGATGGACAATGTTTACCATACCATGGGATCACTTGATCCCACTATGCATCTTATACGTTTTCTGTGTTAATCAACTTAATCCACTCTTAGCACTTAGTCTTGGTAAACCTTGTGTATTATTTTATCTATTCATTACGATGATGTCTTAAAAGTAAACATGAATGTTCACACAATCTTCTTCTTCAAGACATGCTTGCAACATGCTCAAACTCTCACAAGACCAATCTTTGAATAACTCCATGAACAAAAACTTGGTCATCACATAATCTCCTTCTTTCAACTTGAAGCCAACATATGGTGTTCGAGCATTGCCTACGGACAAACTCGTCAAATATAACTCAAGGCAACCATTAGCCCATAGGAATTATCATCAATTACCAAACCCAAACATGGGGGCACCATGCTCTTTCATGATGCCTCTTCTCCAAGAACTTAAGGTTTCTACGCCTCCCACGGCACCACCTCCGGTCCGCCTCATCTTCGGTGGTCCTAGGGCCATGGAAGCACGATGGACCCCGACCCTTGCTAGCGGGAGGGATCTTGCTCCATTATTGGGTATTTTTATGAGTTTGTTTTGGGTTTGCGTCCTGCTTGGGAAGAGGAGGCGGTGGTGGCTCCTTGAGGATGGAGGTGTGTCTTCGGCGGATCTCGTGAGATTGGTCGGTGCTGGTCTTCAGTAGATCCGCCGAATTCAGCCTTCGCTCATCTGTTTGCAAATTAAATCCTTTCGATATATACTTCTCTTCATCAGTGACAATTGTTGTTCTGGTGCGGTTGGTCACATGTGGTCTAAGCACGACGACTTCCTGGCCGATTACTACAACAAGTTTGGCCTGGCTCATGTGAGAGAGCGGCAATGATGGCGGCGTGCCTTTGACTCGTTCCAATATTTGCAGTCGTCACTATGTGATCTACAAACATGGATATAACTTTCATTATTTATGTGTTTTTTATACCGCCATGTCAGGACGAGGTCATGAGTTTTATTGTAAAAAAAGATTGGCATGTTATCTTCAATACTACAATTTGTTTGCATGCATTTGGTTGCGCACATAAAAAAAGAATTCTTCCCATAAAAAAAGATTGGCATTAATTTTGTTTTTTCGGAAGCATTTTGTAATGTTGTTTCTCCCTGAATATTTGCACGCATGTTTAGAATTCGTCAATGTTTGTTCCCGATTTTTTTTCTTCAGAATTTTCTTATTTGTTTCATTTTTTTATTGTTCATGAGGGTGCATATAAGCTCGCGAGAACGGTACTTTGGCAAACAATTATGATAAATGATGTCAAATGTATCCATGGAAAAATACCACTCTCTCCAATCCTTAGTTCAAAATTGCGACACTTATTTATGATTGGAGGGAGTACCAATTATTTTTCAAACTTTTCATATATTTCATGCTACGTTCTCCTACCACACGGGGGTTACGAAAAGGAGAGCAGAAAGAAACCATGTTAGTGGTAGATACGTTTCCAATGCACACGCTCTAACTTTTATAAAAGTAAATAAAAGACAACTAAAAGAAAAGAAGTGCACACACACGCACACACGCTCTTTCTTTTTCACAACATTTTTGTCATTCGGTGCGGGGCCCCAGCAGCCAGCGGCTGCATGGCCGCAACTTTGATGGTCAATCCTCGGTGGTTTTTGCTAGCAAGAGAAAACAAAAGACGACCGTTAGCGCCGCGCCGTCAACGTTGTCGGCCGCGAGCGA
This sequence comes from Secale cereale, assembly GCA_902687465.1. Taxonomy (NCBI): domain Eukaryota; kingdom Viridiplantae; phylum Streptophyta; class Magnoliopsida; order Poales; family Poaceae; genus Secale; species Secale cereale. The sequence goes on from LR738714.1 coordinate 27,318,433, forward strand.
TTGGCCTTGTCAAAACATGTTGATAAAAATGTTCAGTGTTTTTTGTTAGTGTCAATTTTTCGGTGTGGTGCAATGTGTCAGGTTTCGTAAAGTGATCGTTTTTTTTCTGCGAGTTGTGACGTAAAAGTGATGGTCATGTGCATTTTACTCGTTTAGGATCGGAGGGACTTCCGATTATTTTCTATATATACTTCTTATATTTTTATTTATGCTACGTTCTCCTACCACATGGAGGTTACGAAAAGGAGAGAAAAAGGCCCAGGTTAGTAGATACGTTTCCAATGCACACGCTCTAACCTTTTGTAAAAGGAAAAAAAAAAAGACAAGTAGAGTAGAAAATAGAAGAAGTGCACGCACACGCACACACACTCTTCCTTTGTCACTACACCATTGTCACTTGGTCCTGGGGCCCGGCACCCAGCTGCATGGCCGCAGTTTCGATGGTCAATCGTCGGTCATCACCGCACCGCACCGCACCCGAAGCGCATGGGCTCCACGCCGCTCGCCTGACACCTCAAAAGGATCCCACTCTACGCATACACAGTCACCATCGACTCACCACGCTGTCCTCATTTGCTTTCCTTGGCTTTGCTAATAATCATATCTTCCCCCGCCCAAACCCCAGATTCTGCTGCCCAGATTAACTAATTTAACCACCCCACCTCTCACTGTGAGCCTGAGCCGCAGCAAACAAACGAACAAAACCTCATGAAAGCAATTAAAAACTGGCACCACCGGCGGCAGCAACGCGGTGCAGCAAGCATCCCAGAGCAGTGTAGTGACGATGCTGCTACCGATGCAAATGGTAGGGTAGTGGCCACCATGGCGTAGTGGGGGAATATCTGTAGCCTTTCCCCCAAATCTTTTTCCTTCCTCGGGGCTCTGCCCAGACAGTGCAAAACTGTCCTGGATTCGCAATTTTTGCATGCAAGTGAGAGGAATCTTTCCACCCTGTTTATTACAGTAAGTAACCAAAAAACCACCATCATGACAGTGAAAGCGGCTAACAAACCATGATGCTCTGATTCCTTTTGCTTGCACTCCAAAGCTCCAACCTCCAACCTCCAAGCTCCAAGCGTGTGAGGCGTGAATGCCATATCGGTAGAGCCATAGAGCCATAGGCATCCATCCATCAACAAACTTTCGAGGTTTCGAGGTGATTGATCATGCCGCTTTGCTAGATGAGATCAAACACCCCATCTCTTCTCCAACCCCACACTCAAATCACATCTTTCGCTTGACACAATCTTCCTTTCCTTTCCACCTCTCGCAAATCCTGGGATTATCACTTGGAAAGGCTAATCTTTTCTGCTACTACCTTTGATCCATCCCTCTGCTCTGCTCGCTACCACTGCCACTGCCAGCTTTGGCCAACCCCCATTATTGCCCTCTGCCGCCCTCGCCTACCCGCACCTCGCCTGGGGTACTTCCTGGCTCGCTCGCCGTCAATGCCCGCCCCGTGAATCTCTCCGCTCGCCATCACTGGGAATCTCCCATCGCGGTCGACCGTAGGTGGGCTTCGCCCGGGCTTCATTTATTATCACCCCAAAAGATTCGAGCTCGTGGGTGGAGCTCTGGTAGCTCGGGAACTTAAGCGCGGTGGTCTTGAGTTCTTGGGCCTCTGGCGCCTGCGCCTCCCCTCTCTTTCCGGTGAGGGTTTCAGCTCAGAGCTTCGATTCTAGTGTGTTCTTGGAGGTTCCCAACAAGATCCCCTCTTGTATTGGCTCGCCGGATTGGTTCATCCAAGATCTGAGCTCCGAGCAAGCGAGGAGCGCAAGATTTCATTTGGAGCTGCTGCTGGGCTCATCTGCTGTCTGTCCATGGGTTCTCGTCCTCGGTCCGACCGTGGGGGAACTGCGGCGGCGTTCGTCCTGGCGGCGCTGCTGGTGGTCTCTTGGTCGGCGGCGGGGGTGGGCGCGATAGGGGCCAACTGGGGCACGCAGGCGAGCCACCCGCTGCCGCCGGACACGGTGGTCAAGATGCTCAAGGACAACGGCTTCCAGAAGGTGAAGCTGTTCGACGCCGAGGACGGCACCATGAGCGCCCTCAGGAAGAGCGGCCTGGAGGTCATGGTCGGCATCCCCAACGAGCTGCTCACCATCATGGCCAACAGCATGAAGGCCGCCGACAAGTGGGTCGAGAAGAACGTCTCCAACTACCTCAACAAAGGCTGCAACGTCAGGTATCCTATTAATTACTCTGCTTTGTTGACTCTCATTTGTTGCCATGCTTGATTGCTTGATTGGTTGGTTTCTAGTTCATGCTATTTATGCTAGCTGGAGTGTGGCCTCATTTGATTCTACTGTAGTTCGGAAGATGAACTGTCATGAGTCTAGAGTTAGTGAGGGGTGAAGGCGACATTTTTCGCGGTACCTTCGGTCTGTCTTTCTCGGCTGGTGGCCAACAAGTGTAGCTCTTGTTTGGCTCAATGCTCGACTTGGAGACCTGCTTCATTTGTGCTCGGTTCATATGGATGGACAGTGACAAATCTAGAATTAGCAGGGAAATGAGAAATTTCCGCATTACCTTCAATCTGTCTCGATTGGAGACCCACTTCTCGGCGCTTTCCATGGTGCTTCTGGTTTGCGCTCTGCTTGGTTGCACTGCTGGTTACATGTATTCCATGGGAAACAGAAAAGTTACCAAGCAGGGCACTTTCTGTTTCCATTGAGCATCACACATGATTGATGGTGGTTATCGGTTTGAAGACTTCACTTTGCTCATCAATTCATACTGTTTCTTTACATTACATGGAATTCTCCAGCAAGAAGTTCACCATGTCCATGGTTCCAGCCGGTTCGCACTACTGGATTCTCGTCATCACTTTTTTGAATTCAAGGCTCTTATAACATTGTAAAGTCCCCTTTTACATGGCATGCCTATCCCTTAGGTTACATCTCTTCTCTCCTAGGAGTATATTTTAAAAAATACGTAAGGTTATGCCGTCCACTCTCCATTTAAGGCTGGTATCACATTGTTACCATTTGGATTTTTCCTCCCATCTCTAGTTTTTTCAACTGTTGTTTCCTGAAAACCGCTTCAACTGCCTCACCTCTTATTCGCTTACCAAACAAAATTATGTTTTTTTGGTAATCCAATAAGTGCTTTCCAAATAGTAAATGTTCACTATATAAAAACCTTTTTTACACAATCACATAATATGGGCAGGCAAATCACGGGCTAACGTACTAGAAAATTTATACCCTATTGCAATGCACGGGCAATTATCTAGTTGAATTTAAAGGATACACCAATCTACAAGTCTGTCTATGGTATAAAAGGTATAAAAGGCCTTTATACGGTTGTAGGCCATTTTGAAAAGTATCCGTCTCTCACAAAAACTGTACCAGGAACATCTAGTAAAAAGCTTTTTTAGCTTTTATCAAAAGCTGGCCTGTGGGCCTTTTTACAAGGAAAAAGTTAGGAATTATTTAGCCAGGAGAAACCAGTCAACTCTTCTTCTTTGTACTGCTACAAATGACAGTTCCTGGGAGTTCCCTTGATCCATTGTGTGTATAAGAATAATGTATTATATTTAGATACTTATTTGTTAGTGTATAGATAGGAATATATTTGCGCAAACAGAAAATTGCGAAACCATGCACAAGACTGTGTAAAGGACCATCTACGGTTCGAACATGTGGGGTGACCATTCGTTAACCATTTACATTTATTTGGAACAATGCTCACAGCATGTATTACGAGGTTCATGTTTTAAATGAGATGTTCACAATCAACCACTTATGAGTTGTGCTTGTGCGTACCATTTTCAAACGGAATTGAACGATCAGGTTGAGCAGTAGCATTCAATTGATTCCCTCTGAAGCTCCTAGGTGGAAGAAGGGGGGACCTTGCAACGTGGAGGAAATGCATCCTTTTTTTGTCCAGTCTTTATTTCTGTTGCTTCTTTGACGGTGATATTATACTTGCTCTCTTCCCTCTCCCTTAAGTGATAGCTCCTGTATAGAATTTACCTCATACCTACGCTGTCTTGCAATGGCTATGTTTATACTCATTTCACTACTTGTTGGACCGTGTGGTCCTGGTGGGCAGGCATATTTCTCTTATGTGTCATAATTTCAAAGTTTTTTTAAAATGAAACTTGAAGGCTTCAGCCTTTTTAGCACATTCTGAAAACCTATCAGCACTACCAAGCATTTTGCAAACATTTAACATCTTTCTGTTCTTTCTATGACGTGTACAATTTATGTAGCTGCTTACATATTTTTGATTAAACTATGTTAAATTCCTAACCATAGTAACACTCAGTTTCTTGAACTCAGATTATTATTCAACCTGGAAAATCCATGAACTATTTCATTGGTGGTTTTGCAGTGGTTTGGGAGAATATGCACATTTCCAGCTAGGAATACAGAGTTAAACCACATCTGTTTTGCTTTCTAGCTCCATCCCTCCATCTTATAACACTGTACTGGTTGCATTTATTTTCATGAAACAGCTGTACATGCACTGTCCCTGATAAATTTCATGCAGCATTCTTTTGGAGTTGCAACTCCAATGTCTGCTACCTGCTTGATGATCTAGTAAGCTGAATATGTGATAACACTTCATCTGAACTACTGATAAGCACATGATGAAATGAAATGGTCTTTACTGCTTCCACAATATGTAGTAAGCAAAATGCATGTTCAGCAAGATCAGTTTAGGCTCCATGTTCTCATGTCCCATATTCGATCTCATTCTTACAGCAATGCCTTCTTGATGTTGATCCACCACTTGCATATATCATTGTCTCATCTTGATTTGCCCTGTTATTTTGCTAGGTATGTTGCGGTTGGTAACGAGCCTTTCCTGTCGACATACAACGGAAGCTTTCTGCTAACCACCTTTCCTGCCCTCCGAAACATACAAAGTGCCCTCGTGAAGGCTGGTTTGGGCAATCAAATCAAAGTAACTGTTCCTCAAAATGCTGATGTGTATGATACAGCAACGGGCAAGCCTTCTGACGGGGATTTTCGCACAGATATTCATGACCGGATACTCGAAATTGTAAAATTTCTGAGCGACACTGGTGGTGTTTTTACTGTCAACATCTACCCTTTCATCAGTCTCTACATTGATCCAAACTTCCCTGCTGAGTATGCCTTCTTTGACGGGCGCTCACAGCCCGTTGTTGATGGCTCTGCAACATACACGAACATGTTTGACGCCAACCACGACACACTCATCTGGGCTCTGAAGAAGAATGGATTTGGGAATCTGCCGATCGTTATTGGGGAGATAGGCTGGCCAACCGATGGTGACATGAACGCAAATGCTCAGCTCGCCCAGCGCTTCAACCAAGGCTTCATGACACATATCGCCAGTGGGCGAGGGACCCCGATGAGGCCTGGACCGATTGATGCTTACTTATTCAGTCTGATCGATGAGGATGATAAGAGCATACAGCCAGGGAATTTCGAGCGCCACTGGGGGATCTTCACATACGATGGCATCCCAAAGTATCAGCTGAACTTCGGCGTACCGAATTCAGAGATTAAAAGAGCAAGCGGCGTGAAGTACCTCGACAAGAAATGGTGTGTGCTGAAGCCTACTGTCAACCTCGACGACCCAAAGCTTCCAGACACGGTGAGCTACGCGTGCGCCAGGGCGGACTGCACCAGCCTTGGCTACAGGACTTCTTGCGGAATGCTGGACATCCGGAGCAACATCTCGTACGCCTACAACAGCTTCTACCAGAAGAACGACCAAGACGATGTGGCCTGCGGCTTCTCGGGCTACGCGACGACCACCGGCCAGGACCCCAGCACCGGGACATGCAGGTTCGGGATCATGATCGAGGTCGACTCGGCCTACTCGTGGAAGCCGCGGCGGGACCGAAGCAACTACCTCCTGGTGCTTCTTCTTGCACTTGTTCACCTCTGTGTGTCATCCTCATAGGTGCTTTTTTTTCTTTCTTTGCGGAAGATGGCCCGGCCATGACAGCATCAACAGCCTGGCAGCTTAGAGGGGTATTTGATGCCTGCTGTCAGTGTTCATCCATGTAGGAACCTTTTTCGACCTTTTTCTTCTAATTTCGATGGATGCGGACGTCGCAGCCGCATGGTTGAATTCTTGTTAGCGTAGCTTTGATCTCCCGGTACCATTGTGATTGGGATGGTGATGCACTGGACCATTTATACCCAGGAATGGGAGTGAGGGCATAGCTATCAAACCTGCAAATGTGGTGAGTCCAGACCAGTTTTTCTCTTCTAATTTATGCATGATGGTCTCTAGACTTAGACATTGGTAACTACCTATGCACCATAGAGCATCCAAGTAGCCCTAGCCATACACTAGCCAGTAGGCTTTGGAGGAGCACTGCCAATCTGAGTCGATTTACTGAAAACTGGAGACCAATTGCCTGTAGACATCTGCACTTGGGAGCAGTCATTTCAGATCATGGATCTGGTGCCAGACCAACCGTCTGCTTGAATTCATACTGCAGTTATGGTTTTTTGTTTTCAGTGGTTGCTATCAGTGTCAAGCTGCCAGCCATGTCGGCATCATCGTCGTTGTCGTCGTCGTCCCCATCATCATCTTCTTGGACTGCAATGAAGAGGCAATGTGGATGGCTTATCTCCCAGGAATTGACAACCTTATTTTCCTCACCATTTCTAAATAAAACAGTATTATAAAAGCTTAACAAGTGGTAGCCAACATGATAGACATGCACTTGGATTGCATCCCAAACCCAAAATTGACCTAAAACCCTGTGGTGTCAGCTCATCTAAGCACCACATAGCTTCATAAACTTTTGGTTTAATATCAAGCAAGAAAAAAAAAACAGAGGTGCCTTTTTGAAAAGCCATGAGGCCGATTAATCACATAGCCTTTATGTACAGTCACCACTGAGTGACACCAATAATTGGTTGCCTGGCATGAGCTAAAAACAAGAATGAGTCATTGGAACTTGCTTGAAACATCCACATAAAAAAGTGTGTTGCCAAGCAAAGGAAGCCACCCCACCTAAGAACCACACCAGCAAAACCTAAAGGCAGGCATCCACACCTCTTAATCCAACCAAAAGCACACAAGTGGAGTAGCACATAGACAGCACAAGCACAGAAGAGATAAAGAAAAAGCATATGAATGCATCCACTGAGCCCATGAACTCTGTCCGAGGTGCAGCTGGTGTCACTCATGCTTGCCACTCCTTTTCCCTCCTCCTTATCCTTCCCAATGTGGCAACCCATTTTCCCACCTCCTTATCCTTCCCAATGTGGCAACATCAACATGGGTGGGTTGTTCATATCAATGAAAAAAATAGCGCGTTATTTTGACGCGTCGCTATAGCATATCAGCAAAGGCCACGTTACGTTTTAGCTAATTTGCTCACTACGGCGCTATCAGATCAACGAAAAAAATAGCGTCAACGTTTTAGCTAATTTGCTCACTACGGCGCTATCAGATCAACGAAAAAAATAGCGCGCTATTTTGACGCGTCTCTATAGCAAGGCCATGTCACGTTTTAGCTAATTTGCTCACTGCGGCGTTATCTGCGCTATAGCGCACTATTTTGACGCTAAATGAAATAACGTTGTACTGTTTTTGCGTGTACCACACAACAGCCCATCACATCGCCGCATTGGCCCAACTCACTCCCACTCCCTCTCAGACGTGATGCATACAACGGCCCATATAGCAACGCATACAACCTAACCTAGCAAACTCTTCACAAATTTCCCACCAGCTCGTGATTTAGGGTGGCGGCGGCGGTGGTTCGTGAGCGGCAGCGGCTTCTCTTCATCCCGTCTCCAAGTAGCGGAGTCGGCGGCGTTCGTGACTCGTGAGCGAAGGCGGCGGCGACGGTTCGTGAAAGGTAGCGGCTTCTCTTCATCATGTCTCCAAGTAGCGGCGTCGGCATCGTTTGTGACTCGTGAGCGAAGGCGGCGGCAGCGGTTCGATAGCGCCGTCTCTTCATCCCGTCTTCAAGTAGCAGCATCGGCGTCGTTCATGACTCGTGAGCGAAGGCGGCGGCGGCGATTCATGAGAGGCACCGGCTTCCCTTCATCTCGTCTCCAAGTAGCGACGTCGGCGGCTACGGTTCGTGAGCGGCAACCACTTTTCTCTTCATCCCGTCTCCAAGTAGCAAGTCAGCGCCAACGTCAACCACGCCTCCGACGCCGGCAAGTCAACGACCATGTGAGAGCAACCTCTCTTCATTCCGTCTCCGGATAGCGGTGTCGGCCTCATTCCATTTTCTCCCCAAGTCCCCATCCTTGCAAATTAGGGAAGCCTTAAATTCCGTGACATATTTGACATGTTTATGCAAAACGCAATTTTCAAATATAGCATGCTATAACTTCTAGAGCATCCCTATGCCAACGATACATCATGGACGATTTTGGCGCCCCCTCACATACCAGCCCTCGATGAATCTGGCCAAATCATCGGAGTCCGTTGGATATAGCATCGTACCAGGATCGTTATCTATAGCGCCATGTGCACAGTACTCCCGTACTAACTTCTAGAGCATCTGGACAAGGGCGACCTAAATAAATCCTGTAGCGCGCTATTTTTTTCATTGGTTCATACGTTTGTGCTCGGTCATTTTTGGAGGAGGCCCTCATCCTCTCTCCCACCCAAGTGCGGCCTGCCTGCCAGGCAGAAGGAGGGATACACCAAGGAGACAAAGATTCTTGAGCAAAAAGGAGGCACCAGTAAGATTCTTGATCTCCCTTTCCATTGCACACAGTACACAGTACACCTAGGGGTGGCATGAGCAGTTCTTTCCCCTCTGGTAGACGGGTAAAAAAGGGCCCTCTTCCCCTCCCCCACAGGAAAAGAAAGCAGCTTGACTTGATGTGGTATAGGTTCTCCCCCTCCCTCCCTCGCTGCCCCTCCGCCGTCCCATCCCGTCCCAAAGGGGCTTGATTTGATTTGATCCGTGCGGAGGGTGGCGCAGAGGCAACGTGGAGCAAATAATGCAGCCCTGAGGACCAGTGCTCCAGTACAGTGGTGGTAGTTTTTTCTCTCTTTGGGGGGGTGCTGGTGCCTGGTGGTGGTGAAAGATCTTGATTGGGGCGAGTGAAGCCGGGGGTGGTTGTCATGATGCGCCGTAGGGTCCAGCGCCGGGGTGGTTGCTGATGCCGTGATTGGGTTTGGGTTTCTTTCAAGCTGATATACTAGTAGATCTCGCCTCATCGGCCAGGGATGAGATTTGAGGGGGAGGCAGAGACCTTGCGCCGAGGGGCTGAGCCGGAGCTTCTCTCCACCGGTTGATGGGGCCGCCTGCTCCGCCCACCTCGTCGCCGGCACCACCGCTCGCCGGGGAGCTCCGTGCTTCTTCTCCTGCGCGCTGCTGATCGGGGAGGGAGGGAGGGAGGAGGGAGGAATTCTGCTGCCTCTTTCCTGTTGTTTTCTGGGGGGAGGGAGGAGGAAGAAGGTAGGATACTGCAACTTGATCTTTGGTCCCTCATCCAGGTACTTGTGTGTTCTCCTTTTTTGTCTCTCTTGCTGCTGGGGAAATGGAATCATGAATTCATCATCTTCTTGCCATAACTGACGATTCCACTTGTGTGAAGAAAGCTGGTACTCTGCATACCCTCTGTTGCGCAGTGGTACATGGCATTCACTCATTCATCTCATGATACTACCATCTCTGTGTACTTCCTCAGTGCTGCTCATATGTGTTCTAAGCTGTTCATCATCATTGACTTTTCCAAGCGCAAAAAAAGTTTGTCCTGATTTCCAAGCTTTGCTAATTCTGCTCCAACCTTGTGTTCCAATTTGTTGCTTCAGTGGCAGCAGCTTGGACGTGCGAGTAGGACGAGCGGCGCCTGAGATCTTCGGCTCTGGCATGGGCTCGTTCGGGATGGAGTGGAACCAGAGGAGCTCGGTGCTGTGGGACTGGGAGAATTTCCCGCCGATAGGCGAGAACCCCAAGAGTGCGATGCAGGCCGAGCCAAGATTTGCCGGCGCTGCGGCTACCATGGGGAATGAACCGCTCCATTCTTCTGGCGGTAGCGGCACCTTCTCTTCCAGCTCAGAGATGGGATATGGCTCCTCCAAGAGCTCCTTGTCCGCGTCGATCGATTCTTCGTCCAGGGCTGGCAACAACATGGAGTTCAGATTTGCACCTGTCAAAAACCCTGATAGGAACACGAGCAAAAACGCTGAGCTTGGTAAAGTTGATAACACGAGGACTGGAACATCGCCGTCGTCTGTGGTGGCAGTGAGCAGTGGGGAGCCGGTGATCGGCCTGAAGCTTGGCAAGAGAACTTACTTCGAGGATGTCTGTGGAGGGCAGAGTGTCAAGAGCTCGCCGTCGGGTGCTGCGAGTGCGCCAAACAAATCTCCTGCTTCGGGCAAGAAGGCAAAGGCGGAACAACAGAAGCCACATAACTCATACTGTCAGGTTGAAGGCTGCAAAGTTGATCTCTCTTCTGTTAAAGAGTACCATCGAAAGCATAGAGTCTGTGAACTTCACTCTAAGGCTCCGAAAGTTGTTGTCGCTGGTCTGGAGCGGCGCTTTTGCCAACAGTGCAGCCGGTGAGATGCTTTAGATTGCAAACAGTGGCATCATTGAGCAAAAAAAAAACATTGTTCTGATCTGTTTCTTTCTCTTTTTTGGTTTTCCACTTGTTTCCAGGTTTCATGCTTTAGCTGAGTTTGACCAGATAAAGCGAAGCTGCCGTAGGCGTCTCAATGATCATAATTCCCGCAGGCGGAAGCCACAGCCAGAAGCAATTTCTTTCAGTTCATCAAGGATGTCTACGATGTTTTATGGTAGGGTACCAGGCTTGTATTTGCCTTAAGCAATTTCTTCCAGTTTTGTGAAATTCATGCGTTAAGTAAGATGCTTACATATGTCCTAAAACAGCCACGTATGGTCACACCAACTCAGCGGCACAAAAATTACTAGGGTAGAGCATTTTTTTGTGTGTGAAATGGTCAATTTCTTTGTTGATTCAAATTTCCTTGCTAGTCATAATGTCAAAAATTAATCACAATTTTCGTAACTGTGATATTGGAAAGGCTCTTTGTGATCCTGGTGACTACCATTTGTGAGGGTTTCTGTTGATAGGAACAATTTATGATGATTCCTGTTGATGAGAATTAATGGATAACAATTGTAGTTGTCCTTATTTTAAGGAGTTGTGCCCAATGTACTATTCATTTTACTTTATATTACTCAAAGTCTCAAAACATTTTTGTACTTTTATCTGTTAATAATTATGTTATCGCATCAATGATATAGTGATTCAGAAAATAAAAAAAAACGCAAAATTGTACAAACAAATTGAGGATTTGGAGTTATGGAAGCAGTTACATTTCTGACTTATGAACATTTTGTGCTAAAACTCTTGTAATGACTTGAACAGATGCAAGGCAACAGCCAAATTTCCTATTCGGTCAGGCTCCTTATGTTCAAATGAGAAGCTGTGGAAGTTCTTCATGGGATGACCCAGGAGGCTTCAAAGTCACACACACGAAAGCTCCTTGGTTAAAGCCAACAACTGCTGCAGGTGTTCATGGGATGCATTTATCTAGTCAGCAGATGTCGGACAATATTATGCCGCATGGTGCACATCATGGTTTCGATGGGTTCATGGCATTCAAGGGAACTTGTACAAAGTTCCCTAATCAAGGTATTTCCCAGCTTACGAATGAATTTCCCATATAAAGGTCATCACTTACATGTAAACTCTTCTTCCTACAATTCCTAACTAAAACAAGAATAGATAAATGCACCTCTGCCTGTTTTTTCCTCAGACCACTTCATAGAATTAGCACGTTTCTTCTAATTTGTAGCTGTTTGTTGGTGTTCTTTCGAGTTAACATAACTGACATGAAGCTTTCTGCACTTTCTGAACATATAGCTGTATCATTTCAACATTTCATTAGGTAAGTTTACTTTGCAACATATGACTATACACTTGGTCCTTATTTTTGTAATCTGAGGACCTGATTGCTAGGTCACATTCTTCTCCATGTTTTATCTTTTCAAGGAGCTCTAGTCACCTACCCTTATTTTAGCAACCTCTGTTTAATCACACCCTTTCACGGAATTTGCTTCTTCGTAGATGATTGTACTTCCTGTCTTGCAGTTATCCACAATCTTTGATCTCAAACTGATCCACCTTAGAAGAGCTGTCAGGCTGTCAACATCCTCTTAGTACTGATTTGATTCTGACATTTACCAGAACCTGTGATTACCTTATTTGTCATAATCTGGCGTGATTGAGTTGCTCAGCACAAATTGTTAATAGAGTTTTTTTTCTCATACGGGAAGGTTGTTAATAATGATGCACATGCAGGCAAGCTTTGGGGTCAGAATAAATAAATAAAACAATAATCTGTTATAGAATCATGAAAAAATTGGTTTCATCTATGCTAGGATTATCCTTACTACTCCCTCGGTTCCAAAGTAATTGAAGTCATAGTTTTTTCCTAAGTCAAACTTTTTAAAGTTTGACCAAGTCTATAGAAATATCCGCAAAGATCTACGGCATCAAATATGTATAATATGAAATATATTTCATAATGAATCTAATTAAGTAATTTTGGTTTTGTAGATGTTGATTTTTTATATATGTAAACTTGGGTCAAACTTAATAAAGTTTGACTTGGGACAATCCTAGAACTTCAATTATTTTGGAATGGAGGTAGTAGTAAGTAATGATAACTTCAGAGCTGATTGAGATTTTCCATTGCGCATTAACCCTGCATCTGCGGCGATTATATTCTAAAATATGGTTAGGCACTCCAAAGGATCCTTTCCTTGGTGATGAACATTTACACTAAAAGTCGTTCTACTTGTTTACCCTTTCCAGGTGTCCAAGCTTCCGCTGTCGCTCCTGACTCCAGTGGAGCCCCGGATCTTCAGCATGCTCTCTCTCTTCTGTCAAGCAACCCAGTGGGTGCTGCCAACCTCCAGCCAAGTCCCCAGATGCACTCTGGGGTGGCAGCCATTGCCGGCGCCCCCAACCCCGCGATGCACGCGCTGGGATCATCGGCAGGGCTCTGGCTAGACGGTGGCCCGCCCCTCGATGATCACCCGCGGTTCCAGGTCTTCGAGCGCTTGGGGGACCATGACAGCGAGCTCCAGCTCCCAAAGCCTTCCTACGATCACGCCTCGCACTTTGACCGGATGCACTGATGGTGATGGTGCTCCGGTCCACTGGGTGCGTGATTTTGTCACGCGACGGCCTGAAACTCGGAATCCTGAATTTACTTTGCTTTGACGCCGTTGCCTGCCTAGAGGCTTATGGGTTGGCAATGCCTAGAATAAAGGCGCACACGAAACAGACTTAGGATCAAATTGACCCAGTCGTGTTGCCATGGAAAAAGATCTTGATCCATCATTTAGCCACTTGTCTGAATAATTCTGAACTCGCTATGTTTCTGAATTGCTTCCGCAACTGTAACAGATCATGGTTTTAAATTTTTGATGATGACATCGCACGGCCGTAGCGGTGGCCGATGGCACGGTGCCAGCCATTGCAAGAGGGCTGGCAATGGCTGGGACAGAGACCCAGTGACAATAATACTGCAAGCACAGTTCCTTTCCCTGTACTGGGAGAAAGAGGAACACACACATAATTTAGCATCTTGGTACTATCATCTTTTCACAGACTTCTTATATTACATAATTATACATCAATCATTAGTGGACAATAATACTGCAAGCACAGTTCCTTTCCCTGTCTACCATTTTTTCTGCCTTGAGAAGGTATGTACGTACCAGCATGTATAGATTTCGTTTGCAGATAGAGCGCTTCTGGCTTGGATCAGCATCTAGGCGTCGCCATGCCCCTCCGGCGATCCGCTGCCCAGGACACGGCGGCGGTACTCTCCGAGCGCCCAGATAGGGAAGATGTTCCTGTACTGGGAGTAACTGATGGTGCAGTTTCTCGCGAAGATGCCAATGATCTCCTGTGGCACAAAACAGAGAAACACCATTCAAGAGTCATGAACAAACACAGACAGAACAGCGACCGAATGCCGGATTGCCAGCTTTTTGATGAAGGGAATATATTAATATCGTGAAGATACCAATTACATCCGGATTGCCAGTTAGTTTAGTGTCTGGAATCTAAGCAGTTTTGACAGTGGTTTTCATGAGAGTGTCCTTACAAGAGAAAGTTTTACTGCTCGGTGCGCGGAATACTTACTTGCTGAGGGAACTCGCCATCCGCTAGTTGTAGGTTCATCAAAACCTTTGCTGCCCGGTGCAGAGGCCCTGGGTCTCTCTCGGCCTGCTCCAATGGAAATTGAAATGCAGATATGATCATATGAATGAGCGTGGCGAATACGTCAATGAACAATGCCAAGTCGAGGGGAAAAGGAAAATGCAAAAACCTGCCCAGCGTCAATTAGGGCCAGCATTGCCCAACTGGTGTTGACTACATGGGGGCGCCTTCCTTCAAGTTCGGTGTAAACCTATTTGCAGAAATTTAAAAAAGAATGTTCAGATCAGAGAAGTTCTCTTTTGCAGAAAAAAAATTCAAAACAACACATGTTGGTTCGCTACTGGTTTGATTGATCTATGGAAGCATAACTTTTTTTTTTTGCTGCGCTGTATGTAAATATACGTGCCACGTCAAAATGGAGGAATTGAAGACATAAGACAAGCTCTTTGGACGAGCGACACAATGCTTTTTTGAATGCATGAAATCAAATTATAATTTTATGGGAATGAATGATTAATTTTATCTCAAGTTAGTGTTCTTCGTGTTAATTCTTATACACCAAGATCCGCATATGATATTTTCCTTTTGGAAAATATAGATGCCATCATGTATAGGGACATTATTGCTTGTAAGTAGATCTCGACATCACTGCAAAGTCTGAGCTAACAGTAAATCAGGGGCTCATGCTTATGATCAATCGTGGGCTGATCTGTTTCCGGTTGAACAGCTGCATAAGGGCATCCCATCAACAGGCATTACCTAGGAGCTAGGAAGAAATGGATGTACCTTATCCCTGCATGACAAATAGCTTTCTCCCCAGCCACCAGAAGGAATCTCTTTCGACAACAAGAAGTCGCAGGCCTTCCTGATTGCAGGACAGTTCTTGAATGTCCTTCCAGCAGCAACTAATCCCCTCACCGCGTACCATGTCCCATAGGTGAAACAAATAGCCCAGGAGCCGTACCTGTTGCAAATAGACAGAACAATGAGCAATAATGGCAGAAGTTTCTGTGTTTGAGTGAAGACACCAAAAAGCATCAAAATATGTCCGTGTATTGGACATTCTTTTCTTCTGAAACAGAGTTTCAACACTAACCATGAGCCGTCACTTCTTTGAATACTCCCAATGAAGTTTTCGGCTTTATGGATACATTTGTCTATCTCTTCCCTCCTATGTCCAGGGTAGTGCTTTCTGAATGCAGTCAGGGCCTGGATCACTTCTGAGGTACATTCAACAACACTGCCAGTCCAATTTAATTACATTTCAGTTCAGTTTCTCTTAAAAACAACAAATTAGCATAGTAACAAGATGATCAATCATTATGTCCCCAAAGATCTCAGAAGGATTGAGAAACTGAACAATTTTAAAAACATGTCAACTTGTATAACACTATTTACAAAAAGCTAAATGTGTACAGTCCTCATTACAGTTGTAACTCAAAACAAATTCACCACTCACCTCCATCCAGCCATAAGACCTGGTGAGTTCATACGATGCAAAGCCACCATTTCCATTCTGTAAAAAACAATCTAGCTGACACTAATTACCACCCAATTTAAACAGACATATTGCTCGAGAAAATTTAAGCAAACATATATGCCAACAAAAAAGAATCATAGATAAATCTATAAGAGCATAGAGCGTAAGAGAACTATTGACTCCTATGAGTAGCCTTTTAGAGGTTTGAGAAGGGGATATGCATACCATCCAAGAAAGCAGGCAATTGACAGCATCATAAAGTTTATTGGCTTCTATTGATACGCCAACCATTTTCGGAGAAATCTTTGACAACAACAATGAGGCCTGATGAAAGAAAAGAAGGAATTGCAACAATTTGAATTGTTCAACAACAATTCAAATGAAGACCACAACACCACAAATGAATATACTACAACTTAAGAGTTATTATGGTTATTCTGTGCATGAGTCCTTATTTCCAAGGACCTGGA
Source organism: Secale cereale (assembly GCA_902687465.1). NCBI lineage: Eukaryota > Viridiplantae > Streptophyta > Magnoliopsida > Poales > Poaceae > Secale > Secale cereale. The sequence goes on from LR738714.1 coordinate 27,334,521, forward strand.
AATAAAAATGCTGAAACTTCCAAAAATCTATCTTTCTAGGTAAGGAACATCATTCACCTGTTAGCTACCTTCCAATTTTTTTTGTCATTTTGGACAGCGACACTGTCTCCAACACACGCCTTTGACCGTATCTTTTAAATTGTGTTAGTAAATAATGGATGAGAATATAACATTCTGGAATTACTCTGTTAATATTATTTTCAAGCGAACAAAATTAATTACATATGAAAGTTAGAGGTCAAAGTTCTAAAAGTTTGTCTGCATAGACTAATGGGTGATATCAATTTTGGAATGGCAGCAATACCTTTAATCCTAGTGCAGTGCAATCTGATACAGGCCAAGCATGATCGGCGGTTGAAAAGGTCCATGCACCTTTCGATATATGACGATACCAGACACTCAAATCTCCATGGCAGTCGTGAAGAACCTTTCACAGAACAAATAAAAGAAACGGAGTCAAATGATGACCTAATCTGGCCAGAAAATTAAGCTTCATAAATTTACCTGTGAATTTTTTATGTAGTCATGGGCTAGTTTAAGAGTAGGACAGAACTCTTCTGTGAGTTCCGTAGCCAGTATAGCTTCAACTGTAAAAGCTGTGTCCCAAAGCTGGCTGCCATTATAACCCTACGGTGACAGGACCATTTCAAGCATAGCAAGCCAAAAGAAAAGATTAACTATATCTCAGTATCTGTCCAAATTCCAGAGTAGTATTATGTATGTTTGAAGACGGTGTGCCTGGACCAAATTACTAAATGACAAAAATAGACACCGTGCTAACTGAAAATGTAAAGTAACTCTGCGGTGCTGTTTAACTAAGTTAAGTACACATGTGAAGCTATGGGATCAATGACAACATAAAGAATAACCTGCATCTTCATGCCATCTTCAGCAACCCACAAGTAATCATAGATCCTTGGAATATGAAGTTTGAATTCCTCTGAGTTAGGATCTTCTATCCAGCAACAAAGCATATTCAGTACCTGCACAGTTTGTTTCCCCATTTTTCACAATAATCAACTGAAAACAGGAGTGTCAAAAGAAAAAAAGGAACAAAAATAAATAACCGCATGCCTTTTTTTAGAAACCAGCATGATTTTAAATATACCTTCCCAACAGCACCACTGCAAACATATTGGGTGTTCTCATCTTCGTAATGAATATGTTGCATGGCATTTTTCAAAGCTTTCTCCCTCAGTTTGCTTCCAGGCCAACGCGACAGAACCGGCTCAACAAATTTGTGAAGAGTGGTCCATAAGATATCTTGTCCCAGTGGATGAGGACAGTACAGGTCCTCCTACAGTAAATTATAATAAAACATGTTAACAATAATTTATAATTATATCCTGCATGGAGATCTCTACCTAAAGTAAAAAATGTGTGATACTGACACAGGAACCATGTTCGTGTACAGATCAAAAATCATGCAGAGCAGAAACTTCTTTTTTTTTAACGCGTCAACGGCGGGCTTACGCCTGCCTGAAGCAGAAACTTCTCAATGGCACAGTAACATGAAGTTACTTTATTGTGTTACTGGTTTGGCACGTGCACGATGAAACAAATTCCAACAAACCTCAGCACATTGGTTGCGAGCCTTGTCCCAATCTATCTCATCATAGGGCACTTTATAGAGCTCCTTCCGCAAGTTCAGTACAATTGGTGTAATTGGGCCGACAAATCTCTTTCCATATATGTAAGACATGGGAAAGTATACCATTCGGCAATGGGACCACATGCGCCCTGTGTGCGACGCAGAATATTTTAGCAAAGATAATAAGGTAAGAAATTATGATAATATATACTCCCTCCGTCCCAAAATAAGTGTCTTTAATTTAGTACAACTTTAGATTATGATAATATATACTCCCTCCGTCCGAAAATATTAGTACAACTTTGTACTAAAGTTGTACTAAATCAAAGACACTTATTTTGGGATGGAGGGAGTACTAATAAATGTGAATACATGAAACAGAGAGGGGTATAATGAAATTATTGCCTTCTGACAAAGTTTGTGATGATAGAAAATGATTTTTGTTCTGCTGCAAAAAAGAAAATGGTTTTGTTGCCAATCTGTCAAATAAACTTTCCCAGGGTCAGCTGCATGAGAACCATACTTGCAGTATATTCTACTGATCATCTGCACTAACAGTCAAACAAGCATTCCATGCAGTTTATATGACAAATTTTGCCAGTGTTGAGTTATTAGTCATTATGATAACATTTCTAGATAACTAAATACAGGCCAAAAGAGAAAGCGAAAAGGTATTTAAGGGGAAAAGAAACCTGGATGAAATGGGAGGCAGTATGGTAGTAACCATAGTTCTGGAAGCAATGGATTGTTACCAGACCAGTCAAATACACCAAGAACCTTAAGAAAGTAGAGACATCAGAAGACCTCTCTGGGTTTGAAACAAGTACACTTGTAACAAGACCAAAGCAGATAACAGAAAAGAAAACAATGCATAACCTCCATACCGAAAGCCAAAACTTTCCCCATGATGTTGTAAAGGTTGCTCCTCCATGATCCAAAATCCAATTCTGAGCTAACTGAATGGCTCCATCTTCACTATCTGATCCTTCTCCAAGTAATCTCAAGGTAACATAGTTCAAGACAGAACCGAACATGGTGCTTGGGCCCTCAATGTGCAATCCCCAGCCTCCATCTTTGTTCTGCACTTAAATCCACGGAAATTTGTCCCTTTCTTTGAAAAGCATAAACAAAAATAGTAATGGCATATACATTAGGGTAGTAGTGAGATGTAATGTGGACATAAGGAAACACACAGCATGCGTATTGCAAAGCCAGATTTTGTTTGCGTAAAAATATCATACTTGTTAAGAACGTTTTCTTAAGATGAATATTTCCTTGCCTGATGATTGTAGAGATACCGACGTATCTCCTTCTGATGCTCTGACGTTAAGACAGTATTTAGAGCACCAGTCGAATGCAGTGCTATTACCTGAATAAAAAAAAGGTGAGGAAACCAAATGGCCCACTTCTCTCATACAGAAGTACAACAAAACAAGCAACTAAGTGAGCAACAAGAAGGCTTAGGCACTAGTTCTCCAACAATTCCAAGGAAGGATGATACTAACAGAGGATACTATCTTCGAAGAGCCCTTTGGCCCAGTTCTATATTTTCTAGGAGTTCGGGAGCAACTTGTTCGGAAGTTAGCTGATATATGATGAGATAAGCTAGTGCGAGAACACATGACAAGGCTATAATGAAGGAATTTTAACAAATTTACTGTTGTATATGAGCGAAAGGAACTACCAAGCCCGGCAGAAGGAACATAGGACCGGCGATATCCCCAGGCCAGTGTCCATCATGTGCTTGGAGAGTAGATAGCTGTCCGATTGCCCTCTTTAAAGAGGCCAAAACAGCCTCTTCAGTGACATCTTCATGCTCTTCGAGCTTGACACCGGGAATGTCCAGCTTAGGAGCAGTCAACTCAGCGAACTGTAAAAGGTATTTGAAGACAAAATCCACTCCATGAAAACTGAGAACAAGAATCTAATGTGCAAATGACAGTATTTACATCTAGCAAGAAGTCCTAAATCCTAAGCAAGCACACGCCTGGCTAGCTTGCGCGGCCTTTAAACACCATTTGAGCACTTGCATGTGGGACCGGATTATGAATTTATGTATTAAGACTTCAAGAGCGGCAACACTGCCATTATTGGTAAGATGCAAAAAAACAAAAAAAACTTTAAAAACTTGTGGTTATGTTAGACCTGTGATTCTATGAAACAGTTAACCCAAAATCATTGTATGTCTGTGTGGTTATTCGATTCCTAGGAGAGGGCATATCCGGCGAAAACGGCCTTCAGCGAGAACATATGTAGAAATTCGAATAAAATCTGCAACAATCCCAGTAGGAATGTCAGGGTCAACATATCGTATTTTCCTTCTCTTCATATGGCAAAACACATTGAAATGCAGCCCTAATTTTCTGCATGCCCTTCCATGGAACTACAGTAGAAAATATTGGGAAAAAAACAAAATTTCATCCTACTTTCACGAAATTAGCAAGCCTAGGATCGATTTCACCTGCATTTCCTAGTTTATCCCAACCGTGCAAAGTCCGTGGGGAGTACGGAGTACAAATAGCTTAATTGCAAGGAGGGTTAGTAGGTGGTTACGCGCTGGAGAGACCGGGCCTCGAATCCGTGGAGGGGGCATCTGCGGCGAGCATGTAGAGCCTTCCCGGGGCCGTCATCTTGCCGCCGCCGTGGGGGTGCAGAGCTGCGGCGGCGCCGGCCAGAGGTGGCCGCGGCAGCGGAACGGAGGTACAAAACTGGGCCGTGGGCTCCCCTCTACTCCGAATCTATATTATCCAACGGGAAACGCACGCACAAGGGCTCTCGTCCATGGCCGGCCCAGTCGGGTGTCTTGCGTTGCGCTGCGTGCATTCCGTTACCGAGCTCCAGCGATTTTTATTCCTTCCGGTTTTCAGTTTATTCCGTCATTCCGGGGTTTCATTCGGTTTTCTTTAGCTTTTCTATTTTAAAAAATGAAATGGAAATATAATGTTCATGTATTTTTAAAAAATTCAAGGATTTTGAAAAACAATTATGTCATTTAAAAGGTGTTTATGTTTTTTAAACAAAGAATTGTGTAGAAAAAAGGTTAAATAAAATATTTTATGTAATTTAAAAAGCGTACACCTATTTTTTGAAATGTTTGTGCAATTTAAAAAGTGTTTGCATGTTTAAAAAATGTTCATGTAATTTAAAAAAAAATCGATGCGTCTCGTGCACTCTATTGATTTGACGCAGTTGCATTATACTTTTTTTTTCTTCTATTATTATTATATGAATGTCTGTTATCCGAGATGGTGAAAAGTCTTCCATAAAAGAAAAATAGATATGAAAAGTCTATGGCTTTTCTAAATCTGGTATTGTAGGAAGGTGATGTTCTAGAAACATGCAATTTTCTCGGTTCAAATCATTTACTGTTTGATACTGCTCATTGCTGAATTTAGATTTTTATAGTTCTCAAAGATTTTGAGTTTAAACTTAAAGTTCCATGTGTATATAGAATTCCACACTTGTGACATACTTTATTTTTAAGACACTTATTAATGTTGTTTTCACTTATTTTCACCTAAGTTGGTTTTCAACAGATATTCCATCCCATTACTCTGGGCACTAATTAATCTTTAAATGGTTGTATCACCACAACAATGATTGCACTCCGCAAATTTCTCATCTTAATTTTTTCTTTCTGTTTCTAATATTTTATGGTTCCATCTTTTTAATCACAATGTTGTCGTAAAGCAATTTACACTATTTCCATTGACTCCCCCCCTTCTTTTCATGTTCCTATCTACCAATCCAGTATGTTTCTCCAACACATGTATTTATTTATGTCTTTATTTTTATGATTAATTGTGCTATATTTTCTTACATTTCAAATTGTTCTCTAGATGCCCTCCATCTGCATCTTTATTGATATCCTTTGAGGCCCTGGACGGCGTGATGGTGAGCTCCTCCGCCACCTCTAGTGCCGTCGGATACTATTGTTTCATGTTTGCCTCCGGAATCATGAGACTCGCTCGTCAGTGGGACATATTTCTTCTCCAATCTTTCTTCCATCCCACGTGAGATAGGGCACCATCTGAAGTTTCCTTCGTGACATATGCAACATCAATATGTAGTGCACTCCAAAAGGTAGCCTAAGTCATAAAAAATGAAGGTTGGGAGACCAGATATGAATGACGCTTCATAAATTATGGGGATTCGACGGCATATGACGACTCTAGTAATATTATTTTTTCTTATAAAATCATAGTTATTATGATAGTCTGGCAAACATGGTGACAGCTAGAATTGCTCTTAGACCTAGTTTTTTTTTTTTTTGCTTGTATGTCCTATGTAAAGGTTTTCATCCGGATACCCTTAGTTAACCGGACATGTCCTTCTTCCTTCTTGGCAACGAAATCATACTCACTAGTCACTATTATTAGCACGAAACAACTAGCATAAAGAAATATGAACACATTTTCACTCCTTACTCTTCAACAAGTATTCATACGAGGGATTCTCAAATCTGTACAACAACTATTGTACATGGCCTTGCAATGAAAGTGCATGGCCATTGCAACCAACCATGCGAGCACAGTGATGTTAACGTTGTGTCGAATATTGTGTATAAGGTAGATTACAATTGGATTTGAATTCAAACTGTGTGCAGATAAAGTTGGAGTCGTGTCTTAGTAGGAGATCTTTATCCTAATCCTCTTATATAATGCGAGGTAGGCACACGATGTAACACATGCACGCAGGGGAACCGACAGTGTGTATATTATGACGGTGGCATGGGGAGAAGCGTTCGTAGTCATGCCACCGGGTCCGGGGATGTAGCCAAATTCGGTAAACCTTGTTAACAAACCTTGATGTAGTGTCAGTGATCGACTATGGCCTCCGATTAATTTATCATTAACATTACTTTCGTTCGTATATGCATCGCCCAAAAAAAGCGGAAATCACGAGGGCGGTTGCTCAAAAAAGAAAAGGAAAAAAAAACACGAGCGAGCTAGCTGATCATTGTAACACGGAGTAAAAGTAGACCTGCAAGCGCATGAGGCGGTCGGCGCTGTGCTTGAGCTGGTGCCGGCGGCTGGAGTACTCGCGGCGCGCGTCGTCCACGTCGTCCAGGGCGCCGGCGGCAGCGGGGTCGAACTCCCAGACCTGGCGGCCGGCGTGCGCGTTGGTGGTGCGCAGCCACGGCTGGCCGCCGGCCTCCTCCCCGATCCTTAGCCGCCACATCGATCGACGTCGACTAAAACCAGTGGCTCTTCTTACAGCAGGGCAAAGTGATGAGTGAGAAGACAGGAGATACCGTGTTTAAATAGGAGAGCGATGTACAGCAAACATTTCCACCGCAAAACCATTTCTACAAGCTGGCTTAGAGAGCACAAACAGTAACTGGAGGACAAACTAAATCAGGCGGCGTTACGGAACTTGAGCTCCTTCACGTGGTGAACAGGCTAAATCAAGCGGCAAAGGGTGTTGTTGTCATGTCATCGAGCCTGCGTGCTCGTTTGTGCTTCCTTTTTTTAGATATTTTTCCTGGCCAGTGGCCACCCGCTCCGGGGAAAAGGGATCTGACCAGCGTCGCTCCCGGGCAGCACGGCGGTGGACTGTGGCTGCACCGTGGCGGCTAGTGCAATCCGCACGTGGAATAGCATGGTTGCTAATTTCTCACTTCGCCCCGCAGCTCTAGTGCTCGCGGCTCCCGCTAGGGTTTCCCTCCCCCGCCGCGGACCCCTCTCGTCGCCGCCGGACATCGGGCACGCGCCTCCCGACCCCCCTCCTCCTGCCCCCTCCCGGTCCTGCCCCTGCGCCGCCTCCCCGGGAGGTGGCCGGGGCGGCGCACCCCCTGCTCTCCCTCTCGGCCGTCCCCGTCCTCCAGCTCCTCCCCGCCACCGGTGGTGGGCGCCCCCGACGCTTGCTCGGGTGGTGTCGGCGGCGGCGGGACCTCTTGTCCCCACACGCGTGGCTCCCCTTCCCGGGGCAAGGGACGGCGGCGGTGCTGCTCGGCTGGGCGGCGGTCGTCGGTGTGGCGGGCGAGGTGGAGGTGTTGCCCCTTGGCGGCGGGGCGGCGTGGTGACGTGCGGTGGCCGGCAGCGTGCCCCGGGCCCAGATCTAGCCCCTCCCGGCCCCATCTGGTTCCTAGCGGGCCGATCATTGGCGTGGCTTCGACGTCCTCTGCGTGGCACGAAGGAGGAGCAGCTCGGACTCATGGTGGTGGCGCCGACGGCGTGCCTTCTACATTGTGACGGCGGGAGCTTTACGGGCATTTGCAGACCAGCTGGCCAGGCTTGGTATGCTCGTGCAGTCACGTCCGGTCGGTTACCGTCGTTGACGGTGGAGGTTGGGCCCTCCCGCGTGCCGACGATGTTGTTGTCCCGAGTCCCGTCTCCTCTTCTTCCTTGAGCAGGCCCCTTACGCCGTGTCGTAGTGAGACGGCGCGGAAACTTCAAGGCCGTTTTGGCGCAGAGTGGTGGTTTGTTTGGTGGCGTGCTCCGGAGCGCCTGAGGTGAAGGTTGGGATCGGGAGAAATCCCTGTCGGCCGAGCCGACACCGACGCGGTGGTGCCTGAGGGTGCCGCCAGACCTTCCTGGAGGGCGTCGGGGATACCCTTCCTCTCTCCTCGTCGCGTATCGGGGGAAATCCTTCGCAGCAGCGTCGTCATCGTCGCGTCCCTTCTTGAAGGTGTTGATTGGTACCGGCGCTTCGGAGTATAGGAGCTTCGTGGAGAATTCCGGTGGACGCGGCGGTCGTGAAGCTTCTTCGTTTTTGTTGATCCATCATTGCCGGCATTTGTTTTCTGTTTTTGTTTCTTTTGAGCATGCATGTGCTGCTTCCGCCCCAGCATCTATCTAATTTTATCGGTGATGTTTGCTTTATAATACAAAACGATGGGAAATCCTATTTCGTCAATAGCATGGTTGCTCCCCGGCTGTTGTCTCGGAATAGCATGGTTGCTCTATCGTAATGTCAACGCATGAGATACAGTGGAGCGATCGTCGGCCGGAGGCCAGTTGTGCCTGTTGTGCCTTGTGCGTTCTAGCCTACCCTACGCGCTGATTATCTTTGATCCGGTTTTAAATGTAGGTAGTCCCTGTCTTTTCCTCGTAGACGACCCTGAGTGTGTCAAACGTAAGAGGAGAATGCCAAACAAACGTAAGAGGAGAATGCCAAACAAACGTCCAAACAAACCTTGTGTTCATCTTCAACGCACGAGCCCAAACAAACATCCGTTTCGTCCACTTTTTATTCGTTTGGGGGTTGCAATGGGGCCGTGTCCGCCCGGATTTGTGGATGTTAGAAGGGAGAGAGAGATTTGGTGGAATAGTTGTTGTATTGCTTGAGCCTCGTGGGCATATATATAGGAGTACAAAGACTAACTTGGAGTACAAGACAAGGCAAGACCAAATCCTAGTCTATCCTATACTTCCTAATAATCCTTATACTCAACATCCCCCCGCAGTCACAACGGTAGCGACGCAGACGATGAGACTGGAGAAGAATCCGAAGGCAAGCCGACGGACACCCCCCCACAGTCGAAACGGTCGACGCATCGCGGAGTCGTGACTGGAGTGAAAACCGACGAGGTTGCTTAAGCAGGCGGTAGCCCTTTGTGCCGTTTGTCGATATAGCCGAGAGCGTAGGGTGGTGGAGCCGTGGTCGAGGTGTTGGGGAACGTAGTATTTTAAAATTTTCCTACGATCACGCAAGATCTATCTACCAGATGCATAGCAACGAGAGGGAAGAGTGTGTCTACATACCCTCGTAGACCGGAAGCGGAAGCGTCAAGTGACGCGGTTGATGTAGTCGAACTTCTTCGCGATTCAACCGATCAAGCACCGAACGTACGGCACCTCCGCGTTCAGCACACGTTCAGCTTGATGACGTCCCACGAGCTCTTGATCCAGTTGAGCTTCACGGGAGAGTTTCGTCAGCACGACGGCGTGGTGACGGATATGATGTATTCACCGGCGCAGGGCTTGGCCTAAGCACTGCAACGGTATGACCGAGGTGTGTTTCTGTGGAGGGGGGCACCGCACACGGCTAGAACAATTCAACTTGTGTGTCTTTGGGTGCCCCCCTGCCCCCGTATATAAAGGAGCAAGGGGGGAGGGCCGGCCGGCCTCCTATGGTGCGGCTAGGGCTGCAATCCTACTAGGAATAGGATTGCAATCCTATTCCTAGTAGGAACTATCAAAGAAGGAAGAAGGGGGAAGGAAAGAAAGGGAGAGGGAGAGGGAAAGAGGGGCCGCGCCCCCCTCCCCTTGTCCTATTCGGACTCCTCCTAGGGAGGGGGCGCGCCACCTCCTGGCTGCTGCCCTCTCTCTCCCCTATGGCCCACCAAGGCCCACCATTCCCCCGGGGGGTTCCGGTAACCCCTCCGGCACTCCCGTAAATTCCGAAACTTTCCAGAACACTTCCGGTGTCCGAATATAGTCGTCCAATATATCAATCTTTATGTCTCGGACATTCCGAGACTCCTCGTCATGTCTGTGATCTCATCCGGGACTCCGAACTACCTTCGGTACATCAAAACTCATAAACTCATAATACCGATCGTCATCAAACGTTAAGCGTGCGGACCCTACGGGTTCGAGAACTATGTAGACATGACCGAGACTCATCTCCGGTCAATAACCAATAGCGGAACCTGGATGCTCATATTGGCTCCTACATATTCTACGAAGATCTTTATCGGTCAAACCGCATAACAATATACGTTGTTCCTTTTGTCATCGGTATGTTACTTGCCCGAGATTCGATCGTCGGTATATCTATACCTAGTTCAATCTCGTTACCGGCAAGTCTCTTTACTCGTTCCGTAACACATCATCTCGTGACTAACTCATTAGTCTTTTGCTTGCAAGGCTTATTATGATGTGTGTTACCGAGAGGGCCCAGAGATACCTCTCCGACACTCGGAGTGACAAATCCTAATCTTGATCTATGCCAACACCACGAATACTTTCGGATACACCTGTAGAGCATCTTTATGATCACCCAGTTACGTTGTGAAGTTTGATAGCACACAAGGTGTTCCTACGAAATTCGGGAGTTGCATAATCTCATAGTCATAGGAACATGTATAAGTCATGAAGAAAGCAATAGCAGTAAAACTAAACGATCATAGTGCTATGCTAACGGATGGGTCTAGTCCATCACATCATTCTCCTAATGATGTGATCCCGTTGATCAAATGACAACTCATGTCTATGGTTAGGAAACATAACCATCTTTGATCAATGAGCTAGTCTAGTAGAGGCATACTAGGGACACTCTGTTTTGTCTATGTATTCACACATGTACTAAGTTTCCGGTTAATACAATTCTAGCATGAATAATAAACATTTATCATGATATAAGAAAATATAAATAACAACTTTATTATTGCCTCTAGGGCATATTTCCTTCAGTCTCCCACTTGCATTAGAGTCAATAATCTAGCTCACATCGCCATATGATTTAATACTGATAGTTCACATCGTTATGTGAATAACACTCATAGTTCACATTGCCATGTGACCAACACCAAAAGGGTTTACTAGAGTCAATAATCTAGTTCACATCGCTATGTGATTAATACCCAAGAGTAATAAGGTGTGATCATGTTTTGCTTGTGAGAGAAGTTTAGTCAACGGGTCTGTCACATTCAGATCCGTATGTATTTCACAAATTTCTATGTCTACAATGCTCTGCATAAAGCTACTCTAGCTAATTGCTCCCACTTTCAATACGCATCCAGATTGATACTTAGAGTCATCTGGATTTAGTGTTAAAGCTTGCATCGGCGTAACCCTTTACGACGAACTCTTTATCACCTCCATAATCGAGAAACATTTCCTTAGTCATCCAGTTACTAAGGATAATTTTGACCGCTGTACAGTGATCTACTCCTGGATCACTATTGTACCCCCTTGACAAACTCATGGCAAGGTACACAACATGTTTGGTACACAGCATGGCATACTTTATAGAACCTATGGCTGAGGCATAGGGAATGACTTTCATTCTCTCTATATTTTTCTGCCGTGGTCTGGCTTTGAGTCTTACTCAACTTCACACCTTACAAGTCAGGCAAGAACTCCTTCTTTGACTGATCCTTTTTGAACTACTTCAAAATCTTATCAAGGTATGTACTCATCGAAAGTCTTATCAAGCGTTTTGATCTATCTCTATAGATCTTGATGCCCAATATGTAAGCAGCTTCACCAAGGTCTTTCTTTGAAAAACTCCTTTCAAACACTCCTTTATGCTTTCCAGAAAATTCTACATCATTTCCGATCGACAATATGTCATTCACATATACTTATCAGAAAGGTTGTAGTGCTCCCACTCACTTTTTGTAAATACAGGCTTCACCGCAAGTCTGTATAAATCTATATGCTTTGATCAACTTATCAAAGCGTATATTCCAACTCCGAGATGCTTGCACCAGTCCATAGATGGATCGCTGGAGCTTGCACATTTTGTTAGCACCTTTAGGATTGACAAAACCTTCTGGTTGCATCATATACAAGTCTTCTTTAATAAATCCATTAAAGAATGCAGTTTTGTTATCCATTTGCCAGATTTCATAAAATGCGTCAATTGCTAACATGATTTGGACAGACTTAAGCATCGCTACGGGTGAGAAAGTCTCATCGTAGTCAACTCCTTGAACTTGTCGAAACCCTTTCGCAACAAGTCGAGCTTTGTAAACAGTAACATTACCGTCTGCGTCGGTCTTCCTCTTGAAGATCCATTTATTTTCGATGGCCTGCCGATCATCAGGCAAGTCAACCAAAGTCCACACTTTGTTCTCATACATGGATCCCATCTCAGATTTCATGGCCTCAAGCCATTTTGCGGAATCTGGGCTCATCATCGCTTCCTCATAGTTCGTAGGTTCATCATGGTCAAGTAACATGATTTCCAGAACTGGGTTGCCGTACCACTCTGGTGCGGAACGTACTCTGGTTGATCTACGACGTTCAGCAGAAACTTGATCTGAAGTTTCATGATCATCATCATTAACTTCCTCACTGATTGGTGTAGGAATCACTAGAACAATTTTCTGTGATGTACTACTTTCCAATTCAGGAGAAGGTACAATTACCTCATCAAGTTCTACTTTCCTCCCACTCACTTCTTTCGAGAGAAACTCCTTCTCTAGAAAGGATCCACTCTTAGCAACAAAGACCTTGCCTTCGGATCTGTGATAGAAGGTGTACCCAACAGTTTCTTTTGGGTATCCTATGAAGATTTACTTCTCCGATTTGGGTTCGAGCTTATCATGTTGAAACTTTTTCACATAAGCATCGCAGTCCCAAACTTAAAAAAATGACAGCTTAGGTTTCTCGTCAAACCACAGTTCATACGGTGTCATCTCCACGGATTTAGATGGTGCCCTATTTAATGTGAATGTAGCTGTCTCTAATGCATAACCCCAAAAGCGATAGTGGTAGATCGGTAAGAGACATCATCGATCGCACCATATCTAATAAAGTACGGTTATGACATTCGGACACACCATTACACTGTGGTGTTCCAGGTGGCGTGAGTAGTGAAACTATTTCACATTGTTTTTACTGAAGGCCAAACTCGCTAACTCAAATATTTTACCTCTACGATCATATCGTAGAAACTCTTATTTTCTTGTTACGATGATTCTCCACTTCACTCTGAAATTCTTTGAACTTTTCAAATGTTTCAGACTTGTGCTTCATTAAGTAGATATACCCATATCTGCTCAAATCATCAGTGAAGGTCAGAAAATAACGATACCCACCGCGAGCTTCAACACTCATTGGTCCACATACATCTGTATGTATGATCGCCAACAAATCTGTTGCTCGCTCCATTGTTCCGGAGAACGGAGTTTTAGTAATCTTGCCCATGAGGCATGGTTCGCAAGCACCAAGTGATTCATAATCAAGTGATTCCAAAATTCCATCACTATGGAGTTTCTTCATGCGCTTTACACCATTATGACTTAAACGGCAGTGCCACAAATAAGTTGCACTATCATTATTAACCTTGCATCTTTTGGCTTCAATATTATGAATATGTGTATCACCACGATCGAGATCCAACAAACTATTTTCATTGGGTGTATGACCATCGAAGGTTTTATTCATGTAAACAGAATAACAATTATTCTATGACTTTAAATGAATAACCGTATTGCAAAAAATATGATCAAATCATATTCATGGTCAACGCAAATGCCAAATAACATTTATTTAGGTTTTACACTAATCCCGAAAGTATAGGGAGTGTGCGATGATGATCATATCAATCTTGGAACCACTTCCAACACACATCGTCACTTCACCTTTAACTAGTCTCTGTTCATTTTGCAATTCTCGTTTCGAGTTACTAATTTTAGCAACTGAACCTGTATCAAATATCCAGGGGTTGCTATGAACACTAGTAAAGAACACATCAATAATCTGTATATCAAAATATACCTTTGTTCACTTTGCCATCCTTCTTATCCGCCAAGTATCTAGGGCAGTTCCACTTCCAGTGACCATTTCCTTTGCAGTAGAAGCACTTAGTTTCAGGCTTGAGTTTTAGCTTGGGGTTTCTTCACGGGAGTGACAACTTGCTTGTCATTCTTCTTGAAGTTCCCCTTCTATCCCTTTGCCCTTTACTTGAAACAAGTGGTCTTGTTAACCATCAACACTTGATGCTTTTTCATGATTTCTACCTTCGTCGACTTCAGCATCGCGAAGAGCTCGGAAATTCCTTTCGTCATCCCTTGCATATTATAGTTTACCACGAAGTTCTACTAACTTGGTGATAGTGACTAGAGAACTTTGTCAATTACTATCTTATCTGGAAGATTAACTCCCACTTGATTCAAGTAATTGTAGTACCCAAACAATCTGAGCACATGCTCACTGGTTGAGCTATTCTCCTCCATCTTGTAGGCAAAGTACTGTCAGAAGTCTTATACCTCTCGACATGGGCATGAGTATGAAATACTAATTTTAACTCTTGGAACATCTTATATGCTCCGTGGCGTTCAAAACATTTTTGAAGTCCCGGTTCTAAGCCGTAAAGCATGGTGCACTTAAACTATCAAGTAGTCATCATACCGAGCTTTTGTCAAAACGTTCATAACGTCTACATCTGCTCCTGCAATAGGTCTGTCACCTAGCGGTGCATCAAGGACATAATTCTCTATGCAGCAATGAGGATAATCCTCAGATCACGGAACAATTCCGCATCATTGCTACTAACATCTTTCAATTTAGTTTTCTCTAGGAACATATAAAAAAATAAACGGGGAGCAACATCGTGAGCTATTGATCTACAACATAGATATGCTAATACTACGAGGACTAAGTTCATGATAAATTAAAGTTCAATTTAATCATATTAATTAAAGAACTCCCACTTAGATAGACATCCCTCCGGTCATCTAAATGATCACGTGATCCAAATCAACTAAACCATGTCCGATCATCACATGAGATGGAGTAGTTTCAATGGTGAACATCTTATGTTGATCATATCTACTATATGATTCACGCTCGACCTTTCGGTCTCCAGTGTTCCGAGGCCATATCTGCATATGCTAGGCTCGTCAAGTTTAACCCGAGTATTCCGCGTGTGTAAAACTGGCTTACGCCCGTTGTATTTGAACATAGAGCTTATCACACCCGATCATCACGTGGTGTTTCGGCACGACGAACTTTCGCAACGGTGCATACTCAGGGAGAACACTTATACCTTGAAATTTAGTGAGGGATCATCTTATAATGCTACCGTCGTTCTAAGCAAAATAAGAAGCATAATAAGACAAACATCACATGCAATCAAAATATGTGACATGATATGGCCATCATCATCTTGTGCTTTTGATCTCCATCTCCAAAGCACCGTCATGATCACCTTCGTTACCGGCGCGACACCTTGATCTCCATCGTAGCATCGTTGTCGTCTCGCCAACTATTGCTTCTACGACTATCGCTACCGCTTAGTGATAAAGTAAAGCAATTACATGGCAATTGCATTTCATACAATAAAGCGACAACCATATGGCTCCTGCCAGTTGCCGATAACATTACAAAACATGATCATCTCATACAACACCGTATAACTCATCATGTCTTGACCATATCACATCACAACATGCCCTGCAAAAACAAGTTAGACGTCCTCTACTTTGTTGTTGCAAGTTTTACGTGGCTGCTACGGGCTTAGCAAGAACCGTTCTTACCTACGCATACAAAACCACAACGATGTTTCGTCAAGTATGTGCTGTTTTAACCTTCACAAGGACCGGGCATAGCCACACTTGATTCAGCTAAAGTGAGAGAGACAGACACCCGACAGTCACCTTTAAGCAACGAGTGCTCGTAACAGTGAAACCAGTCTCGCGTAAGCGTACGCGTAATGTCGGTCCGGGCCGCTTCATCTCACAATACCGCCGAAGCAAAGTATGACATGCTGGTAAGCAGTATGACTAGTATCGCCCACAACTCATTGTGTTCTACTCGTGCATATCATCTACGCATAGACCTGGCTCATGATGCCACTGTTGGGGAACGTAGTATTTTAAAATTTTCCTACGATCACGCAAGATCTATCTACCAGATGCATAGCAACGAGAGGGAAGAGTGTGTCTACATACCCTCGTAGACCGGAAGCGGAAGCATCAAGTGACGCGGTTGATGTAGTCGAACTTCTTCGCGATTCAACCGATCAAGCACCGAACGTACGGCACCTCCGCGTTCAGCACACGTTCAGCTTGATGACGTCCCACGAGCTCTTGATCCAGTTGAGCTTCACGGGAGAGTTTCGTCAGCACGACGGCGTGGTGACGGATATGATGTATTCACCGGCGCAGGGCTTCGCCTAAGCACTTCAACGGTATGACCGAGGTGTGTTTCTGTGGAGGGGGGCACCGCACACGGCTAGAACAATTCAACTTGTGTGTCTTTGGGTGCCCCCCTGCCCCCGTATATAAAGGAGCAAGGGGGGAGGGCCGGCCGGCCTCCTATGGTGCGGCTAGGGCTGCAATCCTACTAGGAATAGGATTGCAATCCTATTCCTAGTAGGAACTACCAAAGAAGGAAGAAGGGGGAATGAAAGAAAGGGAGAGGGAGAGGGAAAGAGGGGCCGCGTCCCCCCTCCCCTTGTCCTATTCGGACTCCTCCTAGGGAGGGGGCGCGCCACCTCCTGGCTGCTGCCCTCTCTCTCCCCTATGGCCCACCAAGGCCCACCATTCCCCCGGGGGGTTCCGATAAATTCCGAAACTTTCCAGAACACTTCCGGTGTCCGAATATAGTCGTCCAATATATCAATCTTTATGTCTCGAACATTCCGAGACTCCTCGTCATGTCCGTGATCTCATCCGGGACTCCGAACTACCTTAGGTACATCAAAACTCATAAACTCATAATACCGATCGTCATCAAACGTTAAGCGTGCGGACCCTACGTGTTCGAGAACTATGTAGACATGACCGAGACTCATCTCCGGTCAATAACCAATAGCGGAACCTGGATGCTCATATTGGCTCCTACATATTCTACGAAGATCTTTATCGGTCAAACCGCATAACAATATACGTTGTTCCTTTTGTCATCGGTATGTTACTTGCCCGAGATTCGATCGTCGGTATATCTATACCTAGTTCAATCTCGTTACCGACAAGTCTCTTTACTCGTTCCGTAACACATCATCTCGTGACTAACTCATTAGTCTTTTGCTTGCAAGGCTTATTATGATGTGTGTTACCGAGAGGGCCCAGAGATACCTCTCCGACACTCGGAGTGACAAATCCTAATCTTGATCTATGCCAACGCCACGAATACTTTTGGATACACCTGTAGAGCATCTTTATGATCACCCAGTTACGTTGTGACGTTTGATAGCACACAAGGTGTTCCTACGGAATTCGGGAGTTGCATAATCTCATAGTCATAGGAAAATGTATAAGTCATGAAGAAAGCAATAGCAGTAAAACTAAACGATCATAGTGCTATGCTAACGGATGGGTCTAGTCCATCACATCATTCTCCTAATGATGTGATCCCGTTGATCAAATGACAACTCATTTCTATGGTTAGGAAACATAACCATCTTTGATCAATGAGCTAGTCTAGTAGAGGCATACTAGGGACACTCTGTTTTGTCTATGTATTCACACATGTACTAAGTTTCCGGTTAATACAATTCTAGCATGAATAATAAACATTTATCATGATATAAGGAAATATAAATAACAACTTTATTATTGCCTCTAGGGCATATTTCCTTCACGAGGTAGCCGTGCGAAGAATGCCGTGGTCGATGTCGAGTCGGGGTAGCCGGTGTCGAGGAAGTCGCCATGGAGCCGCGGGCGCAAGGTGGCGCCGATTTAGCATGGGCACAGTGATGTTGAAGTAGTGGTGCGCCGGGAAGAAGATGTTGTTGACGACGCGTCGCGGCGGGTTTGCCAAGCCCGGGGACACATCGTAGATGAAGGCACGCACTGGTGTTGCCAGCATCGGGCATGCGTAGACGGACGAAGTCGAAGTTGACGAAGCGCCGACCAGGCTTGCCAGGCCCGGGGACACGTCGTGGAAGAAGGCACGCATCGGTGTTGCCAGCACCGGGCATGCGTAGACGAGGGACCTGCACGAGCTGTACGCCATGTCGGAGAAGTCGGAGGGGCCAACAGAGAAGAACTCGACGACGATTGCGGCGTCCATCGGCGTGGGGCCGACGTCACCAACGGTGGTCGGAGTAGACGAAGTGGTTGGGGCAGATGACGGCGACGCTGGCGACAGGCTGGTGCTTGACCGAAGACGAAGGGGGTGGACGGGCCACGGCGGCGGCTACGAAGGTAGCGGCGGCGGCGGCCAAAGAAGAGCAGCGGCGGCGGCCTGACGGCGGCGGCGGCGGCGACTAGGTTAGGTTTGCGGCGGCGGTGCTAGAAGTAGGTGAAGAACCCTGACAGCGTGACGAAGACCAGCGCGGACGGTGGCATTCCCACGCCAAGGGAGACGGTGCGGCGTATACCACGGGAGGTCGACGCACGGTGACGGCGGAGTGGACCGCGGGCCGCGACACTACGGCCCGAGGGGCGACACAGCGGCGGCAGGCGGGTCGCGGCGACGGCGGGAAGACCTCGGGGCGACGGCAGGGACGGCCTCGGGGCGGCGACGGGGACCGCGTATCGTAGCACTACGGCCCGAAGGGGCGACGCAGCGGTGAAGCACGAGTCGATGCAGCCGCGAGGAGAACCACGGGGGCGGCGGCGCTGCGGCCCGACGGGGCGACGCAGCGGCAGCCCGATGCTCGATCGGCGGAGAGGCGCGCAGTACTCGGGACGATCTTCACGGGACCTGCGGAGACGCGCGTGACCGACGGGCCAGGTCGATCGCGCGGCGTAGATGAGGCGGATCGCGGCGGCGAGCGGGTGATCAAGCCGATCGCGCGCGAGGTCGGGGACGCCGCTCGATGAAGGAGTGATGGCGGAGTCCTGGATGAGGCCGATGACAGCGGACGGCGTGGGACGTCAGCGCTGGCACCCGGGCTGCCAAAGCAGCGCCGGCGCCCGGGCAGCGAGGCCCGAGCGACCAACGTAGCAGTGGCGCCCGAGTTGAGACAGCCGACGAGCCTGATGCAGTCGAGGACGAGGCCGGCGAGGTAGACCGCCGAGCCGCCGTGCAGACACGACGGAGGCGGGTGGCGTGGATCGATGGACGGGCCGGCACGCGAGCGACGGCTATGATTGGCCGTCGCATGGTGCGAGGCCGCCGGGTCGGTGATGCAGGTGTCCCGGTCGGAGCAGGGCGGTGACGACCGGCGCAGGGCGATGGGCGGACCGACGCGCAGACGACGGCTGGCCCAAACGGGCCGCCTCGACTTGCGTGGCCGCCGGGTCGGAGGAGAGGCCGACAGGCCACGCCAGGGTCGGAGTAGAGGCGCACGGGGGTCGACGGCGGCGGTGGGCGACGCAAACCGATCAAGATTAGATCGGAAAACCAAAAAGAAAGACGCCGATCAAAACGACCGGCGAGAGGAGCGAAAAAACCGAAGCAATGGCTCGGGAAAAAGACTCTCTAGGGCAGCCGGCCAACACGGCCGGCGGACGAACCCTAGGTACGGGCGGCGCGGCCCCCGGCGACGGTCATGGAGGCCGACCGCCCCGGGGGCGGCGCGCGGGTGCGGAAGCGGTGGCGGCTAGGGTTTAGGATCGACTTGCGATAGATACCATGTTAGAAGGGAGAGAGAGATTTGGTGGAATAGTTGTTGTATTGCTTGAGCCTCGTGGGCATATATATAGGAGTACAAAGACTAACTTGAAGTACAAGACAAGGCAGGACCAAATCCTAGTCTATCCTATACTTCCTAATAATCCTTATACTCAACAGTGGATGCAGCGGACGCGAGCCCAACGCGCCGCCGCATCTCGTCTGCTGTGCATGCAAAAGGAAAAAGACGTAGTTAAATGGAAGCGTCCATAGTTCACGCCAGCGGCCCGCGTTCACGCAGATCATGCCGGCCGGCCAAAGCCAGCGGCCTACAGAATTGTAACACCCCAGATGTAATTCTCCACTTGGTTGTAATATATTCAAGCTTGTCATGATCAATTCCATATGGGTTTCATCATGTTGCCTTCTCTTTGCTTTATTTGTTGTTCTACTCTTTGCATTAACATGCCATCATTATCATTTTGCTTTTGCCATCATATGGTTGCATCATGTTCATGTCTAGGATTGCATTGTGCTTAGATCAATTTTTCTGCTTCCCCATATTGTTGCTTGATCCATGTGTGACCTATGCATTATCACTTCTCCCTTCCTTAGTCTTCCTTTTATTTTGCTAGGGTCATTTTACCCTCCTTCATTAATGTTCATCTTTTCCCTATTAATCACACACCTCGTCCTTAACATCTCTGCCAAATTTAATCTCGTTTGAAGTTGTTTTGGTCAGATCCAAAAATGGCCCAAGTTTGAATATTCAAACTTATTTTATTTTTCTACCTCTAAAAATGTTCAAACCAATGTTACCAAATATAGCATAAATTCAGGGTCAGAGGATATTTTTATATTTCTCATACACCTCTCCTTTTCCCCTGTGCTTTTTTTTCGGCTTGAAGAAAACAGAGAAAAAGAAAAGGGCAGCACATCCCAGTAGCGCCGGCCCAGCACGCGGCCCAGGCAGGCGGCCCACAGCCCACCTCTTCCCGCGCAACCACTCCCTCTCTCCCTTTCTCACCCGCAAGCCCGCATACCCCCGCTACCCTGCGCACACGTGGACCGCCCGGCCCCAGCCGTCAGTGCCTACCCCCACACCCACACCCACCTTTCCCCTTCCTCGCCCCCCCTCACCATGCACTGCTACCTCTTGAGCTTGCGTTGTATTCCCTCAAAGAGGAAAGGGAGATGCAACATAGTAGCGTAAGTATTTTCCTCAGTTTTTGAGAACCAAGGTATCAATCCAGTAGGAGACCACGCGCCAGTCCCTCGCACCTGCACAAACAAATAAGAACTTTGCAGCCAATGCGATAAGGTCAATCCCTTTACGGTCACTTACGAGAGTGAGATCTGATAGAGATGGTAATTATATTTTTGGTATTTTTGGTTTAATAAAACAACAAATAAAAGCAAGAAAAATAAAGTAGATGTAGATATGTTGAGAATAAACCCGGGGGCCATATTTTTCTCTAGTGGCTTCTCTCATGATAGCAGTATTCTACGGCGGGTAAACAAATTACTATCGAGCAATTGATAGAAAAGCGAATAATTATGAGACTATCTAGGCATGATCATTGTATATAGGCATCACGTCCGAGACAAGTAGACCGACTCCTGCCTGCATCTACTACTATTACTCCACACATCGACCGCTATCCAGCATGCATCTAGTGTATTGAGTTCATACGAACGGAGTAAAGCCTTAAGCAAGATGACATGATGTAGAGGGATAAACTCAAGCAATATGATGAAAACCCCATCTTTTTATCCTCGATGGCAACAATACAAAACGTGCCTTGCTGCCCCTACTGTCACTGGGAAAGGACACCGCAAGATTGAACCCAAAGCCAAGCACTTCTCCCATTGCAGGAACTATAGATCTAGTAGGCCAAACCAAACCAATAATTCGAAGAGACTTGCAAGGATATTATGAGCACACATAAAAAGTTCAGAGAAGAACCAAATATCTTTCATAGATAACCTTGATCATAAACTCACAATTCATTGGATCTCGACAAACACACCGCAAAAAAAGATTACATCGAATAGATCTCCTCGAAGACCGAGGAGAACTTTGTATTGAGATCCAAAGAGAGAGAAGAGACCATCTAGATACCAGCTATGGACCCGAAGGTCTGTGGTAAACTACTCACAACTCATGGTGAGGGCGATGATGATGATGATGAAGGCCTCCGTGATGGATCCCCCTCCCGGAACAGGCTCCAAGATGGGATCTCCACGGGGACAGAAGCTAAGGCGGTGGAATTAGGGTTTTCTCTCTGCGTATGGGGTTTCTGGGGTACGTAGGTATATATAGGAAGAAGGAGGGCACCGGGGGCCGTGTGGGCCAGCCTCGAGGCAGGGGGGCACGCCCCCACCCTCAAGGGCTGGCCCTCCGTCCCCTGACTTGGTCCCGAAGATTCCGAAGTGTGATTTCCTCCAAAAATATCTCTCGCGAAGGTTTCATTCCGTTTGGACTCCGTTTGATATTCCTTTTCTGCAAAACCATAAAATAGGCAAAAAAACAGCAATCTGGACTGGGCCTTTCGATTAGTAGGTTAGTCCCAAACATGATATAAAAGTGAATGATAAAGCCCATTAAACATCCAAGACTTCATAAATAATACTCCCTCCGTTCGGAATTACCTGTCATAGAAATGAATGTATGTAGACGTATTTTAGTTCTAGATACATCCATTTCCGAGACAAGTAATTCCGAACGGAGGGAGTAGCATGGAACAATCAAAAATTATAGATACGTTGGAGACGTATCAAGCATCCCCAAGCTTAATTCCTGCTCGTCCTCCAGTAGGTAAATGATAAAGAACGATTTTTTGATGTGGAATGCTAACCAATATAGTTTTTCAATGTACTTCTCTTAATTGTGGCATGAATGTTCAGATCTGATGTATTCAAGATAAAAGTCTATATTGACATAAGAAATAACAATACTTAAAGCAATACTAACAAAGCAATCATGTCTTCTCAAAACACTATGGCTAAAGGAAGTTATCCCTACAAAATCATATGGTCTGGCTATGCTCCCTCTTCATCACAAAAAATATTCATATCACGCACAACCCCGATTTCAGCCAATCACTTGTTTTCATACTCTATTCTTTTCAAACCTTTCAACTTTCACGCAATACATGAGCATGAGCCATGGATATAGCACTATGGGTGAAATAGAGGTGGTTGTGGAGAAGACAAAAAAGAGGAAGATAGTCTCACATCGACTAGGTGTATCAACGGGCTATGGAGATGCCCATCAATAGATATCAATGTGAGTGAGTAGGGATTGCCATGCAGCGGATGCACTAGAGCTAAATATGAATGAAAGCTCAACAAAAGAAACTAGTGGGTGTGCATCCAACTTGCTTGCTCATGAAGACCTAGGGAATTTGAGGAAGCACATTGTTGGAATATACAAGCCAAGTTCTATAATGAAAATTCCCACTAGTATATGAAAGTGACTAATCATGAGACTCTCTACAATGAAGATCATGGTGCTACTTTGAAGCACAAGTGTGGAAAAAGATAGTAGCATTGTCCCTTCTCTCTTTTCTCTAATTTTTTTGGAGGGGCTTTTCTCGTTTTTTTATTTGCCCCTCTCTATTTTTTTGGCCTTCTCCTTTTTTTTATTGACCTTTCCTCACACGGGACAATGCTCTAATAATGATGATCATCACACTTTTTGTTACAACTTAAAATTACAACTCGATACTACAACAAGTATGACTCTATATGAATGCCTCCGGCGGTGTACCGGCATAAGCAATGAATCATGTGTGACATGTATGAAAAAAATATGCATGGTGGCTTTGCCACAACTACGATGTCAACTACATGATCATGCATGGCACTATGACAATATGATGCGTGGCATATGAACGGAACGGTGGAAAGTTGCATGGCAATATATCTCGAAATGGCTATGGAAATGCAATGATAGGTAGGTATGGTGGCTGTTTTGAGGAAGAATATATAGTGGGTTTATGGTACCGGTGAAAGTTGCGCGGTACAAGAGAGGCTAGCAATGATGGAAAGGTGAGAGTGCGTATAATCCATGGACTCAACATTAGTCATAAGAACTCATATACTTATTGCAAAAATCTACGAGTCATCAAAACAAAGTAATCAACGCATGCTCCTAGGGGGAGGTTGGTAGGAGTTAACCATCGCGCGCCCCCGATCTCCACACAAAGGTTGGCACTCTACAAATACCTCATGCTCTAACTTCGTCACATAGCGTTTCACCATACGTGCATGATACGAGAATCGCTAACCTTAACACAAGTATTCTTCAATTTCATAATAACTCCACTAGCATGACTCTAATATCACTATACTCATGTCTCAAAACAATTATCAAGCATCCAACATCTCATTCTATTCCATGCACTTGGTGTGAAATTTTTACTACATTGACATTGGATGTTTATCATGTGAAGACTAGTTTCTTTAGCCTAAACACATTACCATGCTGTTTTAATAGACTCTCAAATAGATATAAGTGAAGCATGAGAGTTCAACAATTTCTACAAAATATAACCACCGCCATGCTCTAAAAGATATAAGTGAAGCACTAGAGCAAAAACTATTCAACTCAAAAGATATAAGTGAAGCACATAGAGTGTTCTAATAATTTCTAGGCCATATTTAACTCTCTCAAATAGGTGTCTCTAACAAGGATGATTGTGGCAAACTAACAAGCAAAGACTCAAATTATACAAGATGCTCCAAGCAAAACACATAGCATGTTGCGAATAAAAATATAGCTCCAAGTAAAGTTACCGATGGATGAAGACGAAAGAGGGGATGCCTTCCCGGGGCATCCCCGAGCTTAGGATTTTGATTATCTTGATTTTACTTGGGGTTCCATGGGCATACCCAAGCTTGGGCCATTGCTACTCCTTGTTCCATAGTCCATCAAAGCAATACTCAAAACTTGAAAACTTCACAACACAAAACTTAGACAAAAATTCTCGTGAGCTCCGTTAGTAAGAGAAAGCAAACCACCACTCAAAGGTACAGAAAGGAATGCATTCATTGTTTATATTGGTGTTAAACCTACTGTACTCCAACTTCTCTATGGTTCATATCCTCCAATATTACTCATAGATGCATCGGAATAAGTAAACAACACACGAAAAACAGAATCTGTCAAAAATAGAACAGTCTGTAGTAATCTGCTGGGTTCGCCTACTTTTGGAACTCCAAAAAATTCAACCTAAATTGGTAAATTTGTGCACTTTGTCTACCAATCAGCATAAAAAATAATCAACTAAAAAGCATGCTCCAGTAAAATCTGAAGACTACTTTAGCGAGCGCTAACGATTCTGTTTTTCACAGCAAGATCATATAAACTTCACACAAGTCTTACCAAAGGTTCTACTTGGCACAAACACTAAACAAAACATGAAAACACATCTAATCAGAGGCTAGATGCAATATTTATTCCCTAACAGCAACAAAAGCAAAAAAACATAAAATTGAGTTGCCTCCCAACAAGCGCTATCGTTTTACGCCCCTAGCTAGGCACGATACAATATATATTTAGGTATTGCCATCCTTGGAAGGCAATCCATAAGTGGCTTTCATGATAGATTCATATGGTAATTTGATTTTCTTTCTAGGAAAGTGTTCCATGCCTTTCC
The DNA here is from genome assembly GCA_902687465.1 of Secale cereale. NCBI lineage: Eukaryota > Viridiplantae > Streptophyta > Magnoliopsida > Poales > Poaceae > Secale > Secale cereale. The sequence goes on from LR738714.1 coordinate 27,359,897, forward strand.
TTAACGGAAATTGGAATCTAATATTTCCTTCCTTCATATCAATAATTGCACCAATCGTTCTAAGGAAAGGTCTACCAAGAATAATAGGACATGAAGAATTGCAATCTATATCAAGAACAATGAAATCTACGGGCACATAATTACTATTGGCAACAATAAGAACATCATTAATTCTTCCCATAGGTTTCTTAATAGTGGAATCCGCAAGATGCAAATTTAAAGAACAATCATCAAGCTCATGGAAACCTAGCAAATCACACAAAGTTTTTGGGATAGTGGAGACACTTGCTCCCAAATCACACAAAGCATAGCATTCATGATCTTTTATTTTTATTTTTATAGTAGGTTCCCATTCATCATAAAGCTTTCTAGGTATAGAAACTTCCAACTCAAGTTTTTCTTCATAAGATTGCATCAAAGCATCAACTATATGTTTAGTGAAAGCTTTATTTTGACTATAAGCATGCGGAGAATTTAGCACGGATTGCAATAAGGAAATACAATCAATAAAAGAGCAGTTATCATAATTGAATCACTTGAAATCCAAAATAGTGGGTTCATCACTATGCAAAGTTTTAATCTCTTCAATCCCACTTTTAGCAATTTTAGCATCAAGATCTAAAAACTCTGAATCATTGGGACACCTTAAAGCAGAATCATCTCCAATCCTATTCTCATCAAGATTAATACTAGCAAACAAGGATCTAATAGGAGACACATCAATAACTTTCAGATCTTCATCTTTATTTTCACGATAACTAGAAGACATGATTTAATATAATCTTCTCTTTTAGCACGCATTCTAGCGGTTCGTTATTTGCATTCATCAATGGAAATTCTCATGTCTTTGAGAGACTCATTGATATCATGCTTAGGTGGGATAGATCTAAGTTTCAAAGAATCAACATCAAGAGTAATTCTATCCACACTTCTAGCCAATTCATCAACTTTTAAGCAATTTCTCTTCAAGCATAGCATTGAAATTCTTTTGCGAGATCATAAACTCCTTAACACTAATTTCAAATTCAGAAGGCATCTTTCCATAAGAGTTGTTGTAGGAATTACCAAAATTATTAGAGGAATTACTAGGAAAAGGCCTAGGATTAAAATTACCTCTATAAGCATTGTTACCAAAATTATTCCTACCAACAAAATTCACATCCAAAGATTCATTGTTATTCTCAATCAAAGTGGACAAAGGCATATCATTAGGATTAGAAGAAGCACTCTTAACAGCAAACAATTTCATAAGTTCATCCATCTTTCCACTCAAAACACTAATTTCTTCGATAGCATGCACTTTTTTACTAGTAGATCTTTCGGTGTGCCATTGAGAATAATTAACCATAATATTATCTAGGAGTTTGGTAGCTTCTCCTAAGGTAGTTTCCATGAAAGTGCCTCCGGCGACCGAATCTAAAAGATTTCTAGAAGCAAAATTTAAGCCAGCATAAAAGTTCTGAATAATCATCCATAGATTCAAATAATGTGTAGGGCAATTACGTATCATTAATTTCATTCTCTCCCAAGCTTGTGCAACATGCTCATGATCTAGTTGCTTAAAATTCATAATATCGTTTCTAAGAGAGATGATCTTAGCAGGAGGGAAACACTTAGAGATAAAAGCATCTTTGCACTTATTCCACGAATCAATACTATTTCTAGGCAAAGAGGAAAACCAAGTTTTAGCACGATCTCTAAGTGAAAACGGAAATAAATTCAATTTAACAATATCGTTATCCGTATCCCTTTTCTTTTGCATATCACGCAAATCAACAAAGTTGTTTAGATGGGTAGCGACATCTTCACTAGGAAGGCCGGAGAATTGATCTTTCATGACAAGATTCAACAAAGCAGCATTGATCTCACAAGATTCAGCATCGGTAATAGGAGCAATTGGAGTGCTAATAAAGTCATTGTTGTTGGTATTGGAAAAGTCACACAATTTGGTATTGTTCTGAGCCATAGTGACAAGCAAGCAATCCAACACACACAAGCAAACAAGAGGCAAGCGAACGAAAAACACACGACGGAAGAAGGGCGAATAAAATGGCAAGGGTGAAGTGGGGGAGAGGAAAACGAGAGGCAAATAAATGTAATGCGAAGGATAAGGGTTTGTGATAGGTACTTGGTATATGACTTTTGCGTAAGCCTCCCCGGCAACGGCGCCAGAAATTGGCTAGTTGACGGGGTGGCAAATCTTGACTTGACTTGGCGTGAGTCTCCCCGGCAACGGCGCCATAAATTCTTCTTGCTACCTCTTGAGCTTGCGTTGTATTCCCTCGAAGAGGAAAGGGAGATGCAGCACAGTAGCGTAAGTATTTCCCTCAGTTTTTGAGAACCAAGGTATCAATCCAGTATGAGACCACGCGCCAGTCCCTGATACGTCCAAAACGTATCTATAATTTCTGCTTGCTCCATGCCTCTTTTGGGTGATATTGCTATGATATTTATACACTTCCATACACTTTTGATCATATTTGGACTAACCTATTAACTCAGTGCACCCCAGTGCCAGTTTCTGTTTTCGGCTGCTTTTGTATTTCAGGTTTTCACATTACGAGAACTGCCAGGAAAAATCCAGAAAAATTATATAAAAAATCAGCGTTCCAGAAACTACCGTGCGCCCGAAGGACAGCCGGGGGGG
>LR738714.1:27362595-27378310 GCA_902687465.1 Secale cereale
CGCCCTGGCGGCGCCCCCCCCTGGGCCGCGCCGGGGGGGGGGGCGCCTGGGCCCCCCGAGGCTCCGCTGATGCCCCCCTTTGGCATATATTTACACCGCGTCGAGGAAACCCTGATTCCGGACCCCTTTTCTCCAGACGCAATTCCGATCTCCGCCGCCATCGCCATCAAGCTTCGGGGGACCAGAATTCCTGTGCCGGCACCCTGCCGGGACGGGGAAGTGCCCCCGGATTCATCTCCATCGACGTTGCTTCCTCCCTCGATGATGCGGGAGTAGTTCCTCCTCGGGGCTGAGGTTCTTACCAGTAGCTATGTGGTCAATTCTCTCTCCCATGATGTGATCTTCGTTGTGATCATAGGCTATGTTAATCTAGGGTGATCCCATGATATTTCCCCTTCCTCTATGTATTGGATTGATGTACTCACTTGTCTTTATCTAGTATAATCCCCGAGACCAAGGTGACAGCGGTCTATTGGACATGGATTAGAAGAATAATTTCATGAGTGATTTCCTTTTTGTGTGTTGATTGAAGATTGAGAGTCTCTTGGTACTTGTCTTTGACTATCCTTTAGATATGTTGTGGTGATTGTGGGACTCTCTTTGGATGGCCGCGGTGACATTGGGAAATCCATAGATTGAGAACTATGAACTTTGAGGTGTGCTTTTGTAGCCCTACATAATTCTCGTCCTCTCTTGACCACGAAGGAATGACCTCCGGGTGCGTCTCCATTGCATGTTTTATGGGAAATATCATGTGATTCGATTATGTTAATGTTGTTGGGAGTTGCCACTAGTGAAAGTATGAAGCCTAGGCCTTGTTTCCACCATTGCAATACCGTTCGTGCTCACGTTTACCACTTGTTTGCTTGCTGTACTTTTTATTACAGATTTATATTACTTTGTTTTGCCATCCATATCACTTGCCATTTAACATCTCTTCGCCGAACTAGTGCACCTATACATCTGACAAGTGTATTAGGTGTGTTGGGGACACAAGAGACTTCTTGTATCTTAGTTGCAGGGTTGCTTGAGAGAGACCATCTTCAACCTCTACTTCCCTGAGTTCGATAAACCTTAGGTCATCCACTTGAGGGAAATTGCTGCTGTCCTACAAACCTCTGCGCTTGGAGGCCCAACATAGTCTACAAGAGTAGAAGCGTGTGTAGACATCAAGCTATTTCTGGCGCCGTTGTCGGGGAAGTGAGCGCTTGAAGGTATATCTTTAGATCTTGCAATTAAATCTTTTTGTTTCTTGTTTTTATTTCACTAGTTATGCTTATGGACAACCTTGCTATTGGATCGTTGCTTGCGGGAAGACGCCCCACACCTGTGGTGGTTGCTCCTCCCCCTACTGAAATTGTGCCCTATAAAATACCAGCTGGTATTATCGATTATGTTTTGGCTAATCGTTATGCATGAGACAGACATCCCGGTGAACACTTGCTATATCTGTCACAACTATGTTCATTATTTAAGCTTGCAGGTGTATCGAGGGAGTTTGTCATGAGGAAATTATTTGCCTTGTCACTGAAAGGAAAAGCATTGGAATGGTATAGGCTACTAAATGACTCTCACCTGCTGGAGTGGGAAGAGATCCAGTCTCTCTTTTACTCCAAGTTTTATCCTCTTCATGAAGTCCATGAGAATAGGAATTATGTCTATAATTTTTATCCTCATGACGGAGAGAGCATAGCTCAAGCTTGGGGGAGACTGAAAATGTTAATGCTAAAATGTCCTAACCATGGGCTCCCCAAAGATATGATTATTACTAATTTCTATGCGAGGCTTTCTCGACAGAATAAAGATTTGCTCGACGCTTCCTCTATGGGTTCTTTCACAAACGAAAAGACTGATGCTAAATGGAAACTCCTTGAATGAAGTCAACGCAACACTGAAGATTGGGAGATCGACAAAGGTAAAGAGTCAGGTATAATTTATGAGTATGATTGCATTAAGTCTTTTGTTGAAACTACAAGTTTTAATAAGTTTAGTGCTAAGTTTGGACTTGATTCTCAACTCCTTGTTGATTTCCTCAAATCTTTTGCTTCACATCTTAATATGCCTAAGGAGGATTGGATAAAGCATCATAAACCTTTTAAAGAGATTTGCAAAGAAAATGAAATTGTTCATGATGATTGCAATATGCATGATCCAATTCCTAAAAATGAAGTTTTATATAAGCATGTCAATTTTTGTGGAGTGGATAGACCTTGTGAAAGGCCTATGATTGAAGAAGAGAAGTATTGTAAGCAACATAAGCATGAAAGAACAATCACTTGGGTCAGAGATTTAAATGAAATTGCTAGAGAATTGTGTGACCTTTATCCTTTTACTTGTGAACTTTGCCGTATAGAGGGTCATTTTAATTTTCAATGCATGAACTTTCAAAACATAACTGTTAACCAGTTGTGTGATAACATGATCACCTCTGATCTTTATGATGAGCTTATGTTATTTTTGATGTGTGAAGAGTTATCAGAAAAGACTTCTTGGCTGGATGTTAATGCCATAGGAATAAAAAACACTTTGCGAAATTGCCATCTCTATTGTGTTGTTAATTGCCATGAAAATGATTACATAAGTAAGATTAGAAAGGAGGGAACTTTACCAAAGTATAAAAATGTCTCTTATATTTTTGCTAATAAAAAGGAGAGTTTCTCCCAAGTTTCCCCTATTGTTTCTAATGATAAACCAGGATATGTGGAGAAGCTTCATCTCCAACCACTCCCTCCTAAGGTGAAGAAGAAGAAAAAGAAGAGGAGGAGGAAGAGGAGCAAGAAAGAAGAAGAATGGGTATCAACCTGGCCTGAGCATATTCCTCCCATCAACTTTTATCCTAACGGTTGTAAGTTTAAAGAAGAAGGTGAAGTTTATTGCCTTAATTATCATCTTGATGATACGTCCGTAGGTACTATTGAAGATGATTTTGATTATGACATGCATGTTACTTATTGTGATTGGGAAAATGATGATAATGCTACTTATGATCTTGAAAATCTTTTTGGTACCAACTCTGAAAGTGATGATATGGGAAGCTCTAAGCTTGGGGATGATAGGATTGCAAATCCTTTACCCACTAGTGATGTGATAATTGATAATTCTTTTGCTAGTAAGAATAAAGACAACATGTTTACAAATATAGTTGCTAGCAATGATAATGCTCTTCTCTACCATGATGATGTTATAACTCCAATCTATAGTGATTATAAAGGTACCTATGACATAAGGAGAAATTATCCTTATGAAACTTGTCATAATCATGGAGGGCATTACTCCCTTGTTGAACACCATCTTCCTAATACACAATTAATCTATAGTGTTCAAGTTGTTTATGATAGTCCTACTCCCACTATTACCAATGAGAAAGATTATGCTTATGTGGAGAGTAAGAGTACCTTTTTGCATGTGGATCATGGTAACAATGCTTTATGTGATGCTTATATTGTTGAGTTCATCCATGATGCCACTGAAATTTATAATGAGAGAGGGAGACTTGGTTCTAAATATCTTAATAATAAGAAGTTTCCTCTCTTTATGGTGAATATTTTGAAGTTATGCTTGTTTTGCCTTCCTATGCTAGTTGCTTTGTGCTTCAATGAATTATTCTATTGCAATATTCCTATGCATAGGAAGCATGTTAGGCTTAAATGTGTTTGGTATTTGCTTCTTGATGCTCTCTTTTGTTCTTCAACTCTTATTCCTATGAGAGCATCATTAAAGTCTTATGCCTAGCTTAAAGACATAAAAGAAAGCGCTTTTGGGAGGCAGCCCACAATGAATAAAATTTTATTTTGCTTTTGTTGTGTCTTGATGTTGTTACTATAGTAGCATCATCATTGTATCTTTACTTTTCAGCTTTGTGCCAAGTGTAGCCACTGATTGCAAGAAAGTTCAAAAGTTGTGACGTGCTGTCCAGGAAACAGATTCTGTCCTTGGATAGAAAAATTCGTATAAAATCACCAGATCATCTTTTTGGTCTGAATTTTTTCGACAGCGTGCTCTATATAATTGTCTTTCGTGCGTCTGTTCTGAGTTTTTTGATTAGAGTTGCATAAGTGCCTCGAACAAATCATTTACTACCTGCTGTTCTGTTTTTCACAGATTCTGTCCTGTTTTGCCTTTCCTTCATTTTGCGAACCAAGAGCTTGTTTTTTCTTTGCAAAAACCTTTTGGCAATCTTGAGAAACAGTAGAACTTCAAGAATATATTTATTTCCAGCAAGGTATAATTATTTTATTATGGGTACTAACCTCGCTAATCAGATTATGATGAGTTATGTATGAAGGGAGTTTTCAAGTGTGCGAGGGAAGATGATAAAAAGATTCAGGAGTGTCAAGTGCTCAAGCTTGGGGATGCCCCCGTGCACCCCCAAGAAATATTCAAGAAGACTCAAGCGTCTAAGCTTGGGGATGCCCCCGTGCATCCCCTTCTCCATCAACATTATCAGTTCGTCTTTCGTTCCACTATATTTTTATCACTTCATGTGTTATGTGCTATGCTTGGAGCGTCTTGCTTTTAGTTTCCTTTTTAGTTTTCTTTAGCTTTTCATAACGAGTCGGAACTCAGCTTTCTTTGTGTGGGAGAGAAACACGCTCCACTTCTACCTAGAACATAACATAGAATTTTCATGTCTATCTTTGCTGTGTGTGTTCTTTGTCTTTCAATAGCTACTATCGTGCTTAGCTCTTAGTTTTCATGCTTATCTTTTTAAAAAGCTTTTGTTTAGTTGGTTGCTTGAACTCTCTTTAGTTATCATGCTTATCTTATTAAGAGAGTTTGCTTCTGTTGCATTGGTTGATATGTCTATGATAAAAATGCTACGTGCATAATGGCGCTTAGTAGTTCATGTTTTCTTATGGTTAGTCTCAAATAGCTGGGGGGGTTCCCAATGTGTTATTGGAGTACCAACATGATTTGTTTGCTTATGATGTGGTATGGTTTAGTAATATCTTCCTTCAAGAATTTATTTTGATTGACTTGGCATATGCTCACGCATATTTAAGACTGTAAAGAAAGTCTGTCAAGCCTTGATGATATTTTATTTCTGAGTAGCGATATAACTTCCATGCCTGATTCAATGTTGCTTTGTCGCTCTGCATGATTATGACCGTCATTGCTCTCTTAGTTGGTCGCTCCCAGTCTTTTGCTAACCTTCGCCTGTACTAAGCGGACTGACTGCTTGTGCATCCAAAATCTTTAAACCAGTTATGCCATATGAGTCCACCATACCTTCCTATACATGGTATTTACCTGCCATTCCTAACGAAGACTTTCATGTGCCATCTCGAAATTATTCAAAAAATGCATTTCTATTTTGTGCCTCTGTTTTAGCTCATGAGGAAGTAGTAGTTAATTCATGATCTTCTTAAGTTGGACAAGCTTCACCCCGGGATTGCATGTATAATGTGCAAACCCATAATACGAGAAGGAACTGGCAATGAGTGCGCTCGACTCAAAATTAATATAACAAACAAACCCTCCTTCACGCTTTGTTCATGAGAAATCAGAAAACTTTGGCAGTGATAAATAAAGGAGATTAAGAGGATGTGATCGTCCTCATTCGGGAGCCGTTCCTCGAAACTTGTCCATCTCGAAAAGTGATTGAGTTGTCTGCTAGCATTCGTTGACAAAACATGCATGATCTAAAATAAATTATTACCTCTATTTTAAAGCCAAGAGCTCTGGTACATGTTTTGTCTTTGTTTCCGACTACGGGTTTTCAACCTTGCCAACAAAAGCCACGGTTCGAGAGTCTCCACCTTCTTTTAAAAGCACCAACTACTAAGAGCATGATTGTCATTCTGAGTGTAATGTGCATTGTCCCAAAGTAGCATTGTCTTTTGCATGATTGTGATATCGTTTATTTTGAAATCATTGTATCTAGTCATCACTTAAACCTTGGAGGTGCCCCTGCATTTATGTTTTGCTTCACTAAAGGGGGCAAGCTAGATATCACTTTATCATATTTGCACACCATGTTCATTACAAATCTATTTGATGTTTCAGTATCATATTGTAAAACTTTCAGTCCTTTGTGATTTTCTCATGAGGCAACTTAATTACTATAGATTCATTGTCTCAGTAAGCTTTTGTCATATGACTATGAAAAAGTCCTATATGGTTAATAGCATGTCACTACAGAAATTATTCTTGTTATCATTTACCTACTCGAGGACGAGCAGGAATTAAGCTTGGGGATGTTGATACGTCCAAAACGTATCTATAATTTCTGCTTGCTCCATGCCTCTTTTGGGTGATATTGCTATGATATTTATACACTTCCATACACTTTTGATCATATTTGGACTAACCTATTAACTCAGTGCACCCTAGTGCCAGTTTCTGTTTTCGGCTGTTTTTGTATTTCAGGTTTTCACATTACGAGAACTGCCAGGAAAAATCCAGAAAAATTATATAAAAAATCAGCGTTCCAGAAACTACTGTGCGCCCGAAGGACAACCGGGGGGGGGGCACCAGGGCTCCAGGCGCCCTGGCGGCGTCCCCCCCTGGGCCGCGCCGGGGGGGCGCCTGGGCCCCCCGAGGCTCCGCTGATGCCCCCCTTTGGCATATATTTACACCGCGTCGAGGAAACCCTGATTCCGAACCCCTTTTCTCCAGACGCAATTCCGATCTCCGCCGCCATCGCCATCAAGCTTCGGGGGACCAGAATTCCTGTGCCGGCACCCTGCCGGGACGGGGAAGTGCCCCGGATTCATCTCCATCGACGTTGCTTCCTCCCTCCATGATGCGGGAGTAGTTCCTCCTCGGGGTTGAGGTTCTTACCAGTAGCTATGTGGTCAATTCTCTCTCCCATGATGTGATCTTCGTTGTGATCACATGCTATGTTAATCTAGGGTGATCCCATGATATTTCCCCTTCCTCTATGTATTGGATTGATGTACTCACTTGTCTTTATCTAGTATAATCCCCGAGACCAAGGTGACAGCGGTCTATTGGACATGGATTAGAAGAATAATTTCATGAGTGATTTCCTTTTTGTGTGTTGATTGAAGATTGAGAGTCTCTTGGTGCTTGTCTTTGACTATCCTTTAGATATGTTGTGGTGATTGTGGGACTCTCTTTGGATGGCCGCGGTGACATTGGGAAATCCTTAGATTGAGAACTACGAACTTTGAGGTGTGCTTTTGTAGCCCTACATAATTCTCGTCCTCTCTTGACCACGAAGGAATGACCTCCGGGTGCGTCTCCATTGCATGTTTTATGGGAAATATCATGTGATTCGATTATGTTAATGTTGTTGGGAGTTGCCACTAGCGAAAGTATGAAGCCTAGGCCTTGTTTCCACCATTGCAATACCATTCGTGCTCATGTTTACCACTTGTTTGCTTGCTGCACTTTTTATTACAGATTTATATTACTTTGTTTTGCCATCCATATCACTTGCCATTTAACATCTCTTCGCCGAACTAGTGCACCTATACATCTGACAAGTGTATTAGGTGTGTTGGGGACACAAGAGACTTCTTGTATCTTAGTTGCAGGGTTGCTTGAGAGAGACCATCTTCAACCTCTACTTCCCTGAGTTCGATAAATCTTAGGTCATCCACTTGAGGGAAATTGCTGCTGTCCTACAAACCTCTGCGCTTGGAGGCCCAACATAGTCTACAAGAGTAGAAGCGTGTGTAGACATCAGTCCCTCGCACCTGCACAAACAAATAAGAACTTCGCAGCCAACGCGATAAGGGATTGTCAATCCCTTTACGGTCACTTACGAGAGTGAGATCTGATAGAGATGGTAATTATATTTTTGGTATTTTTGGTTTAATAAAACAACAAATAAAAGCAAGAAAAATAAAGTAGATGTAGATTGATATGTTGAGAATAGACTCGGGGGCCATAGTTTTCTCTATTGGCTTCTCTCATGATAGCGGTATTCTACGGCGGGTAAACAAATTACTGTCGAGCAATTGATAGAAAAGCGAATAATTATGAGACTATCTAGGCATGATCATTGTATATAGGCATCACATCCGAAACAAGTAGACCGACTCCTGCCTGCATCTACTACTATTACTCCACACATCGACCGCTATCCAGCATGCATCTAGTGTATTGAGTTCATACGAACAGAGTAACGCCTTAAGCAAGATGACATGATGTAGAGGGATAAACTCAAGCAATATGATGAAAACCCCATCTTTTTATCCTCGATGGCAACAATACAATACGTGCCTTGCTGCCCCTACTATCACTGGGAAAGGACACCGCAAGATTGAACCCAAAGCCAAGCACTTCTCCCATTGCAAGAACTATAGATCTAGTAGGCCAAACCAAACCAATAATTCGAAGAGACTTGCAAGGACATTATGAGCACACATAAAAAGTTCAGAGAAGAACCAAATATCTTTCATAGATAACCTTGATCATAAACTCACAAGTCATCGGATCTCGACAAACACACCGCAAAAAGAGATTACATCGAATAGATCTCCTCGAAGATCGAGGAGAACTTTGTATTGAGATCCAGAGAGAGAGAAGAAGCCATCTAGATACTAGCTATGGACTGAAAGGTCTGTGCTAAACTACTCACAACTCATGGTGAGGGCGATGATGATGATGATGAAGGCCTCCATGATGGATCCCCCTCCCGGAACAAGCTCCAAGATGGGAGCTCCACAGGGACAGAAGCTACATCAGTGGAATTAGGGTTTTTCTCTCTGCGTATGGGGCTTCTGGGGTACGTAGGTATATATATGAAGAAGGAGGGCACCGAGGGCCGTGTGGGCCAGCCTCGAGGCAGGGGGGCGCGCCCTGGGAAGGGGGGCGCGCCCCCCACCCTCGAGGGCTGGCCCTCCGTCCCCTGACTTGGTCCTGAAGATTCCCGAGCGTGATTTCCTCCAAAAATATCTCTCGCGAAGGTTTCATTCCGTTTGGACTCCGTTCGATATTCCTTTTCTGCAAAACCCTGAAATAGGCAAAAAACAACAATCTGGACTGGGCCTTTGGGTTAGTAGGTTAGTCCCAAAAATTATATAAAAGTGAATGATAAAGCCCATTAAACATCCAAGACTTCATAAATAATACTCCCTCCGTCCCAAAATAAGTGACTCAAAAATGACTCAACTTTGTACTAACTTTAGTATAAAGTTAAGTCACTTTTGAGTCACTTATTTTGGGACGGAGGGAGTAGCATGGAACAATAAAAAACTATAGATACGTTGGAGACGTATCATGCACGCACATGGGCGAGGCCGAGAGCACGCGAGCTCCAGCCCGACGCCTTCGGCCCCCTTTTAAGCTCTCTCCCCATCCCAGACCCTCTAGGGTTTCCCCTCTTCCCTCTCGCCGCCGCTGCCAGCAGTTTAGACTACCAGATCCGCCTCCCGCAGCCGTCCCGAGCGCAACTGAGCCAAGTGTCGTGCTCTCTGCCCACCCCAAGTAATCGTTAGCATGCTCCTGAAGGAGCGCCCGCCAACTAGTTGCTCCCCTTGGGAGCTCTTTTTTTAATCAACTTGGGAGCTCTTAATCCATGCTAAAATTATGGTATTGCTGTTATAACGTTTATATTGGTCGGGCAAGGCTCACTCATCTTTCCTCCTTGTTCCACTCGCTCGCCGCTAGCTCATAAGAAATGGCTACCTTTTTATCCGAATTTTTTTGTTAAATCAAAATATATTCATGGATTTTAAAATTTTGCAAATTAAAAATAAATATGGTTTTAGAAAAACATTCAAAATAAGATTAAAAAGTTAAGAATTTTTCCACAAAATTAAAAATATATTCTTGAATTCTAAATATATTCATGAATTTAACACCCTTACAGACAGGCTCAGGCGCTCAGCGACCCCACAACCCCCATGCACCAGGAGGCTTCAAATCTAGGAATCTTAGTATCTCAACTAGAAGGGTTGAACGCGCTTCGTTGCGTCGTTGGTGTTGTTGGGATTTCATAATTATTGTTTGTTATTTGGTTTGGTGCGTGAGAAAGATGATGTTTTTTTTTCTATGATATGGTGTTTTGGTTGGCTTTCTTGGCAATGTGTTTCTGTGTTATTTGATAATCAATTTATACTTATGTCGGAAAAATTCTTGCTTTGGTGGCCGTATGTACTACATTGATGCTTTTGTTTCTAGGTGGTGAGAGGATGTGATATGTTCTTTTAGGCAGATTGCTGCCGATTAATTTGAGAAATTCTTGACCCTGTCAAAATCATCAAATTTAAAATTAAATATCTTAACTAAATGAGAGAGCTCCTTGAGGTTGGCCCAGTCAAAATTGTGAACCAAATCTAAAGTTGAACACTCAATTCAATGGGAGGGCTTCAAAATTAAGGAGCACAGTGTATTAGAAGATGTGTATATTTGGTTAAACTTAAAAATAGTTAACCTTTTTTTTATGGAATTTATACACCATGTTGGGAACCGAGAGGGTATTGTATTACTTTCGTCCCAAATTGCTTTGCTTTAGATATGTCCAAGACTAATATCTAGACAAATAATTCAGGACGGAGTAGCCTTGCAACCAACCTTGCAAGCACATTCACGTTGACAAAACTTACGTCCGTGCATGCATGTCTCAACAAAGCGTAAAAGGGAGCGAGGGTTCACCCACCCCGGTAACATCATTCCTTTCTATTCCGCCTAATATCTCTATTTCTGCAAATATGTCACGTACTGATATCTTGGCAGCATCTCGAGTAAGTCCTCAGCCTGGGGTTTCGCCCGAAGAAGCAGGGGCTGCAGTAGCTACCAAATCTTCTACTGGTACATGAACAACTGTTTGGACTGATAGACCTACCAGTCTTGATCGTTACAAAGGACGATGCTATCACATCGTACATTCCTTGAACTGACTGATCCATGGCCTTAGGGCGGAATCCCTTTTTGACTCTGTATTGCTCTCGCGTAAAGACTTTTTTTTATGCGACAGGAAAAAGTGACTACGAATTCTCCTTTTTGTTTGCGAATCCCTGTTTGTATCCTTTGAGCGCACGCCCATTAAGTAGCGATCAAATCAAGGAAATTGATCAAACGATCTCAATACCATGCCAGCCCAAATCACGATCTTCACCAACTTGGATTTGGTTCTCTCGCGAAAATCACGAGTTGCAGAGATGAGAACCATGAAAAGCAATTGGGAGAGAATCAATAGACTCCTTTTCGGGAGCGATTCATCCTTCCCTAACGCAACATACAACTCCCCGTTGTACTGCGGTCTTCAAGTGTGCTTCTTCCCCCTTCTCCCTCTTACCATGGCAAGTCCTTGGGAAATAACTCCGATGGGCAGAAAAACAAAGGTGTTAAGAGACCCTCCTGGCCCAACCCTTACGCACCGGTAACTTCTTTCCATTTCCGAGGTCCAGAGGGGAAGACAAAGTACAGCCCAGTTCAGAGAGTCACAATTGGATCCAGGAGCTAATCATGTGGAGTGGAGTAATAGTAGGACCTGCAAGCGCATGAGCTGGTGCCGACGGCTGGAGTACTCGCGGCGCGCGTCGTCCAGGGCGCCGACAGCAGTGGGGTCGAACTCCCAAACCTGGCGGCCGGCGTGCGCGTTGGTGGTGCGCAGCCATGGCTCGCTGCCGCCATCCTCCCCGATCCTTAGCCGCTACATCGATCGACGTTGACTCAGACCAGTGGCTCTTCTTACAACAGGGCTAGTGAGTGAGAAGCGAGAAGATACCCTAACACTCAGTATTTAAACAGGAGAGCAAAAATAACGTTTTCAATGTAAAACCATTTCTACAAGGGCTAACAGAGTCATCATACTGACCCAATTGGTATAATAACGAAATATCATGATTCTGATTGAAAAGACACTCTAGCAGAGTGGGCATACCTGTCACAAGATCATCATAATTTATGGAACGTGCTTCATGTTTAAACTCTCAACCTCTATATTTGACTTCTAGGGGCCAATATTTGATATACACAATTCATCCGATAATTATGTGTGGCGTAAACGGAACTTCATGCGGTCCCCACCTCACATGGGGGATGACAAGGAGATTGGGGGTCCCACAACATGTAGGCAACCAATATGAAGACTTTGAGTTTGCGGATCACCTTGCCAGCCTTTGTATTATTACGGAGCACACTTTATACATGTTATGGAGGCTGCCAATATGACGACTCTACTAGATTGCTCTTAGAAAGCATAAACAATAAGTGAAGAACAAGGAAGCGTCTGCGAGCGTTACAAAACTTAAGTCCACTCCAACGCAGGTCATCAAATCCGCCCCAAATGTACGAATGAGACGGTCTAGACACTTTTAACTATCCAACACTAGTCATCAAATGTCAGCGAACAATCGGCCAGACGGTCCGAGTGTCCAAATTTCGTCAAACGGCACCAAACTGGGAGAGATTTGGGGAGTTCGGACGTCGGCCTAGTCCACTATTATGTTGGATATTACATCTCCCCACCCATGTGTCTCGATAACTTTTCTCCTCTCGTACCCATGTGTCTACATTTTCTCCTCTCACCTGTCACACTGTCAGCTATAGCTTACTGTCCAAATTATTTACATCGGTTGAATGACCCACACCTCATCCGTTGATCGTGATTATGTATGCACATTTGGTAATCCAGGCCCTTGAATCGTGGAGCATAAGGTGTTGTGTGCCCAATCAATCAATCGTTGTCATCAAGCGTGCGTGCTCATTTGTGCTTCCCTTTTGTGGCGTTTAGCACGTTTTTATTTTGCCGTCACGCTCTGTCATGTGGTTTATATTTCTTTTTGTAGGTCATTTATATTTCTCTTTTAGTTTTTTTTGTATTTCTATTTTTAATATATTTACTGTAGAAGGTTTGACAGATGGAGGCCATTAGGTGAACCATGTAAGATGCAATTACTTACTCCCTCCATTTTTATATACAAGGCCACTATCAAAATTATAATTTGCAGCTATACAAGGCCACTAACACTAATCGAGACAAAATTGATGGTGTTTGCCTCGTACTAGCAAAGGAGGACATTAATTATCTCTTGCATGCATGTGGGTGTGATAAGTTTAGTTTGCATGCGCCTCATTAATCAACTAAATGGAGTGATAGCATTTGCTTGTTGTGGGTGGAACGGAAAAATATGCATTAATTAACATGACAAACTAGAAGACAAGCTAGCTTGCAATATCGGCTTAAGCACACATTTACTTTTGCCTTGGTACCTGTAATATGGGTTTATGGCCTTGTATACAAAAATGGAGGGAGTACCATTTTTTGTTGCATTTCTGGTATCCCATCCGGTTGAGCACTGAGAAGCTGATAGGTCGAATGAAGTGATGCCAGAGCTGCAGCTCCAATTGTGTTGTCGATTCCCTTCTCCCGAGAGCTTTCACACTCTGGGATGGGAGTCCTTTCAAGACTTGACCAAAAGCTCCCCACAATTTCTTGATTTGAAGCAGTTCGGAGGCCTTCTTCTACTCCTTCCATTTTTGTATACAAGGTCACAATGAAAAATACATTTTGTATCTATACAAGGCCACCAACAATAATCGAGTCAAATATTAATGACGGTTCCTCGTACTAGTAACCCATGATTTAATTAGTAGCATGCATGTAGTGGATGATAATGACATGCTCATCTACTTTCTCCATCACGGCCACTTAGGCTGGTCACAATAGGCAGGAACATAAGGTAGTAACATACACATTTATCTAGACTATGTTACTACCTCCACAGTGGGTAGGAACATGTAGGTAGTGTCATGCAACGATGCATTTATTAGCTTATAGACTCATTGTTTCTTGAAGTGTGTGATGTTTCGGTAACTTAGCTAGTTACCACAAGCACCTCACTCTTCATTAAATATGTGCCACATAAGCAACGTTGTATTGAAATATGTGATGTTACTCCTAAGTTCCACCCCATTGTGACCAGCCTTAATTTCCTCTAATGTGCATGCATCTTATTAATTAACCCGATAACCGAGAAAACAATTTGACTTGTCAAGCATGTATTAATTTTTATCTTGGTACCTGTAATTTAAGTTTGTGGTCTTGTATATAAAAATGGAGGGAGTAGTTACGATTCGCGCCCCGAAAACCCAAGATTTCCTCCGCAAGGTTCGTCCTGAAAGATATCGTGCCAACAGCAAGATCTCGTCCCCTTAGTTTCAAATGCAGAAAATGGTTACGGCCAATACGAATGTTGAGAAAACATTATTGTACTTTTAGGTAGAAAGCTTTCCTTTAAATGTATTGGATGAATGGTAAGAATCTTAATGTGTGGCAACAGAAAACTAGGAATATTGTCGGCACGCCATAGAGAACGATAGAGTCCGCACACCGCTTTTCCAGCGTTATCTCTTCCCCTTCTCCTCATCCACTGATGTCTTCCATCGGTAAAAAAAGAAATCTAAACATTTATGTGGAATACTTAAATCTCGTGGCCTCTTCCTCCACTCGGCCAATCAATGGCCGTAGTGCAATTTCCCTTTAAGATTTCTCAACCATTTGGTCATGTTCTAATTACCTCACCTTCTAAATACCACTATCATTTCCATGATGTTCAACTTCTAATTAGGCTGGTCACAATGGACAGGAATATAAGGTAGTAACATACACACTTATCTAGACTATGTTACTACCTCCACAGTGGGTAGGAACACGTAGGTAGTGTCATGCAACGATGCATTTATTAGCTTATAGACTCATTGTTTCTTGAAGTGTGTGATGTTCCGGTAACTTAGCTAGTTACCACAAGCACCCCACTCTTCATTAAGAGGGTGCTTGGATACGTTTTAGTCCCATGACTAAAAGTAGTGGGACTAAAACTTGCTAGCCTCACCCATGCTTGGATCTAGATACTAAAAAGACTAAAATCAAGTTAATGAGTATTTATTATCCTCCAAACCCTGCAATCCAGAACTTGCATGTGTTAGAGGAGAGGAGTTAAATGAAGAGAGAGAAGACTAATTCATATTTTAGTAGGGGTACCCCTGACTAAAAGATTTTAGTCTCAAGACTAGTTTTAGCCCCTCTTTAGTCAGGGGTGCTTGGAACTTTAGCCTCTTAAAGAGACTATTATTAGTCAGACTAGTTTTAGTCCCTTGGATCCAAGCAGGGCCTAAATATGTGCCACATAAGCAACGTTGTATTGAAATATGTGATGTTACTCCTAAGTTTCACCCCATTGTGACCAGCCTTATCTCTATCATTTGGTCATTTAAGGTATTATAAATACCACTATATATTCATCGAAAATAAGCTAAAACATTCTCTTGCACTCGCTTTTTTCATAGCTCGCTCATAAAAAATGACTTAATTAAACTTGGCATTTTTTTTTGCTTACAGACCTTTAAGGCCAATTCAAAATACACGAACCAAAATACATAACTGACTCCCATGTTATACAAACCTTTAGGTAAAATACATGATTTAAATTATACATTTGGGATGTTTATTATATTTTCCAGCTGTTCTCAATTCTTCTTTCAAGTTAACATGACCAACTGATTCCAATAAAAAAAGTTAACATGACTAACATCTCATAACTGACATGAAGTTTAGTTTGCAAACATCCGGCCGCACACATGGTCCTTATTTTTTGCAATCCGAGGACCTAATTGTTAGATCACATTATTTTACATACATGTTGTATCTTTTGGAGGAGCTCTAGATCACCTACCGTTATTAGATCACCTGTTGACATATTAGGACCAACCTCTGATTAATCAAATTCGTGCTTCTTTGTAGATGATTGCATTTCATGTCCTACAAATTAGCCACAAACCTTTGATCTGAAATTGA
>LR738714.1:27378320-27407339 GCA_902687465.1 Secale cereale
AATAATCTGATTTCATCTATGTTGGGCCATCTGCAATAAGTATATGGGAAAAGATATCTAGCAAACGTTATAATTTTGAGCATTGCTTCACGTACGACAGAATATGCACAATTTCTGTACGAAGTACTATGGTCACCGTTGATCAACGCTGACTCAAGCTGGGTTCACGGTGGATTGCACTATCGTACCAAATCGGACAAGCTCTCATCGTACGTGAGGCACTAGGGTTACGGCCGAATGATACGTGTGATCTCTGATTCACATCGCACGTCAAGCTCCCAAGTGGTTATCCCCTCCCTTTTACGTTAGTATCCTTTTCTTCCCTGGATTACTAGCGAATCCGCTTCTCCACCAGTTTGGTGATTTTCCCTGTTGGGAGGTAAGAGCATTTCCAGCCGTGCCCCCCTTCCCCAGGAGGCATAAAAACTGCCGTCTGGGGGCGAGCCGGCAGTATAATCGGCACTGGGGCGGGTTGGCACCCAGCCGTCGCCCCCAGGCGTCGACGGCGGCCCATTTTTTGGCCCAATTTGTGGCCCGATATCGGCGCGAATCGACCCATACTCGGCGAGGTTGGGCATGAATTCTCAACATAAATAATTTTTTATAGCGTTGTTCATCACGGAAAATCAATAGAAATTATATAGTTCAACACAAATTATATAGTTAAACAAATGAAACCCATATTTCATCACACGTCGAGCTAGGCGTCGCCTTTGATCCTCCACAGGTGCTTCACCAGATCCTGCTGCAGTTGTTGATGCACCTGTGGGTTTCGGATCTCCTGGCGCATATTGAGGTAGGCAGTCCAGGTTGTCGGTAGCTGGTGATCGACTTGGGCAAGAGGACCCTGCCTGTAGTATGGTTCAGTGTCAAACACCGACTCTTCCTGCTCGCTCTCAATGATCATGTCGTGCAAGATGACACGCAAAGTCATGATCTCCCATATTTGATCTTTCGACCATGTCTGAGAAGGGTACCAGACAACAGCAAATCGAGACTGGAGCACACCAAATGCCCGCTCGACATCCTTCCTGCAAGACTCCCGAACCTTGGCAAAGTGGAACTTCTTGCCTCCTGGCACAACATTTGAGATAGTCTTCACAAATGTCGACCATCTCGGATAGATGCCATCAGCTAGGTAGTACCCCTTATTGTCCTGCCACCCATTGACCTCGAAGTTCACCCGAGGAGAATGACCTTCGACAAGCTTGGCAAAAACAGGGGAGCACTACAGCATGTTGATGTCATTATGAGTTCCTGGCATACCAAAGAAGAAGTGCCAAATCCAGAGGTCCTGTGTGACCACTGCCTCTAGTACCACACTGCAACCGCCTTTGACGCCTTTGTGCATCCTCTGCCTAGCAAATGGACAGTTCTTTCATTTCCAATGCATGCGGTCGATGCTTCCAAGCATCCCAGGGAATTAATACTCTCGCCGCATTCTGTGCTAGGATCCGAGCAGTGTCTTCCATATTGGGTGTTCGCAAATATTGCGGTCCAAACACTGCCACCACTGCCCTGCAAAACTTGTAGAAACACTCAATGGTGGTGGACTCGGCCATGCGCCCATAGTCGCCGAGTGAATCACCGGGAGCTCCGTATGCAAGCATCCTCATCGCTGTCGTGCACTTTTGGATTGAGGTGAATTCAAGTTTGCTGGTGCAATCCTTCTTGCACTTGAAGTAGCCGTCGAACTCTCGGATGGAATTCACAATCCTGAGGAAAAGCTTTCAGCTCATCCGATAACGGGGTTGAAATACTTTGTCACCGTGCAGCGAAGCATCGGCGAAGTAGCCGGAGTAGAGCATGCAGTAGCCTTCCAGACGATGCCGGTTCTTTGCTTTCATCCGCCCCTGCGCCAAGCCACCTCGCCGCGGCTTTTCATTGCTCGCGAGCAGGCCGGCGAGGGCGGTGAGGACCATGAAATGTTCCTCTTCCTGGACGTCGACATCGGCTTCCTCCTCCAGCAGCGCGGCGAGCACCTCCTCATCATCCGAGTCCATTGCCGAGCAGGCAAACCGCCGAACACCTTGCGGGCGTGCTGGACGCAGACCCGCCGGTACACTGCCCTGCGCGGTCGGAACGCCGAAAAGATCGCCCGGGCGGTGGTGGAGTGCCTACCGTGGCCGAAATCTCTTCTCTTTTCCGACGGGGAACGGCGTATCTAGCAGTGGTGGGCGATGGGCGGCGCCGGGATCGGCAGGCTGGCGGCCAAGCACGCGGGGGGTGGGGGCGAATCTGGATGATTGGCTAGCTTTTTCGCCTGACAGTGTGGGCCAGGCGTGTTTTTCCCCAAGCGCCCCGAGTGCGCCGGGTTCGGCATTCGACCGCTAGGCTAAAAAATGGGCCAAGCCGGCAGATTTCCGTGTCTTGGGGGCACGGCTGGGGCGTTTTTTCGACGTCGGCGCTGAAAAAGTCGGCTAGGGGCCTGTTTGGGGCGCGGCTGTAGTTGCTCTAAGCAGCGCTTCTTCGCCGGTTTTTCTCCCCCTCTGATCTCGCGGGAGATTTTTTCTCTGTATAAGAGCGATCAGCAGCACATACTGGTTGTACAATTTGATTGACAAGCACAACCCAGCAATAGCAGAATAGGCCACCAAAAGGCACATCTCGAAAGCATACATAAAGTATTTAATTACTTGAACTGAGAGTCTGAGACCAACATATGATGCTCCAGGCTTCCAGCCTTCCATTCCATGTAAAAGAAACTTCAGATCCATGGCTCCCATCCTTGCTTAGTCATATGCAATTGCATCATCATCCCGCATCTGTAGTGGAAAAAATAACATGAATCAATTAGACTAGTTTTCATCTGGCAAACGAAAACAATCCTGATAACATTAGAATTGCCATGAACAGCAGGGAAATGCATTCATTTCACAATTAAAAATGTAACTGTAATCTCTTACTAGGAAACAAGACAGCAGGGCCAAGTGGAAAAATAAAAATAAATCACGTTGCCCATCCATCTCGCGCACCATTACCGGCATCATATTGGACTTGAGATCAAGTGAGGAGACAATAAAAACTCGATATATGTGTCTTGCTTCTTACATGCATAGTACGTACTCCCTCTGTCCCATAATATAAGAATGTTTTTGATACTACACTATTGTCAAAAACGTTCTTATATTATGGGACGGAGGAAGTACTAGACTAGACAAGAAACGACATAGTGCCAAACACGACTAGCATGCGCACCTGTAGAAATACAATAACGAATGTCTAGAGATGAAAACGGCGAAAACAAAAAACATCATGTGCTAGTATATATTTTGCTTGATCAGACAGACACATTTAGGAAGAAAAATATTATTTTTCATGTGCTTTTAAGAAGAAAAAAATTCCATCCACTAACCTTGGAAGAAGGAAAGGAAGACTCATGCAGTATGCTGGTCATAACATCCAAGGCTTTCATCCGGATCAGGCGGCACTCCTCGAGCCCATGAGGCTCGCACAGGCCAAAGGTGACGAGCTTCTTTCTCATCCAATCGCACAACTTCTTGGCCTCCTTTGCCATACCCTTGAATCGAGATCCAAGGCATTCATCATTTTACAACCAGTACGTGCCACTATGAGTAGTCCGGCAATTTACAGAAAAGAAATGGATAGACATATACTACCTCTGTCCCATAATATAAGAGCGTTTTTGACACATATTATTGGACGGAGGGAGTACTTGTTAAAAGCTTATAATTCAGCGCATTTTGGCACGATTTTTGGAACTTTGTGATTTTGGCAGGCAGGCACGTACCACCATTGCAGCAGCGGGGGCAATAGACTGGTGTCCTTTGAGGTTGTTCGCAAGGCCCAAGGCACAGGTACGGATCACGCTGCTATGCTGGATCATGTCGTCAAAAGGCTTCGCGCCATGCCTCAGCAGCTCACACATCAGGTCAGCCTCCCTGGTGATACACTTGAAACCAATGTTTTTGCATCAGTCAAAAGACCATAGAAAGAATCAAAGGAAACACCCTATATATTCTACCTAAAGAACTACTGCTTTACTCAAGGTCAAGAACACAGGTTGATGGTGTATTGCTAAATACCTAGATCAGTGGTTTGCTCAGGCAAGGTAGGCACATACCACAAGTGCAACGGCAGAAGGACCCGACAATTCACACCCCGCGCCGCAGATTGAAAGTGCAAACTGCTTGATAAGGCTACTCCGAATGATAGTGCTGATTGGTAAAGTGCGATCCAAGGTACGCTTCACTCGAGTCTTCCACTCGGACAGGAGTTCCTCCTCCATCTTGAGACACTACTTGCAAAAATCGCGAGTTTGAGAAATATGTTGGTGCAAACATTTTCAGTTAGATAATCGACGGTTTAGTAAAGAAGCGAGAGGGTTACTTACCAATTTGGCAAGAGGAGCACCCGTGTCAGCAGCGGCGGCGATTTGCGAATCCTCGTTAGTTTGGTTGACGGCAGCAGCATCGGCAACCAACTGATAAGCATTACGTTTGTAGTATTCCTCAAGGTAGCTGCTAGAGTATGACCACTTAACAGAATCGAGCAGTGGTAGCAGCCTTTCCCACCCCCATAGTTTCTCAAAAAGACCTTCTGAAACACAACATCACCCTTTTTTATTACATATATATGAAGCGTATTGCAAGGGAAATGTGAAGAGCCCTTAGTAACCATAATTGTGGTGATTAGCTTCTCTGTTACCTTCTTCCATGTCACTCTTTTCACCACCTTTGATATTTTTCTTATACTGAGAATTCAATACATCTGGAATGCCGCCCCTGGTGATCATATACAGTGAAATGGTAATAGTATCACGGTGCTTATCACCAAGAAGTAACTAACTAATTCTCTTAAACCACATATAGCTGCATCAAGAAAGAAGAAATAAATGGAACATCCATACCCTGTGGTGTTTGCTGCCCCATCAGCAGCAGTGCCGCCGTCACCACCAGGACCATTTCTTCTAGCAGGTTCTTTTTTACCAATCTTGTGTCCAGCAACAGCAGAAGACTCTTCTAGTATGTCAATCATAACATTAAAAGTTTGGTACCGTATCCTGCGGCTGTCCTCAATCTCATCGGGTACGGAATAATCACATAAATTAACAGGCTTGCTATTTTCACTTATTCATGCACATATAATTTCGGTCTCCTTCGCCATACCCTTAAATTGAAGGCGCCCATCAGTTTGCAGCTAGTGCCCATAAGCTACTAGTAAAAACAAAATTGTGCAAAGTGCAGTTCATAAGGCTCAAGAATGGATGGATGGTAATGTTAATTCCGACAGATGGCCCGTAAGGCTCATACTTAGGTGATCATCAGTTTGACAGATGGATGGATGGTAATGTTATTAGGTGGGTTTTTGAAGGCGGGCTGGCAGGCACGTACCAACATGGCGGCGGAGGCGGCGACAGAATTGTCCGAGGTGCAGTTCATAAGGCTCAAGGCACAAATGCGTATCTCTCTGCTCTGGTCGATTAAGTAATCATGAACCGGATCATTGCCACACCTCAACAACTCACGCGTCAGGTGAGCCTCCTTCGCAATACACTTGAAACCATCGTTTTGCATTAGTACAATGAGAAAAAAAGTCAGGAAAAATAATCCATATCCAATCCAACTCGCCAAGGCGAAACTGGGTGCCAATTTATATCCTTTATATAGGAACAAAGCCGCCAAGTTCCTCCTATAAGTATTAACTAGTTTTCCCTCCAAATAGGATGCTTTCCCCCATGTCCATTTTAACTGGTCAGTAAACTAATTAGATAATTAGGATGCAGAGAAAGGATTACACAAGAACATTTCATGACCGAATGATCAGATGAGATACAAGAAAAATGTTTGGTGTGTTCTTACGGAACGTACCAAGAAAGCCGAACCGTGCAGATCGGAAAAGCCACGGCCTGATGTGCGGACGACTGAACGTGCACGCTCGTGTATCAGGCAACTCAGAATGGTGGATTTCCTCATCGGCAGGATGACATCCTTCTGAGATTTCATCCGGATCTTCCACTCGGACACAAGCTGCTCCTCACTGACGAGACACTGCTCGAAAAACCATCAGACGGTCGCATCATCATCATTGTTTCAAGTTGGCAAACAAGACAACCGAAAATAAATAAAAACTAAACAGGAGCAGGATATGTATAATTGGGCAGGGAGGAGGTTTATTTTGCTTACAGTCTGAGTGAGAGCAGCTACGCTGCTAACCGCATCGACATTCCGGCGGTGAAACTCCTCAAGGTAGGCGCTGTAGTCGGACCACGACAAGTCGGAATCCCCATTGGACAGCAGTCTGTCCCATCCCCATAGTTTCTCCAAGAGATCTTTCGTCGATCGAACAAGTGAAACATAAGTAAGTAAGATTCCAGCAATGACGAACAAAGGAAGAAGCATGTCACCGTAGATGGCATGGCAATGCAAGCAACGGATGCTGGACTTTGGTTACTAGCTAGATAGAGTTGTAGTACCATGGTACTTGACAATATGTTGGTCCGGCATCTCCTTTCTGCCGGACCTCTCCGTGTCTTGGATGAGGCCGGTGAAATACTCCCTGTCCTCCGCCTCTTCTTCCCTGCGCGCGGCCTCAATCTGCATCTTCTCGGCCATGTCCTCGAACCGCCTGCGCTTGGCATCCATCTGATCGGCCTGCTTCTTCGCCGCGGTGTCGCCGAAACGCGCGCCGCTGAAGGGGCGCTCTGATCGTGCCCCAGCCGGGTCCAAAGTTACCGCGCGCAAAGACGACGGCGTCGCGGACAGAGCGGTCGATCACCAAGGATGGACTGATGGAGATCACGGCGGCTAGTAGTATCTCGTCTGCCGCGGCGATGCAAAGGCGCATGCGGTCGAGTTTGTTGGACCTGCCGCGGAAATCGGAACGGCGGCCACGGGAATCGAGGGGGAGGGAAAACGAAGCCTTCACTTTCCATTTGCATGGCTCAATCAAAATCTGGTCAAATCATCAGTCTTAAAATCTTCTTGAATCATCACCATGGTCCAGTACTCCGAGGCATCGTCGTCCGGCCCGTCCGTAGCGTTAATTGACGCTTCTTGGGAAACAACGGAAAGACCCTTAAAATCCCACTCTAAAGTTAAACCCACCAAACCAGCTCCATATCACTCCAAAACCTCCTGCCTTCCTTCCTTCCATCAACAGCTCGCGGCAATGGCGGCGCAGCGTCCTTGCGGCATCTGCATGGAGCCCATGGGGACCTCGGAGGCCCACCGCGGCGGCAACGGCTGCGCGCACGCCTTCTGCGCGGCGTGCCTGACGGGCCACGTCCGCGCGAAGCTCGAGTCCGGCCGCGCCGCAGCCGTGGGGTGCCTCGACGCGGCGTGCGCAGGCATGCTCGACCCGGAGCTCTGCCGCGTGGCGCTCCCGGCGGACGTGTTTGAGCGGTGGTGCGCCGCGCTGTGCGAGTCCATGTTCGCCGGCGCGCGGCGGACTTACTGCCCGTTCCCTGACTGCTCCGAGATGATGGTGGCCGATGGCGACGGCGAGGACGGCGACACCGTGACGCAGTCCGAGTGCCAGGTGTGCAGGCGGCTGTTCTGCGCCCAGTGCCGCGTGCCGTGGCACGCCGGCGCCGACTGCGCCGCGTACAGGCACCGGGACACGGCCAGGGAGGACGCGATGCTGCTGGAGATGGCCGCGGGGAGGAGGTGGAGGCGGTGCTCCAAGTGCCAGTTCTTCGTGGAGAAGACCGACGGCTGCTCGCACATCAGATGCCGGTGATTTTCTCTCTAGGAAACGTATCTTCTCTTGTGAAATTCTATTATGGTCAGTGCTGTTACATCAAATATTGATCGATGGGCTTAAAATTTGCAGGTGTGGCTACCAGTTCTGCTACAGGTGTGGCTCGGAGTGGAATACGTCTTGTTCCGGCTTATGTATATCCTGAGATTATATTCATGCTCAGATGCATGGAATGGACGGATGATGATCACGCTGTTGTCGTAATATTTAGCCAGTTTACATATTTGGTTGAGGATGATAACACCAAGCTAGTAAGAGGTGGTATTGTTTGGCAGTGATGGAGGAAATGAAATGATCTATGTTTTAGTCAGTTTATTATTACGGATTTGTTAGTGGTTGCTATTTTATCACAGTGATTGTTCGTTGAATGCGTTATAATGTTGTATCTTATCCTATAAAACTAAATGGGTATGTCTAGGGCACATCTAGATGTGCCCTCGCACATTCAAGTGACTCAATCAAGCTAGAAAGAAAAAGGAAAAGGACAAAGAAAATGCTTGTACCGATCTTAGCGTAAAATCGATGACATAGGATTAAGATGTGCAATACTTAGAGCATATCTAGATGTGCTCTAGCAAAACTATAACTAAATATGTGATCCCTACCAACCTAAGATAAGAGCAATTTCCAACAGTTCCCCAAAAAATATTCCCCTAAAAGTGATTTTTAGGCCTTCCCGTAAAACTTAGGGGAGATTTTTTTTGAAAGCAAACTTTGTCAGTTTCCCTAATCTTCTTCCCTAAATGCATACCCTCCCGTGACGCGCCCGCGCGTGCCCGGGGGGCTAGCCGCCCCTCCCCTCCGACCTCTCCTCCCTTCCCTCCTCCCCGCCGCTGCCGGCGAGCTCTGTCGGGCAAAGCCCGGGGGGCACGGCGGCGGTGGGGCCCTTCTCCTTCCTCTGCTCGTGGTGCGCTGGCGTGGGCGGCGTCTTCGAGTGGTGGCGCTGGGCGTCCGCGGGGCTCAGTGGCGCAGTGGGGTGGCTGGCTACTGGCGTCGCGCCGGCGTCATAGATCCTCGCGCGGCAGGTGGTTGCGGCGCTCCCTTCTCGGGAGGTGGCGCGCGGACGGCCTCCTGCTGTATTCGGCCGGATCTGGCAGTGGGGGTTGGTCGGCGGCGCTTGGCTTCGGTGGTGCGTGCCCGGCGGCTCCGGCGCTTGGAGCTCGTCGGGCGACGCGGGGAGGGCAGCGGTCTGGCGTGGCCGTTGCTCCGGCCGGGGGCGGCGGCATGGGGAGGCCCGGCGCATGGTGGTGGCCTCCCGGTGTCGTGGCGGCTTCTCGGTGGCTCGGCGGATCTGCCTGCGGCGGCGGCCAACTTCTTCGGCGTCGGCTCGTCTGCAATCGGTCCATTTCGGCCTTGACCCCGTCTCCTCGTCGCCCGAGCGCTTCTTCCATTGAAGTGCTGGCCCTCTCCCAGCTACGGTCCATCGCACATCTCGCCCCCAGTGTAGCAGGTCCGAGCTCGTCTCGCGCACAGTGCATCAGGACCGAGAACGTCGCACACACGGTGCAGCCGGAGTGACCTCGTCCCCCTCTCGATGCTACAGGACCGAGCTTGTCTCGCGCTCGGGGTTGCAGGACGGGTTGTTGGATTCCAGTGCTGGCCGACCTATTGGGTCTTGATGCTGGGGTCGCCCAGGGGTGCGAAAGGTGGGACATTTCCGCCCGTCTCTCTTGTTGGGGTAGCGGCGGGTCTCAGGTGAGGTGCTGTCTGGGTCTTGGATGCCAAGGCGGAGGCGGTAGCGCGTGGCTCTTGGACAGAGACCCTGGCTTTGGTGCTGCCCGGTGGCCATGGCCGTGTAGGCAGCGTGGTAGCCGGGGTGTGGCGTTCAGTGGCGTTGAGTGTTGGCCGGGGTGAAAACCTGTTTTGTCTTCGGACGAACCGGCGTTGGAGACCATGGTTCGTCATATGTGGCTTCATCTCTTCGCGGCGGTAGTGCTAGGGGTGGTGTTGTTGCGCTCAACGCCTATGTATCCTGCCCTGGGTGCGTGTGTTATGGTGGCGTGCGTTCGTACTGGGTGATTGTTGATCGGTGCTTTATATATAAAGCAGGGCGAAAGCCTTTTTTGATAAAGGAAGGAGCATGATACTAGGACATCACTATTCTAATCTCAGGATTAGAATAGTTATTTGGATCACAACCAGCCCTATAAGGGCCCGACAGGGCTCTCCCGAACTTCCGAACTACCGACCCCCGACATGATCCCACCTGGGTCCAGATCCCGATCTCGAGCAGCCCCAACCCCCTCCTCACCGCTCCTCCCCTCGATCCCCGACCCCCCCGTGGTTCGCTGCCGAACTTCACCGTATCCGGCGCCTCCCTCCCCGTCTCTAGCTCATAGAAGACCGGATCCGTCACCTCCCCTCCGTCTCCAGCTCTTGGCTGACAAGATCCGGCGCCACCCCTCCGTCGCCACCTCCTGGCCGACAACCAGCGTGGGTGAGCGAGCGCCGGCGAACGCCGGCGCGAGGGAGCCCGCGTCGCCTGGAGGCGGCGAAGCCGCCATGGACTTCCGGAAACCTCCTCCTCCGTTCATCCTCATCTCCCGACGGATTAGTAGATCAGATGACGTCCAAGGCGCAAGCTACGCCGAACATCACGGCCTAGGGAGCATCTTGGCGGCGCCTTCAAATCTAGCAACGGTATATGAGCTTCCTCCCTGATCTTGCGTACTCCTTCAATCTTGCCTTACCCGACCTTCGTGCTTCATGCAAATGAACTTCACGCCCTATGCAAGACATGGATTGCCATGCAATTCCTCTCCTAACTCTCCACCAAATTGCTCTCAAGGTGGCCTATCTACTGCTGGAAAAAGGTTTGCCGAACTTCTATCCAAGGTATGGTTGAACTTCCTGCCGTCTGTTATCTTCTTCCAGCAATGTGAAGTTCAGGTAGTGTGTGATCCATGTGAAGTTCAGGTAGGGTGTGAGCCATACAATCTTCCTGCATTCATATGTGAAAAACCATGTGAAGTTCAACTAGTAAGTCTGCTAGAGTTCAGGTTGGTATGTATCTGGTTGTGTGCAAAAAAAAAGGAAATTAAAACATACATGTGATCACATGAAGGTCAGGTTGGTATGCACTAGTGGTTCAACCATTCAAACTTATGAAGGTCAGGTTTTTTAACTGTAGACAGTATTTCCAATTTGCAAGCAAGAAGTTCAGTGTGTGGAGAGTGCCCAGTTCAGGTACACAATTATTGGCAGATGCTCAACTCAGTGCAAAGTGTGATGCCTGTCCTAGGGAGCAATATGTACGTGAGCAACACTTTTATATGAGAAGTTCAGGCTGTGAATAATGCTCAGTTCAGTTACACCAGTATAGGCACATGTAAACTTGTGTGCTAACACATTCTCTTTTTTATGCCAGCAGGATGAGAGACGTAGAAAGAAACTTAAAAGTTACCAGCAGTAAGTACACAACCCTAAGCCTGTACGCGTTGCCCCACTCCCTCAATGGGCCACACCTCAAACACACCAACAACATTACCAACATGATCCACACCAAAATTGGATGACACCCAAAACAAATGCAGACTTCCAAGATGCTGGGTCACAGCCCTATCCGCACCACTTTGCGCCTCCACCTAATTGGGTGACGCTGGAAATCCCCCGCGGTTTCTTTGTATCCACCATCAGACTTGCAAGCACACCGATGGAGGAGGGGGTTAGCTCAAGTCCCGCGTGTAACTCTGGAGGTTATCCTGGTGTGGCACGTAAATGCCAAAGGGCTGCAAGTAAACCAGATGCCAGGACAAATCCAACAGGAACACACACAAAGAGGAGAGTGCTCTGGACACTACCACCGTTGGATGCTGCTGCTGCTGCTACAACTCAGAATTGTACGGGACATAAGGTAGATAGATTGCTTCACAAAACAAAAGAGCAAACCAAAACCAGGAATGCAATACCTCCATAGCCACCACAAGCAAAAAGGACGCAAACAAGAGAGAGGCCATCTTCAGCCCTCCTTCCTCCTCGTGATCCACTCCTGCATCCTACTATGATAACTCCGCCGTGCCCCATCCCAGAGGGCCAGCAGCAGACCCCGGTGGAGTTGCGATCATACACGCACGTAAGTGAACAAAAAATATGTATTTATATATGCATCTTGTATGATCTACATATTTTCTGCTCCTTCCAGGATAACAAGTTTATAAACTGCATTTTAACGTGCCGTTTGGATTATTTTTTCTTTTTCTACAGATGCCGTATCTCCCGGATTATCTAATACCGAGACTAAAGATGCGATTCTAGAATGTAGAGAAGGCAAGGGAATTTTATAACAGATACGCCAGACACGCTGGTTTTGGAATCAGGAAGATGGGAGGGAATGACAATCACAAGTATTTTGTTTACGTGTTCCAAGGGAAACACACAACTTCTGTTTTAGAGGCTGATAGGAAGCGAAACAAAACATCACAGAGGACATGTTGTAATGCAAGAATGAGGGTGAAGGTGCAGGAGGATAACACATGTGTGGTAGTGGACATTGAGTACAATCATAATCACCACCTCTTTCAAACTGATGACATGTCGGTATTCTTGCACTCACACAAGAATTATTATTTTGGAGTACGTAAAGCTCCTGCAGTACCATGATGTCAAGCACACAACAATCATGTCCATGCTATCTGGAAATGAAGATGGAAGCTACTTCGTAAGCATGACCGGACGAGACCTAATAAACGAGTAAGTATTCAAAAATGCACATACATCAATGTACATAGCATCCTAAGTCACAACCCTTTGCTAGCAAAAATAACAAATGCATGTTTGCATATAATTTGCAGGAAAGCCATGAATGAAAGGAAAGATGATTTGGATGATGTATTGAAACTTGTATCTTTCTTTAAAGAAATGAAGGCAATCAATGATGAGTTTTTCTATGACATACAAGTAGACAGCGACAAATCAGTTTAAATTTTTTTTTGGTCCAATGCAAGCTGCTGAGGGGCGTATCAAGACTTTGGCGATTGCGTAACATTTGACACAACTTACAAGACCAACATATTTCATATGCCTCTAGGAGTGTTTGTTGGAATAAACCATCACTTGCAGTCAACAATATTTGCTGTTGCCCTAATCAGAGACGAAGATGCAAAGTCATTCAAGTGGTTGTTCGACACATTTGTACGGTGCATGAACAACAAACACCCAACTTGCATTCTAACAGGTAAGTTAAAAAAACTCTACAAGTTTCATCAATTTTTCAGTCTATGGGTTTGTATTTGGGTACACTGGTTTATCTGAAAATGATGCAAAGCAAGCAGTTCAACCATTGTTAGCTCAGAAGTCCAACAAAACAGTACAAGAAAGCAAAAAAAAATATGTCACATGTTTAGAAAAATATAGTTATGTATGTGAAGTTCAAATACATGAATCATAGAAGTTCAGGGACACTGTTGTAAGAAAAGAATATGTCACATGTTTAGAAAAAATATAGTTATGTATGTGAAGTTCAAGCACTGGTACCACAGAAGTTCAACAATACTGCTGTAAGGAAAAATATATGTGACATTATTAGTTAGTAATACTGTTGGGGAACGTAGTATTTCAAAAAATTTCCTACGATCACGCAAGATCTATCTACCAGAAGCATATCAATGAGAGGGGAGAGTGTGTCCACATACCCTCGTAGACCGAAAGCGGAAGTGTCTAGTGACGCGGTTGGTGTAGTCGAACGTCTTCGCGATCCCACCGATCCAAGCACCGAACGTACGACACCTCCGCGTTCAGCACACGTTCATCTCGATGACGTCTGATGGCTTCTCGCCCCTCGTTGGTTACCCCAAGTGGAAGGTTGAGATGTAGCGTAGCGGCAAATTTCCCTTGGCAAAGATACCAAGGATCGAATCCCGTGAGACTCCGAGGGTCGACAAGTAGGTGTCAACGGCGCCAGAAACTTAGCGGTTGACATGACCTGCACACAGATACAAATAACTTTGCTCCCAACGAGTACAGAGAGGTTGTCAATCCCTCCGGCCTTGTTGTTTACAAAGGATCAAACACAAGAGATAATAATGATAGCTGTGACTGCAACTAGGAAATAAAAACAGGAAGTAAATAGAAGGTGTGATCAGTGGTGGTAATATGGACCGGGGTCCCATGATGTTCACTAGTGATGTCTCTCTCCCAAAAGACGATAAAACAGCAAAGCGAGGTAAACAAATTACAGCTGGGCAATTGACAGGATTATGTGCGCAAACCAATGCTAACTATGCTGCAAAGAAAGGTAGAGGCTCAAAAGCATGGGCGGTACGCCAAGGCAAGTAGACCGAAATCCATCTGCATCTACTACTAATCATCCACCTTGAGATATCTATCCAGAACATCTCGCTGGTATTAAGTTGCGAATCCCACCCAAAGTGTAAACTCAAAGCAGCAGACAACTGCATTAAAAGAACTTTGCGTAAAGTAAACAATCCTTGCACCCGCAAGTACAAGCACCGTTGTTTTCTCCCTTGTGGCAACAACACATCCCCTAGACTCATGTTTCTGTCACTCAAACTAGTCATCAGGGAGCATGAACCCACAATCAAGCATAACGCTCCCTCTTGGAGTTACTACCTACTACTCGGCCAAAGCAATAAACAGCAACGGAGAACATGCAAGAATTACTCAAGAACATAAATATAAAAGAGGTGAATCAAATATATTACTCAAACACAATCTGAACATAGTCTCATAATCCATCAGATCCCAGCAAACTCAGCATAGCAACAGCAGAAAGATTACATATGTGCCTCGATCATGTAGGGCAGCTCACGAGGTCTAAACCATGAAGAACAAAGAGGGGAGGAGAACATCACATAGCTACTGATCATGGACCCATGGTCCAAGGTGGACTACTCACGACTCATCCGGGAAGCGTCCATGGTGGTGGAGAAGCTCTCGGTGGTGGTTCTCCCCTCCGACAGGGTGCCGGGAAGAGTTCTCCTGATGCTCCCGATCTTGGAAGCGCTGCGGCGGCGGAACAGAGGCGAGATCGCGAAAAAGGGTTCCGTCCTCGAGGGTTTCGGGACGAGAGGAATATATATGCGAAGGGGGGTCACCAGAGGCGGAGCCGGGGCCCCAGGCGCCCCCCTGGCGCGGCCAGGGGTGGGGCCGCGCCAGGTGGCCGCCTGGGCCACCCCTGGCTCCCCTCTGGCCCCGCTTTGGTTCTTCTTGAAGCTTCCTGTACGCTGATTTTTCCTGTATTTTTCCCGGAATTTTTGGAGCACTTTTAATATGGGGGAAACCTGAAATAGAAAAACAGAAGAAAACAGGAACTGGCACTGTGGTGCACTGAGTTAATAGGTTAGTCCAAATATGATCAAAAAGTGTATGGAAGTGCATAAATATCATAGTAATATCACACAAAAGAGGCATGGAGCAAGCATAAATTATAGATACGTTTTGGACGTATCAACATCCCCAAGCTTAATTCCTGCTCGTCCTCGAGTAGGTAAATGATAACAAGCATAATTTCTGTGGTGACATGCTACCAACCATATAAGAACTTTTTTAAGTAAAGCAATCAAGGCATGTAATTCAATTCAAGTCATAACAAGCAAGAGTCTATATTAGCATTGTAACAATCAACATAAGAACATAAAGGTGCAAGAGCTCTCGCTGTCCGTGACTCGAATGTCTCCAAATGGTGTTTGCGTGCAAGAAAGGGGATAGGGATATACGAGAGAGTAAAACATAGTTTTTGTATTGTTGAGAACTTAATCTACTAAAGTTTCACACTTGGTCTTCTTTGGAATCTTATCTTGACTCATCCCCAGACCACCAGCCATGTACAAGTCAAAATGATCCACTCCCTT
The DNA here is from genome assembly GCA_902687465.1 of Secale cereale. Classification (NCBI taxonomy): domain Eukaryota; kingdom Viridiplantae; phylum Streptophyta; class Magnoliopsida; order Poales; family Poaceae; genus Secale; species Secale cereale. Next base: position 27,393,851 of record LR738714.1, read on the forward strand.
TTGATATTTTGAGCACTCATGCAATGGATGAGCGTAAGCAAGAAAGTTGACACTTAGGATGGCAAAAAGAGAAAAATGATGGAGGGGGAAGACAAAAAAAAGGTGTGAAAGGCTCACATCAATGAGGACAATCATAGGCGAGAGAAAGCCAAATGATAGATATGATGTGAGGAGTAGGGATTGCCATGCAACGGATGCACATATGAGCTAAGGTAAGCTCTCCAATGGAACTAGTGGGGGTGCATCCAACTTGCTTGCTCAAGAAGACCTAGAGCTCTTTTGAGGAGGCTCATCATTGGAATATACAAGCCAAGTTCTATAGTGTGAAGGTCCCCACATAGCTATATGCATGAATGATAATCTCTATGGAGTACAAGGTATAAGATGGAGCACGAGTGTGGATCTCTCAGAAGGAATAGTAGTGTGCCCCCTTCTCTCTTTTTATTTCTTTTTCTCTTTTTTCTCTTTTTTTTATTTTTTTTGTGGCCTCAATGGCTCTTTCTATTTAACTCTCATTTGTCCTCTTTGGGATCTTTTGATTTTGTCCTCTTTGGGATCTTTTGATTTGTCCTCTTTGGGATCTTTTCCTCACTTTAGGGGCAACACTCTACAAATTACAAGAAGTATAGAAGATCTTTCACACTTTACAAAAGTACTCAACATAAAGAAAATGAAACTATCATGATGTATGCAAATGTATGCCTCTGCCGGTGTAGCAGGATATGCAATGATACTAGCGCGTCATGTAGCAATGATTAGGGCAAGGCCCAACTAGCATGCGGCTCATCGATCAAGCAAAAAGCATGTATGACATGAAGATCAAGTCATGAGAAGATGGATGTTGCATGGCAATGTATCTCGGAAAGGCTATGGAAATGCCTTGATAGGTAGGTATGGTGGCTGTTTTGAGGAAGGATATAATGAGGCTTATGATGACAGAGCAAATCGTGCCAAGGATTTGGATGCACCGGCGAAGTATGCGCCAACTCTCGAGGTGAGAAAAGGGCAATGCACGGCACCGAAGAGGCTAGAAAAATATGGCTAGGTGGAAGTGTCAACTTTCGAATACTCACATTAGTCCGAAGAACTCATGCACTTATTATCGGTAACTCTCAATCTAATTAGGAGGTTCACAAAGAGACAAGTACCCCGAGGAGGAGTGTATGGGGGTTTGGTTATCCTTGCGCATCCTCGGCTCATGGTACGTGAGTGTACTCTAATATTCGATCCCTCCAAAGATTAGTGATCCATTTAGTAGCTAAAGTTCTCAACTATTTTGTAGGTTTTCGAAAATAAACACGGATTGCCCAAAATACGACATCTATCACTAATAGGCTAAAGCTCTTGACACCAAAAGTTCAGACATTACTCATGGCAATACCTCAAAACTATTGCAAGTTACTACTAAAATTAAATAGCAACCTCAATTACCTACTTTAAGTTAAGACACACAACTCAGTGCAACAGGCAAACTCTCTTAACAAGATAAACATGAAAACTCAAGAGAGTTTAGCAACCAACTAAACAAAAGCTCTTTAAAAAGAAAAGCATGAAAACTAAGAGCTAAACATGACAGCAGCTAAGAAAAGACAAAGAACACACACAGCAAAGATAAGCATGAAAATCCTATGTTGTGTTCTAGGTTGAATTGGAGCGTGTTTCTCTCCCACACAAAGAAAGCTGGGTTCTAACTTGTTATGAACAGCAAGCAAAGCTAAAGAAAACTAAAAAGGAAACTAAGAGCAAGACGCTCCAAGCATAGCACATAACGCATGAAGTGATTAAAATATAGTGGAACGAAAGACGAACTGATAATTGTTGATGGAGAAGGGGATGCATGGGGGCATCCGCAAGCTTAGACGCTTGAGTCTTCTTGAATATTTCTTGGGGGTGCACGGGGGCATCCCCAAGCTTGAGCGTTTGACCCTCCTGAATCTTCTTTTATCATCTTCCCTCGCACACTTGAAAACTCCCTTCATACATAACTCATCATAATCTGATTAGTGAGGTTAGTACCCACAATAAAATAAATTTTCCCTACTAGAAATAAAGATAATCTTGAAGAGCTACTGTTTCTCAAGAATGCCAAAAGGTTTTTGCAAAGCAAAAGCAAGCTCAAGGTTTGCAAAACGAAGAAAAGGCAAAACAGGACAAAATCTGTGAAAAACAGACCAGCAGGTAGTAAATGATTTTTTCGGGGCACTTCTGTAACTCAAATCAAAAAACTCAGAACAGACGCTCGAAATCCAATTGTATAGAGCACACTGTCAAAAAAATTCAGATCAAAAAGATGATCTGGTGATTTTATTCAAATTTTTCTGTCCAAGGACGGAATCTGTTTTCTGGACAGCACGTCACAACTTTTGAACTTTCTTGCAATCAGAGGCTAAACTTGGCACAAAGCTGAAAAGAAAAGATACAATGATGATGCTACTGTAGTAACAAACATCAAGACACAAAAAAACCAAAATAAAACCTAATTCGTTGTGGGCTGCCTCCCAAAAGCGCTTTCTTTTATGCCTTTAAGCTAGGCATGATGCAAAAGGAGAAAATCAAGTTTTATCAAGAGTGAGAGAATAGCTAGCCCGTGTAACGGACTCAAAAGGCAACTTAATCTTCTTTCTAGGGAAGTGTTCCATCCATTTCTTGAGAGGGAATTGGAATTTTATATTCCCCTCTTTCATGTCAATGATAGCACCAACGGTGCGAAGAAAAGGACGTCCCAAAATAATTGGACAAGAAGGTTCACATTCAATATCCATAATAGTAAAATCAACGGGAACATAATTGTCATTGACAATGATAAGAACATCGTCGATCTTCCCCAAAGGTTTCTTTACGGAAGAATCAACAAGACGAACACCAAAAGAACAAGGATCAAAAGGTTTCAATTCAAGCATATCATACATTCTTTTGGGCATAACGGAGGTACTAGCTCCAACATCACATAATGCATATCAAGAGAAGTTATTCAACTTAATTTTAATCATAGGATCCCAACTATCTTCTAGCTTTCTAGGTATGGAGGCTTCTACCCTAAGCTTCTCCTCCCTAGCTTTGATAAGAGCATTAGTGATATGCTCCGTGAAGGCAAGCTTAAGTGTGCTAGTGTGGGGATCTCTAGACATCTTGTGAAGAAAACCAATAACTTCAGAAAGGGTGCAATTATCAAAATCAAGGTCACTATTATCAAGTAAAGTGGTAGTGGTGTCCTTTAGGCTCACTTGTTTGGTAGCTTCTATGGTCATAGGAGTTTCTTCTACGGTTGAGGTCATAGCATCACCATTAATAGGTCCAATGGGACTAGGAGTGCATTGGGTGCTAAGAGTTTGGATATCCTCAACAACTTGAATAGTAGCAACAATGTGGTGGGTAGGAAGGCTCTTAATTCTATCTTCTTCCTCCTTTTCTCTAGCCCATCTCTCTTTAAGTTTAGCCATCATCCTAATGTTTTCATTAATTTGCACTTGAATATCATTCATAGGAGTGGTCTTCCTCTCCTCAAGAGGAGAAGTTCTAATTTTAAGCAACTCTACCTCATGGGCTAAATTGTCTACCTTCGAAGAGAGATTATCTAGTTTGTCTAGTTTTTCTTCTACACTCTTATTGAAGGCTTTTTGGGTAGTGATGAAGTCTTTAAGCATAATCTCTAGTTCAGAAGTGGAGTTCCTGGTGCTAGGATAAGCATTGTTGTTCCCATAGGAATTAGAGGGGAACGGTCTAGGGTTGCTACCAAAATTACTCCTATAAGCATTGTTATTGAAATTGTTCCTAGAGATAAAGTTCACATCTACTTAATCTTGAGCAATCAAAGAATTTAAAGGAACATGAGGATCAATAGAAGATTGCTTGGAAAGTAGAGACATGATCAAGTCAACTTTTTCATTTAGGGAGGAAATCTCCTCGACAGAGTTTACCTTCCTACCTGTTGGAGCGCGTTCGGTGTGCCATTGGGTATAATTGGTCATCATCTCGTCGAGAAGCTTCGTGGCAGCACCAAGTGTAGTTGACATAAAGGTTCCTCCCGCGGCCGAATCTAACAAGTTCCGCGAGGTAAAGTTCAAGCCTACATAAAAAGTTTGGATAACCATCCAAGTAGTCAAACCATGAGTAGGGCAGTTCTTGACAAGAGATTTCATGCGTTCCCAAGCTTGGGCAACGTGTTCATTATCCAATTGTTTAAAATTCATTATGTTACTCCTTAGTTGGATAATTTTAGCAGGGGGATAGTACTTCCCAATAAAGGCATCCTTGCACTTGTCCCAAGAATCTATACTATTCCTAGGCAAGGATTGAAACCAGATTTTAGCTCCTCCTCTCAAGGAGAAAGGAAAAAGCTTAAGCTTAACAATATCACCATCTACTTCTTTGTACTTTTGCATATCACATAGCTCAACAAAATTATTTAAGTGCAAAGCAGCATCATCTCCAGCACCGGAGAATTGATCTTTCATAACTAGGTTCAGCAAAGCAGGTTTAATCTCATAAGAGGGTGCTGAAGTGGCAGGTGTAGTAATAGGCGTGCAGATAAAGTCATTGTTGTTATGACTAGTGAAGTCACACAACTTGGTGTTCTCGGTGGAACCCATAGCAGCAGCAAGCAAGATAATTATTTTTGTGATTTTTGGTAAGGGACACTAAAGCAAAAACTGAAAGGTAAACTAACAAGACTAAAAAGCAAAGATAAAAGATAGCGTGCAACTCCCCTATCTTGAAGAGTGGAGTCCCCGGCAATGGCGCCAGAAACTTTGCTTGATGGCTTCTCGCCCCTCGTTGGTTACCCCAAGTGGAAGGTTGAGATGTAGCGTAGCGGCAAATTTCCCTTGGCAAAGATACCAAGGATCGAATCCCGTGAGACTCCGAGGGTCGACAAGTAGGTGTCAACGGCACCAGAAACTTAGCGGTTGACAGGACCTGCACACAGATACAAATAACTTTGCTCCCAACGAGTACAGAGAGGTTGTCAATCCCTCCGGCCTTGTTGTTTACAAAGGATCAAACACAAGAGATAATAATGATAGCTGTGACTGCAACTAGGAAATAAAAACAGGAAGTAAATAGAAGGTGTGATCAGTGGTGGTAATATGGACCGGGGTCCCATGATGTTCACTAGTGATGTCTCTCTCCCAAAAGACGATAAAACAGCAAAGCGAGGTAAACAAATTACAGCTGGGCAATTGATAGGATTATGTGCGCAAACCAATGCTAACTATGCTGCAAAGAAAGGTAGAGGCTCAAAAGCATGGGCGGTACGCCAAGACAAGTAGACTGAAATCCATCTGCATCTACTACTAATCATCCACCTTGAGATATCTATCCAGAACATCTCGCTGGTATTAAGTTGCGAATCCCACCCAAAGTGTAAACTCAAAGCAACAGACAACTGCATTAAAAGAACTTTGCGTAAAGTAAACAATCCTTGCACCCGCAAGTACAAGCACCGTTGTTTTCTCCCTTGTGGCAACAGCACATCCCCTAGACTTATGTTTCTGTCACTCAAGCTAGTCATCAGGGGGCATGAACCCACAATCAAGCATAACGCTCCCTCTTGGAGTTACTACCTACTACTCGGCCAAAGCAATAAACAACAACGGAGAACATGCAAGAATTACTCAAGAACATAAATATAAAAGAGGTGAATCAAATATATTACTCAAACACAATCTGAACATAGTCTCATAATCCATCAGATCCCAGCAAACTCAGCATAGCAACAACAGAAAGATTACATATGTGCCTCGATCATGTAGGGCAGCTCACGAGGTCTAAACCATGAAGAACAAAGAGGGGAGGAGAACATCACATAGCTACTGATCATGGACCCATGGTCCAAGGTGGACTACTCATGACTCATCCGAGAAGCGTCCATGGTGGTGGAGAAGCTCCCGGTGGTGGTTCTCCCCTCCGGCAAGGTGCCGGGAAGAGTTCTCCTGATGCTCCCGATCTTGGAAGCGCTGCGGCGGCGGAACAGAGGCGAGATCGCGAAAAAGGGTTCCGTCCTCGAGGGTTTCGGGACGAGAGGAATATATATGCGAAGGGGGGTCACCAGAGGCGGAGCCGGGCCCCCAGGCGCCCCCCTGGCGCGGCCAGGGGTGGGGCCGCGCCAGGTGGCCGCCTGGGCCACCCCTGGCTCCCCTCTGGCCCCGCTTTGGTTCTTCTCGAAGCTTCCTGTACGCTGATTTTTCCTGTATTTTTCCCGGAATTTTTGGAGCACTTTTAATATGGGGGAAACCTGAAATAGAAAAACAGCAGAAAACAGGAACTGGCACTGTGGTGCACTGAGTTAATAGGTTAGTCCAAATATGATCAAAAAGTGTATGGAAGTGCATAAATATCATAGCAATATCACACAAAAGAGGCATGGAGCAAGCAGAAATTATAGATACGTTTTGGACGTATCAACATCCCCAAGCTTAATTCCTGCTCGTCCTCGAGTAGGTAAATGATAACAAGCATAATTTCTGTGGTGACATGCTACCAACCATATAAGAACTTTTTTAAGTAAAGCAATCAAGGCATGTAATTCAATTCAAGTCATAACAAGCAAGAGTCTATATTAGCATTGTAACAAGCAACATAAGAACATAAAGGTGCAAGAGCTCTCGCTGTCCGTGACTCGAATGACTCCAAATGGTGTTTGCGTGCAAGAAAGGGGATAGGGATATACGAGAGAGTAAAACATAGTTTTTGTATTGTTGAGAACTTAATCTACTAAAGTTTCACACTTGGTCTTCTTTGGAATCTTATCTTGACTCATCCCCAGACCACCAGCCATGTACAAGTCAAAATGATCCACTCCCTTTCGATATTTTGAGCACTCATGCAATGGATGAGCGTAAGCAAGAAAGTTGACACTTAGGATGGCAAAAAGAGAAAAATGATGGAGGGGGAAGACAAAAAAAAAAGGTGTGAAAGGCTCACATCAATGAGGACAATCATAGGCGAGAGAAAGCCAAATGATAGATATGATGTGAGGAGTAGGGATTGCCATGCAACGGATGCACATATGAGCTAAGGTAAGCTCTCCAATGGAACTAGTGGGGGTGCATCCAACTTGCTTGCTCAAGAAGACCTAGAGCTATTTTGAGGAGGCTCATCATTGGAATATACAAGCCAAGTTCTATAGTGTGAAGGTCCCCACATAGCTATATGCATGAATGATAATCTCTATGGAGTACAAGGTATAAGATGGAGTACGAGTGTGGATCTCTCAAAAGGAATAGTAGTGTGCCCCCTTCTCTCTTTTTATTTCTTTTTCTCTTTTTTCTATTTTTTTTATTTTTTTGTGGCCTCAATGGCTCTTTCTATTTAACTCTCATTTGTCCTCTTTGGGATCTTTTGATTTTGTCCTCTTTGGGATCTTTTGATTTGTCCTCTTTGGGATCTTTTCCTCACTTTAGGGGCAACACTCTACAAATTACAAGAAGTATAGAAGATCTTTCACACTTTACAAAAGTACTCAACATAAAGAAAATGAAACTATCATGATGTATGCAAATGTATGCCTCTGCCGGTGTAGCAGGATATGCAATGATACTAGCGCGTCATGTAGCAATGATTAGGGCAAGGCCCAACTAGCATGCGGCTCATCGATCAAGCAAAAAGCATGTATGACATGAAGATCAAGTCATGAGAAGATGGATGTTGCATGGCAATGTATCTCGGAAAGGCTATGGAAATGCCTTGATAGGTAGGTATGGTGGCTGTTTTGAGGAAGGATATAATGAGGCTTATGATGACAGAGCGTATCGTGCCAAGGATTTGGATGCACCGGCGAAGTATGCGCCAACTCTCGAGGTGAGAAAAGGGCAATGCACGACACCGAAGAGGCTAGAAAAATATGGCTAGGTGGAAGTGTCAACTTTCGAATACTCACATTAGTCCGAAGAACTCATGCACTTATTATCAGTAACTCTCAATCTAATTAGGAGATTCACAAAGAGACAAGTACCCCAAGGAGGAGTGTATGGGGGTTTGGTTATCCTTGCGCATCCTCGGCTCATGGTACGTGAGTGTACTCTAATATTCGATCCCTCCAAAGATTAGTGATCAATTTAGTAGCTAAAGTTCTCAACTATTTTGTAGGTTTTCGAAAATAAACACGGATTGCCCAAAATACGACATCTATCACTAATAGGCTAAAGCTCTTGACACCAAAAGTTCAGATATTACTCATGGCAATACCTCAAAACTATTGCAAGTTACTACTAAAATTAAATAGCAACCTCAATTACCTACTTTAAGTTAAGACACACAACTCAGTGCAACAGGCAAACTCTCTTAACAAGATAAACATGAAAACTCAAGAGAGTTCAGCAACCAACTAAACAAAAGCTCTTTAAAAAGAAAAGCATGAAAACTAAGAGCTAAACATGACAGCAGCTAAGAAAAGACAAAGAACACACACAGCAAAGATAAGCATGAAAATCCTATGTTGTGTTCTAGGTTGAATTGGAGTGTGTTTCTCTCCCACACAAAGAAAGCTGGGTTCTAACTTGTTATGAACAGCAAGCAAAGCTAAAGAAAACTAAAAAGGAAACTAAGAGCAAGACGCTCCAAGCATAGCACATAACGCATGAAGTGATTAAAATATAGTGGAACGAAAGACGAACTGATAATTGTTGATGGAGAAGGGGATGTATGGGGGCATCCCCAAGCTTAGACGCTTGAGTCTTCTTGAATATTTCTTGGGGGTGCACGGGGGCATCCCCAAGCTTGAGCGTTTGACCCTCCTGAATCTTCTTTTATCATCTTCCCTCGCACACTTGAAAACTCCCTTCATACATAACTCATCATAATCTGATTAGCGAGGTTAGTACCCACAATAAAATAAATTTTCCCTACTGGAAATAAAGATAATCTTGAAGAGCTACTGTTTCTCTAGAATGCCAAAAGGTTTTTGCAAAGAAAAAGCAAGCTCAAGGTTTGCAAAACGAAGAAAAGGCAAAACAGGACAGAATCTGTGAAAAACAGACCAACAGGTAGTAAATGATTTTTTCGGGGCACTTCTGTAACTCAAATCAAAAAACTCAGAACAGACGCTCGAAATCCAATTGTATAGGGCACGCTGTCAAAAAAATTCAGATCTGGTGATTTTATTTGAATTTTTCTGTCCAAGGACAGAATCTGTTTTCTGGACAGCACGTCACAACTTTTGAACTTTCTTGCAATCAGAGGCTAAACTTGGCACAAAGCTGAAAAGAAAAGATACAATGAAGATGCTACTGTAGTAACAAACATCAAGACACAAAAAAAGCAAAATAAAACCTAATTCATTGTGGGCTGCCTCCCAAAAGCGCTTTCTTTTATGCCTTTAAGCTAGGCATGATGCAAAAGGTGAAAATCAAGTTTTATCAAGAGTGAGAGAATAGCTAGCCCGTGTAACGGACTCAAAAGGCAACTTAATCTTCTTTCTAAGGAAGTGTTCCATCCCTTTCTTGAGAGGGAATTGTAATTTTATATTCCCCTCTTTCATGTCAATGATAGCACCAACGGTGCGAAGAAAAGGACGTCCCAAAATAATTGGACAAGAAGGTTCACATTCAATATCCATAATAGTAAAATCAACGGGAACATAATTGTCATTGACAATGATAAGAACATCGTCGATCTTCCCCAAAGGTTTCTTTACGGAAGAATCAACAAGACGAACACCAAAAGAACAAGGATCAAAAGGTTTCAATTCAAGCATATCATACATTCTTTTGGGCATAACGGAGGTACTAGCTCCAACATCACATAATGCATATCAAGAGAAGTTATTCAACTTAATTTTAATCATAGGATCCCAACTATCTTCTAGCTTTCTAGGTATGGAGGCTTCTACCCTAAGCTTCTCCTCCCTAGCTTTGATAAGAGCATTAGTGATATGCTCCGTGAAGGCAAGATTAAGTGTGCTAGTGTGGGGATCTCTAGACATCTTGTGAAGAAAACCAATAACTTCAGAAAGGGTGCAATTATCAAAATCAAGGTCATAGCATCACCATTAATAGGTCCAATGGGACTAGGAGTGCATTGGGTGCTAAGAGTTTGGATATCCTCAACAACTTGAATAGTAGCAACAGTGTGGTGGGTAGGAAGGCTCTTAATTCTATCTTCTTCCTCCTTTTCTCTAGCCCATCTCTCTTTAAGTTTAGCCATCATCCTAATGTTTTCATTAATTTGCACTTGAATAGCATTCATAGGAGTGGTCTTCCTCTCCTCAAGAGGAGAAGTTCTAATTTTAAGCAACTCTACCTCATGGGCTAAATTGTCTACCTTCGAAGAGAGATTATCTAGTTTGTCTAGTTTTTTCTTCTACACTCTTATTGAAGGCTTTTTGGGTAGTGATGAAGTCTTTAAGCATAATCTCTAGTTCAGAAGTGGAGTTCCTGGTGCTAGGATAAGCATTGTTGTTCCCATAGGAATTAGAGGGGAACGGTCTAGGGTTGCTACCAAAATTACTCCTATAAGCATTGTTATTGAAATTGTTTCTAGAGATAAAGTTCACATCTACTTGATCTTGAGCAATCAAAGAATTTAAAGGAACATGAGGATCAATAAAAGATTGCTTGGAAAGTAGAGACATGATCAAGTCAACTTTTTCATTTAGGGAGGAAATCTCCTCGACAGAGTTTACCTTCCTACCTGTTGGAGCACGTTCGGTGTGCCATTGGGAATAATTGGTCATCATCTCGTCGAGAAGCTTCGTGGCAACACCAAGTGTAGTTGACATAAAGGTTCCTCCCGCGGCCGAATCTAACAAGTTCCGCGAGGTAAAGTTCAAGCCTGCATAAAATTTTGGATAACCATCCAAGTAGTCAAACCATGAGTAGGGCAGTTCTTGACAAGAGATTTCATGCGTTCCCAAGCTTGGGCAACGTGTTCATTATCCAATTGTTTAAAATTCATTATGTTACTCCTTAGTTGGATAATTTTAGCAGGGGGATAGTACTTCCCAATAAAGGCATCCTTGCACTTGTCCCAAGAATCTATACTATTCCTAGGCAAGGATTGAAACCAGATTTTAGCTCCTCCTCTCAAGGAGAAAGGAAAAAGCTTAAGCTTAACAATATCACCATCTACTTCTTTGTACTTTTGCATATCACAGAGCTCAACAAAATTATTTAAGTGCAAAGCAGCATCATCTCCAGCACCGGAGAATTGATCTTTCATAACTAGGTTCAGCAAAGCAGGTTTAATCTCATAAGAGGGTGCTGAAGTGGCAGGTGTAGTAATAGGCGTGCAGATAAAGTCATTGTTGTTATGACTAGTGAAGTCACACAACTTGGTGTTCTCGGTGGAACCCATAGCAGCAGCAAGCAAGATAACTATTTTTGTGATTTTTGGTAAGGGACACTAAAGCAAAAACTGAAAGGTAAACTAACAAGACTAAAAAGCAAAGATAAAAGATAGCGTGCAACTCCCCTATCTTGAAGAGTGGAGTCCCCGGCAACGGCGCCAGAAACTTTGCTTGATGGCTTCTCGCCCCTCGATGGTTACCCCAAGTGGAAGGTTGAGATGTAGCGTAGCGGAAAATTTCCCTTGGCAAAGATACCAAGGATCGAATCCCGTGAGACTCCGAGGGTCGACAAGTAGGTGTCAACGGCGCCAGAAACTTAGCGGTTGACAGGACCTGCACACAGATACAAATAACTTTGCTCCCAACGAGTACAGAGAGGTTGTCAATCCCTCCGGCCTTGTTGTTTACAAAGGATCAAACACAAGAGATAATAATGATAGCTGTGACTGCAACTAGGAAATAAAAACAGGAAGTAAATAGAAGGTGTGATCAGTGGTGGTAATATGGACCGGGGTCCCATGATGTTCACTAGTGATGTCTCTCTCCCAAAAGACGATAAAACATCAACGTGAGGTAAACAAATTACAGCTGGGCAATTGACAGGATTATGTGCGCAAACCAATGCTAACTATGCTGCAAAGAAAGGTAGAGGCTCAAAAGCATGGGCGGTACGCCAAGGCAAGTAGACCGAAATCCATCTGCATCTACTACTAATCATCCACCTTGAGATATCTATCCAGAACATCTCATGGTATTAAGTTGCGAATCCCACCCAAAGTGTAAACTCAAAGCAACAGACAACTGCATTAAAAGAACTTTGCGTAAAGTAAACAATCCTTGCACCCGCAAGTACAAGCACCGTTGTTTTCTCCCTTGTGGCAACAACACATCCCCTAGACTCATGTTTCTGTCACTCAAGCTAGTCATCAGGGAGCATGAACCCACAATCAAGCATAACGCTCCCTCTTGGAGTTACTACCTACTACTCGGCCAAAGCAATAAACAGCAACAGAGAACATGCAAGAATTACTCAAGAACATAAATATAAAAGAGGTGAATCAAATATATTACTCAAACACAATCTGAACATAGTCTCATAATCCATCAGATCCCAGCAAACTCAGCATAGCAACAGCAGAAAGATTACATATGTGCCTCGATCATGTAGGGCAGCTCACGAGGTCTAAACCATGAAGAACAAAGAGGGGAGGAGAACATCACATAGCTACTGATCATGGACCCATGGTCCAAGGTGGACTACTCACGACTCATCCGGGAAGCGTCCATGGTGGTGGAGAAGCTCCCGGTGGTGGTTCTCCCCTCCGGCAGGGTGCCGGGAAGAGTTCTCCTGATGCTCCCTATCTTGGAAGCGCTGCGGCGGCGGAACAGAGGCGAGATCGCGAAAAAGGGTTCCGTCCTCAAGGGTTTCGGGACGAGAGGAATATATATGCGAAGGGGGGTCACCAGAGGCGGAGCCGGGGCCCCAGGCGCCCCCTTGCGCGGCCAGGGGTGGGGCCGTGCCAGGTGGCCGCCTGGGCCACCCCTGGCTCCCCTCTGGCCCTGCTTTGGTTCTTCTCGAAGCTTCCTGTACGCTGATTTTTCCCGTATTTTTCCCGGAATTTTTGGAGCACTTTTAATATGGGGGAAACCTGAAATAGAAAAACAGCAGAAAACAGGAACTGGCACTGTGGTGCACTGAGTTAATAGGTTAGTCCAAATATGATCAAAAAGTGTATGGAAGTGCATAAATATCATAGCAATATCACACAAAAGAGGCATGGAGCAAGCAGAAATTATAGATAAGTTTTGGACGTATCAACGTCCCACGAGCTCTTGATTCAGTTGAGCGTCACGGGAAAGTTTCGTCAGCACGGCGACGTGGTGATGGTGATGATGAAGCTACGATGCAGGGCTTCGCCTAAGCACTACAACGATATGACCGAGGTGTGTAACTATGGGGAGGGGCATCGCACACTGCTAAAATCAACTTGTGTGTCTATGGGGTGCCCCCTTCCCACGTATATAAAGGAGTGGAGGAGGGGAGGGGCCGACCCTCTCTATGGCGTGCCCTAGGGGAGTCCTACTCCCACCAGGAGTAGGATCCCCCCTTCCTAAGATGGAGTAGGAGAGGAAGGAAGGAGGAGAAGGAGAAGAAGGAAAGGGGGGCCGGCCCCCTCCCAATTCGGATTGGGCTTGTGGGGGGGGGGG
>LR738714.1:27422423-27448917 GCA_902687465.1 Secale cereale
TGCCACAGTCGGACGTCTGAGCGACACCAAATAAAGGGCTTATAATGAAGATAAATAACAAGAATGCCACAGTCGGACGTCTGAGCGACATCACATAAAGGGCTTATAATGAAGATAAATAACAAGAATGCCACAGTCGGACGTTTGAGCGACATCACATAAAGGGCTTATAATGAAGATAAATAACAAGAATGCCACAGTCGGACGTCTGAGCGACATCACATAAAAGGGCTTATATAAACAATGGTATAACGGTAAAATACTTCAGGAGGTAAATCAGTACAGGGATAACTGGTTAGTTCATCTACCAAAATGAACTTGACACGAATCACCACTCTTGTTACTATCATAGAATTACTAGAGACGGTCACCGGGGTTGACATGAAGATTGACTCTAGGCCATAAACATGGCTACTCGGAAGCATTGACTCTGCAGAGTTTGTACTCTTAAATCACAGCCAACGTATTTCACTAGCCATAGGGACTAGTTCCGTCTATGGTGTTTTAGCAGAAACACAACTGACCAGTACACACCCATTTCACATCCTGTTGTCCGGAATCACCCGTGACAACATTCATGAAAAACTTTAAGGCGGGGAGGCTACAACCTCGAATAGCATGTGATCAAATTTATATATGCGCGCTCTAAGGGGTGCCCCCCTCTCGGTCCCAACCGGAAACACCCATGCCCCCTGACCGGATGACGGGCTTTAATCCAGGGCCATGGAACCCTCATCCCGGCCCCTCTACTTGGTGTGTACACGGAAATTGGTTTGCAACCGACTAGACCGTAATCTTAACAAACGGCATATGACAGTACAAAAAAAGGAGACGAACGGGATCATGACTTGATCCACGTTGATACTAAAGTTAACCTCCTACTGGCATTCTCCAACAATACCAGTACACAACCCATCATGTCACCACATGATCGAGGTGGTTCAACCATTATCATTCGGGGCTCACCCGAAGCTTGCTTGCATGAAATATAATCATCCACAAATGCTTATATGACCATGTTATGAAAAGAACTACTCGAGCAAACATGCAACACACTCATCATATCAAAGGTTCAAACATGCTTGCCTGGTTCGGAGTAGTCGGAGTCTAACTCGGTGAAGTTCGCGGCTCCGTCACGTCCTTCGGTATCTACGGGTTCAAACAAAACGAGTACTAACAGAAATACCGCGCGTGCACAAAAGTTGTCCCAAATATTTTTCAAATAAATATGAAAAACAAATAGACAGAAAGCTAAAGAGGGCAGAAAAAGAATCAACTCAAAATCACTTTTTGTTTAAAAGTTATTCAAGTTTCTGTCCAGGGACTTGTCTGTAATGAAACACAAAGTTTCCAGGGGCTAGAATAGAAAACAGGAAAAAATGAACCGGTATGTAGTACGTCAGTCGAATAGGGAGACGTACTTTGCCCGAAGGCGCTTTCCAGAAAAATGCTTCAGAGGGAAAAGAGAGGCTGACGAGGGGGTCCCACTCGTCAGGTTTAAAAACTGAAACAGAGCCGCGCCGGCGCCAGAAGGCCGCGGTGGTCGCCGGCGCCGATCCACGGTGAGGTAGGGGAAGGGAGTGGTACCTACAGCTTCCTGGTGTTCTTCCGCGTCGGTGGGTGGTGGAGTTGAGCGTCGACGAGCCCCACGTCGACGGCGACCCTATCTCCGGCGGACGGCGGCTCGGGTGGTCGTGGGCCCCGTCGGAGAGAGCTTCTGGGGTCAAATTGGAGTGGGGGTTAGACTCATGTAGGTGCCAGGAGGCTACGCGCGAGTCCAGGGCGACGGAGGCGCTCTCACTAGAGCGAACGCTGCTGGAACCCAAGGCGGACGGAGGTGGCCGGAGCTGAGGAAGAAGGGCCCCTCGAGGCTCTTCCAGAGGCTGGGCGTGGTCTAGTGAAGTGGTGGAGTGATGCGGGATCGAGAGTGAGCTCGGAGGCGCTATATAGAGCCGGCCCGAGGCGGTTGCCGTGAATGGGATATGTCCGGCGATCAATTACAGCAGCGCTGTGGCTAGACGGTTGGTTTAGGAGCTTGAGCATCGACTAGGAGGTGTACTGGCTCCATTTCAGTTCCTAACTCAGCAGGGGAGGGGTGGTTACGGCTTGTCCCCGACGGAACGGCCGTGCGGCATGCCGGCGGCACAGAGCGCGCCCTGTGCATGCCAGGCCACGGCGACGGTGCTGCAGGTGTGCGTTGGCTGTGGAGAAGGCCACGCGGAGCCCCCAGGTGACTTGGGCGGTGCAGAACGGCGTTATGCCGCAGGGTGCCTCCTGTCGGCCGCCACAGGAGGTTCTGCCGTCGCGGAAGACGCCGGCGTGGGCGGGCCAGGGCGCCACCGACGCCAGGAACCAGCCAAGCATGCGTGCGGTGCTCTGGATAAGAGAGAGGTGCAGTGCAGCATCGGGCCAAAGGAGCACTCGTGATATTGACGATCGCTGACTGACGAAACTGATGAAGCTGCACTGTCGCCTGTAAAGTTGAGTTAACGTTTTCTGAAACTGACAGAAACAGTGCATGCCAGGTGTTTGAGGAAATGATTTTGGCATGTGGAAAATCTTGCTGGAGCTGATATTTGGTGGAGTGGTCTCATGATGCATCTAGAGGCTGCCTGAATTTTCACAGAATTTTTGGAAGAAGAAAAATATGAATTTCACCAAAAATTGCAAATCTGGTCCAAACTTGCAGCAAGTGAAATTTGAAAATTTTGAACTATGGACCAGTGAAACAAGATGGATCTAGGTTGTGGTTACCAAGGACTATCCAGGGAAGTTGGTTTGGAAACAAACATTAAAGTGAACATGGTGGTTCCTTTGTAAATCACCATGGTTCATTTTAATGAACATAAATTGTTTTTGGTGCAAATAAAATGGAAGAAAAATTCCAATAAGGTTGACACTTGCTGGAATTGATGAGAGACTTGTCTCAAGGTGAAAGAGAGGTTTTGGAGAGAAATATTTTCATTGGGTGCCATGGAAGAGGAAAGTTTGAGAGGGAGGACAAGTTCAAGGTTATTCCTATGATGGTTAATCAAGAAGGGAAAAGAATCAAACAAACCCCTTTGAAAATCAACTTGTGTTTGAGCTAACACAAGAAGAAAACCTTCAAGACAAAAAAAATCAAGCTAGAGAAGAACACACAAACTTTGGTCAGAAAATAATTTAGAAGGGTTTTCAAGAGAAGATCAAATATCCCCCTTCCAAAAGACCAAAAGTTTGAAAGAAAACAAATCCAAAATATTTTGGAGTGTTACAACATGTTATTTACCTCCAAGAAGATTCTGCTAGAATAGCCAAACCCAATGCTAGGAATAAACATATACCTGTCGTAGGCTTGCCCATTATCTCTGTTAAGATAGGAGATCATTGCTATCATGGTTTATGTGACGTATGCGCTAGTGCGAGCATTATCCCTTTTGATTTGTTAATGAAATTATGCATGATATTGCACCTGTTGAGTTAGAAGGGATTGATGTTACCATTAAGCTTGCTAATAGAGATACTATTTCACCAGTCAGGATTGTTAGAGATATTGAAGTCTTGTGTGGGAAGGTTAAATACCCTGCTGATTTTCTTGTTCTTAGTTGCCCACAAGATGCCTTCTGTCCCATTATATTTGGCAGACCCTTCTTGAATACTTTTAATGCCAAGATAGACTGCGTGAAAGATATTGTCACTATCGGATTAGGGGATATGTCTCATGATTTTAACTTTGCTAAATTCCATAGACAACCCCTTGAAAAGGCACCACCTAGTAAAGATGAAATTACTGGTCTTGCTTCTATTGCCGTGCCACCTAATGACCCTTTAGAACAATACTTGCTAGACCATGAAAATGATATGCATATGAATGAGAGAAGGGAGGTAGATCAAATATTCCTTGCACACGAACCCGTATTGAAAAACAACTTGCCTGTTGAAATCCTAGGGGATCCTCCTCCACCCAATGGTGATCCCGTGTTTGAACTTAAACCTTTGCCTGATGATCTTAAGTATGTTTATCTTGATGAAAAGAAGATATATCCTGTTATTATTAGTGCTAACCTTTCAGAGTAGGAAGAAGAAAGATTATTGAAAACTCTGAAGAAGCACCGAGCTGCTATTGGATATACTCTGGATGATCTTAAGGGCATTAGTCCCACTATATGTCAACACAAGATAAAATTGGAAGAAAATGCTAAACCAGTTATTGATCATCAGCGACGGTTAAATCCTAAGATGAAATAAGTGGTGAGGAAGGAAATACTAAAGCTCCTAGAAGCAGGTATTATCTATCCAGTTGCTGATAGTCAGTGGGTAAGTCCTGTCCATTGCGTTCCTAAGAAAGGAGGTATGACTGTTGTCCCTAATGATAAGGATGAATTGACCCCGCAAAAAATA
Source organism: Secale cereale (assembly GCA_902687465.1). Classification (NCBI taxonomy): domain Eukaryota; kingdom Viridiplantae; phylum Streptophyta; class Magnoliopsida; order Poales; family Poaceae; genus Secale; species Secale cereale. Next base: position 27,426,804 of record LR738714.1, read on the forward strand.
GTTACAGGTTATAGGATGGTAATTGATTTCTGTAAATTAAATAAAGCTACTAAGAAAGATCATTACCCCTTGCCATTTATTGATCAAATGCTAGCAAGGTTATCCAATCATACTCATTTCTGCTTTCTATGTTATTCTGGTTTCTCTCAAATACCCGTGTCAAAAGGGGATCAAGAAAAGACCACCTTTACTTGTCCTTTCGGTAACTTTGCTTATAGACGTACGCCTTTTGGTTTATGTAATGCACCTGCTACCTTCCAAAGATGCATGATGGCTATATTCTCTGATTTTTGTGAAAAGATTGTTGATGTTTTCATGGATGATTTTTCCGTTTACGGAACTTCTTTTGATGATTGCTTAAGCAACCTTGATCGAGTTTTGCAGAGATGTGAAGACACTAACCTTGTCTTGAATTGGGAGAAGTGCCACTTTATGGTTAATGAAGGCATTGTCTTGGGACATAAAATTTCTGAAAGAGGTATTGAAGTTGACAAAGCTAAAGTTGATGCTATTAAAAAGATGCCATGCCCTAAGGATATCAAAGGTATATGAAGTTTCCTTGGTCATGCCGGGTTTTATAGGAGGTTCATTAAGGACTTCTCCAAAATCTCCAGACCTCTGACTAATCCTTTACAGAAAGATATTCCTTTTGTCTTTGATGATGATTGTCTAAAAGCATTTGAAATACTTAAGAAAGCATTGATCTTTGCACCTATTGTCCAGCCTCCTGACTGGAATTTACCCTTTGAGATTATGTGCGATGCTAGTGATTATGCCGTAGGAGCTGTTCTAGGGCAAAGAGTTGATAAGAAATAGAATGTTATCCAGTATGCTAGTAAAACTCTAGATAGTGCCCAAAGAAATTATGCTACCACTGAGAAAGAATTCTTAGCAGTTGTATTTGCTTGTGATAAGTTTAGACCCGATATCGTTGATTCTAAAGTAACTATTCACACTAATCATGCTGCTATCAAATACCTTATGGAAAAGAAAGATTCTAAACCTAGACTTATCAGATGGGTTCTCTTGCTGGAAGAATTTGACTTGCATATTTTTGATAGAAAGGGAGATGAGAACCCCGTAGAAGATAACTTGTCTAGGTTAGAGAATATACTTGATGACCCACAACCAATTGATGATAGCTTTCCTGATGAACAATCAGCTGTCATAAGTACTTCCCGTACTGCTCCATGGTATGCTGATTATGCTAATTACATTGTTGCTAAGTTTATACCTCCTAGCTTCACATACCAGCAAAAGAAAAAGTCCTTCTATGATTTGAGACATTACTTCTGGGATGACCCACATCTTTATAAAGAAGGAGTAGATGGTATTATTAGACGTTGTGTGCCTGAGCATGAACAGGAACATATCCTACGCAAGTGCCACTCCGAAGCTTATGGAGGACACCATGCGGGAGACAGAACTGCACACACGGTATTGCAATCCGATTTTTATTGGCCTACTCTCTTCAAGGATGCCCGTAAGTTTGTCTTATCATGTGATGAATGTCAAAGAATCGGTAATATTAGTAGACGTCAAGAAATGCCTATGAATTATTCACTTGTTATTGAACCATTGATGTTTGGGGCTTTGATTATATGGGACCTTTTCCTGCCTCTAATGGGTACACACATATCCTAGCTACTGTTGATTATGTTACTAAGTGGGTAGAAGCTATTCCAACTAGTAGTGCTAATCATAACACCTCTATTAAAATGCTTACAGAAGTTATATTCCGAGGTGTGGAGTCCCTAGATATCTAATGACTGATGGTGGTTCACACTTTATTCATGGTGCTTTCCGTAAGATGCTTGCTAAATATGATGTCAACCATAGAATTGCATCACCTTATCACCCACAGACTAGTGGTCAAGTAGAACTAAGTAATAGGGAGTTGAAATTAATCTTGCAAAATACAGTTAATAGGTCTAGGAAGAATTGGTCCAAGAAACTAGATGATGCATTATGGGCCTATAGAACTGCATACAAAAATCTTATGGGTATGTCTCCAGATAAGATGGTATATGGAAAAGCTTGTCACTTACCTCTTGAGCTAGAACATAAGGCATATTGTGCTATCAAAGAGCTCAATTATGATTTCAAACTTGCCGGTGAAAAGAGGCTATTTGATATTACCTGTCTCGATGAATGGAGAACCCAGGCCTACGAGAATGCCAAGCTATTTAAAGAAAAAGTTAAAAGATGGCATGGCAAAAGAATACAAAAGCGTGAGTTTAACGTAGGTGATTATGTTTTGCTATACAACTCTCGTTTAAGATTTTTTGCAGGAAAACTTCTCTCAAAGTGGGAAGGACCTTACATTATCGAGGAGGTCTATCGTTCCGGTGCCATAAAAATCAACAACTTCGAAGGCACAAATTCGAAGGTGGTGGACGGTCAAAGAATCAAACATTATATCTCAGGTAATCCTATAAATGTTGAAACTAATATTATTGAAACCATAACCCCGGAGGAATACATAAGGGACACTTTATTCAGCCTCCGAAAAGGAAGAGGTACATGATACAGTAAGTAAACCGACTCCAAAACAGTTCTAAAGGTATTTTTTCTCCGTTTTGGAATATTTAGAAAAAAAGAAAAATAAATCGCAGTCCGGAGGAGACACGGGGCCTCCTCGAGGGTAGGGGGCGCGCCCCCCTTCCCAGGGCGCGCCCCCTGCCTCGAGGGCACCCCGTGTATCCCCTGGACTCCGTTTTCTTATGGGTTACTCCTTTCGTTTGGGAAAAATTCATTATATATACCCCCGAAGGTTTTGACCTCTGTATCACGCAAAATTCCTCTGTTTTCGTTTCGAGCTACTGTTTTTGATAGATCTAGATCATCATGGCGTCCTCCAACACCGCCAAGGACAAGTTCTTCGAGAAGGTCATCAACCCCTTCCTTGCGGAGGTGCTGCACCACCCCAAAACCATGGAGTTGCATGAGGGGGTGCTGCACATCCGTGATGTTGAGGGGCCGAGAAGGACCGGAAGCGTGGAGACAAGACTCGAGGCAATTGAGCAACAAGTTTTCAAGTGCCAAGGTTTGGTGGAACGAGGACTTGACGCCAACCACATGATGATCTCGAAGCTTGCCAACAACCTCAAGATGGACTCAAGGATCTTCGGGGAAGCCATCTCCAATCTTCAAGAGAAGATCGATCACCTCCAAGCCCAGATCTATGACCTGCAGAACCAAAACTGTGAGTATGAATATAGATTCAAGAACACGAGTTTGGCTGTAGATTTGAGTATCCTAGAGACTCGATCATCCTTCTACGATGGTGAGCCCATGCTTTGGAAGACGAGCACCAAGCCTACATCAGCAGCAACCCCATCATCACGAACCCCGAAAAGGAGACATAATCATATGGGTATGGGCACTCCCCTTGGCAACTGCCAAGCTTGGGGGAGTGACCCCGATATCGTATCACCATCACTCCTATCTTTACCATTTTACTTAGTTTGATCCTTTTGGTAGTGTCTTGATCTATTAGAATAAAGTTAGCATGATCTAGTTGTGAGCTTTTGCTTTGTGAGCTTTATCCTTTGTAATCGAGTCCGTGAGCTATATAATAAAGATTAGTGTTGAGTCAAGGGCTTGATTTTCTCACTTGGGTCATGATAAAAAGAAAGAAAACAAAAAGAGTATCAAAGAGATCATATCGATCTTATGGGAAGTAATGACCTCACATACAAGAGTATGATAAATAAAAGTTGTTGGGAGGTGACATACATAGTTTTGGTCATCGTTGCAATTAATAGGAAGTAATAAAAGAAGGGAGGCTTCACATACAAATATACTATCTTGGACATCTTTTATGATTGTGAGCACTCATTAAAGTATGACATGCTAAAGAGTTGATGTTGGACAAGGAAGACAACATAATCGGTTATGTCTTCTTATATTCGAAATAAAGTATATTGTCATGGATCTTCCAACATGTTGAGCTTGCCTTTATACCCATGCTAGCCAAAATTCCTCGCACTAAGTAGAGATACTACTTGTGCTTCCATATATATCCTTAAACCCAGTTTTCCCATGAGTCCACCATACCTACCTATGGATTGAGAAAGATCCTTCCAAGTAAGTTGTCATGTTGCAAACCCGCTAAATATGTATGATTTATTAGTGTGGGAGAAATTAGCTTTATACGAACTTGTGATAGGGAAGTAATAAAAGCGACGGACTGCATAATAAAGGTCCTTATCACGAGTGGCAATATAAAGCGAAGTTGCTCTATGCTAAGACTTTGTGCATCCAACCATAAAAACACATGACAACCTCTGCTTCCCTCTGCGAAGGGCCTATCTTATATTCTTGTCTTATAAGTGTCAAGGTGAAATCCACCTTTCCTTTTTGCATTTTATCCTTTGGTAAGCACATTGTGTTGGAAAGATCCAGACATATATACCCACTTGGATGTAAGTTTTCATGATCTATTACTGTTGACATTACCCTTGAGGTATAAGGTTGGGAGGCAACACCATAAGCCCCTATCTTTCACTGTGTCCGATTAAAACTCCATAAACATAAGTATTGCGTGAGTGTGAGCAATTATGAAAGACTATATGATAGTTGAGTATGTAGGCTTGCTGAAAAGCTCTTATATTGACTCCTTCCGATGTTACGACAAATTGCAATTGCTTCAATGACCGAGACCAAAGTTTGTTAGTTTCCAATGAAGTTTATGATTCATACTTGATATTGTGGATGAATTGTTACTTTAGCATAATGATCATATGACTATATTTATATAAGTTGCTGTTATGAGAATGATCATGATGCCCTCATGTCCGTATTCTATTTTTATCGACACCTCTATCTCTAAACATGTGGACATATTTTTCGATATCGGCTTTCGCTTGAGGACAAGCGAGGTCTAAGCTTGGGGGAGTTGATCCGTCCATTTTGCATCATGCTTATATGTTGATATTTATTGCATTATGGGCTATTCATACATGTTTTGTCACAATACTTATGCCTTTGCTGTCTTATTTTGCAAGGTTTACATGAAGAGGGAGAATGCCGGTAGCTGGAATTCCGGGCTGGAAAAGGAGCAAACTCTGGAAACCTATTCTGCACAACTCCCAAAGCCCCGAAACTCCATAGAACATTGTTTCGGAAAATATAAAAAATATCTGGGGAAAGAAACCCACGAGAGGGGCCACTGGCTGGCCTCGAGGGCCAGCTGGTGGGCCCCCGGTGCCCATCTTCTCCTATATGAAGTGTTTTGACCTGGAAAAAAATAAGGAGGAGGCTTTCGGGACCAGACGCCGCCGTCTCAAGGCGGAACCGAGGCGGAAACCAATCTAGGGCTCCGGCAGAGCTATTCTGCCGAGGATACTTCCCTCCGGGAGGGGGAAATCGTCACTGCCGTCATCACCGACAACTCTCCCATCTTGGGGAGGGCTATCTTTATCAACATCTTCACAAGCACCATCTCCTCTCAAACCCTAGTTCATCTCTTGTATCCAATCTTTGTATCCAAACCTCCTATTGGTACCTGTGGGTTGCTAGTAGTGTTGATTACTCATTGTAGTTGATGCTAGTTGGTTTATTTGGTGGAAGATCATATGTTCAGATCCATTATGCATATTAATACCCCTCTGATCATCAACAATATTATGTCTTGTGATTAGTTACTTTTGTTCCTGAGGACATGGGAGAAGTCTTGCTATTAGTAGTCATGTGAATTTGGTCTTCGTTCGATATTTTGATGAGATGTATGTTGTCTCTCCTCTAGTGGTGTCATGTGAACGTCGACTACATGACACTTCACCATTGTTTGGGCCTAGAGGAAGGCATTGGGAAGTAATAAGTAGATGATGGGTTGCTAGAGTGACACAAGCTTAAACCCTAGTTTATGCGTTGCTTCGTAAGGGGCTGATTTGGATCCATATGTTTCAGGCTATGGTTAGGTTTACCTTAATACTTCTTTTCTAGTTGCGGATGCTTGCATTAGAGGTTAATCATAAGTGGGAGGCTTGTACAAGTAAGGGCAGCACCCAAGCACCGGTCCACCCACATACCAAATTATCAAAGTACCGAACGCGAATCAGATGATCGTGATGAAAACTAGCTTGACGATAATTCCCATATGTCCTCGGGAGCACTTTACATTGCATAAGAGTTTGTCCAGGCTTGTCCTTTGCTACACAAAGGATTAGGCCACCTTGCTGCACCTTATTTACTTTTACCGTTTGTCACTTGCTACAAATTATCTTATCACAAAACTATCCGTTACCTATAATTTCAGTGCTTGCAGGAAATACCTTACTAAAAAATGCCTATCATTTCCTTGTGCTCCTCGTTGGGTTCGACACTCTTACTTATCAAAAGTACTACGATAGATCCCCTACACTTGTGGGTCATCAATGACCAAGACTCATCTCCGGTCAATAACCAATAGCGGAACCTGGATGCTCATATTGGTTCCTGATACGTCCAAAACGTATCTATAATTTCTGCTTGCTCCATGCCACTTTTGGGTGATATTTCTATGATATTCATACACTTCCATACACTTTTGATCATATTTGGACTAACCTACTAATCTAGTGCACCCCGGTGCCAGTTTCTGTTTTCGGCTGTTTTTGTATTTCAGGTTTTCACGTTACGAGAACTGCCAGGAAAAATCCAGAAAAATCATATAAAAAATCAGCGTTCCAGAACTTACCTTGCGCCCGAAGGGCAGCCGGGGGGGGGGGGCACCAGGGCTCCAAGCGCCCTGGCGGCGCGCCCCCCTGGGCCGCGCCGGGGGGGCGCCTGGGCCCCCCGAGCCCCGTCTGGTGCCCCCCTTCGGCATATATTTAGAGCGTCCTTCGAAACCCTCGGAATGGAAACTCTTTTTCGCGATCTCATCTCTGTTCCGCCGCCGCCGCCGCTTCCAAGATCGGGAGCACCAGGAGAACCCTTCCCGGCACCCCGCCGGAGGGGAGGATCACCATCGGGAGCCTCTCCACCACCATGGACGCCTCCCGGATGAGTTGTGAGTAGTCTCCCTTGGACCATGAGTCCATGACCAGTAGCTATGTGATGTTCTCCTCCCGTTCTTGTGCTTCACTAATTAGTCCTCGTGAGCTGCCCTACATGATCGAGGCACATATGTAATCCTTATGTTGTTGCTATGATGAGTTTGCTGGGATCCGATGGATTATGAGATTATCTTCAGATTGATCTTGAGTAATATATTTGATCTACCTCTTTTATATTTATGTTCATAAGTAATTCTTGCATGTTCTCCATTGTTATTTATTGCTTTGGCCAAGTAATACGTAGTGACTCCAAGAGGGAACGTTATGCTTGATTGTGGGTTCATGCCCCTCGATGACTAGCTTGAGTGACGGAAACATGAGTCTAGGGGATGTGCTGTTGCCACAAGGGGGAAAACAACAGTGCTTGTGCCCGCGGGTGCAAGGATTGTTTACTTTACGCAAAGTTCTTTTAATGCAGTTGTCTGTTGCTTTGAGTTTACACTATGGGTGGGGCTCGCAACTTAATACCAGCGAGATGTTCTGGATAGATATCTCAAGGTGGATTATTAGTAGTAGATATTGATGGATTTCGGTCTACTTACTTTGGCGTACCGCCCATGCTTTGAACCTCAACCTTTCTTGCAATGTAGTCAGCATTGGTTTGCGTTCGTGGTCCTGTCAATTGCCCAGCTGTAATTCGTTTACCTCACATAGCTGTTTTATCGTCTTTTGGGAGAGAGACATCACTAGTGAACATCATGAGACTCCGGTCCATATTACCATCATTGATCACATCCGCTATTTACTTTTCGCTTTTACTTACTATTGCAAACATTATCTATTGTTGGAAATATGCCCTAGAGGCAATAATAAAAGAGTTATTATTATATTTCCTTGTTCATGATAATCGTTTATTATCCATGCTATAATTGTATTGATTGGAAACTCAAATACATGTGTGGATGAATAGACAGACTTTGTGTCCCTAGTGAGCCTCTACAGGACTAGCTCGTTGATCAAAGATGACCGCGGTTTCCAGGTCATAGACATGAGTTGTCATTTGGTAACGGGATCACATCATTAGGAGAATGATGTGATGGACGAGACCCAAACGTTAAACATAGCTTTTGATCGTGTCAGTTATCGCTATAGTTTTCTGCATGTCAAGTATAAGTTCCTATGACCATGAGATCATGTAACTCACTGACACCGTAGGAGTGCTTTGTGTGTGCCAAACGTCACAACGTAACTGGGTGACTATAAAGGTACTCTACAGGTATCTCCGAGGGTGTCTGTTGAGTTGACATGGGTCAAGACTGGGATTTGTCACTCCGTGTGACGGAGAGGTATCTCCGGGCCCACTCGGTAATACGTCATCTCAATGAGCTCAAAGTGACTAAGTAGTTGGTCACGGGATTATGTATTACGGTAACGAGTAAAGAGACTTGCCGGTAACGAGATTGAACTAGGTATAGAGATACCGACGATCGAATCTCGGGCAAGTAACATACCGACGAGACAAAGGGAACTGTATACGGGATTGCCTGAATCCTTGACATCGTGGTTCATCCGATGAGATCATCGAGAAACATGTAGGAACCAATATGGGTATCCAGATCCCGCTATTGGTTATTGACCTGGGAGTGTCTCGGTCATGTCTACATGGTTTCCGAACCCGCAGGGTCTACACACTTAACGTTCGGTGACGCTAGGGTTGTTAGTGAGAAAAGTGTATGGTTACCGAAGGTTGTTCGGAGTCCCGGATGAGATCCCGGACATGACGAGGGTCTCCGGAATGGTCCGGAGACGAAGATTGATATATAGGATGAAAGGTTTCGGAGTACCGGAAGTGTTCCGGGGAGCATCGGGAAATCGGCGGAGTACCGGAAGGGGTTTCGGGGGGTCCGGAAGTGGTTCTGGGCCTAGTGGGCCACAAGGGGGAACACCACAGCCCTCAGGGGGCTGTGCGCCCCCCCCTGGGCCCTCTCCTCATGTGGCTAAGGGGGTGGGACCCCCTAGGGCTGGCCGCACCCCTTGGCCTTGGGGGGCAAGGCACCTAGGGGGGGAAACCCTAGGGCCTGGCCGCGCCCCCCTGCCCTGGCCGCCGCCCCCTCCCCTTGCCCTGGCCGCCGGCCCCTAGGGGGAAACCCTAGGGCGCCCTCACCTCTCCACCCCCCCTATATATAGTGGGGCAAAGGGAGGGCAGCCAACACAGTTTGTGCCTCGGTGCTGCCCTCCCTCTCCCGTTATATCTTCTTCTCCCGCGGTGCTTAGGCGAAGCCCTGCTGGAGTTCTTCTCCACCATCACCACCACGCCGTTGTGCTGCCGGTTCTCCATCAACCTCTCCTCCACCCCTTGCTGGATCAAGAAGGAGGAGACGTCCCCGAGCCGTACGTGTGAAGAACGCGGAGGCACCGTTGCTTCGGTGCTAGGTCTTCGGCGATCTGAATCGCGACGAGTACGACTCCATCATCCGCGTTCATAACGCTTCCGCTTAGCGATCTACAAGGGTACGTAGATCACACTCTCCCCTCGTAGTTGCATCTACTAGATTGATCTTGGTGAACGGTAGGAAATTTTTTTGTTTCCCATGCAACGTTCCCCAACAGTGGCATCATGAGCTAGGATCTTGCGTAGATGCTTTCTCGAGTAGAACACAAAAGGGTTTGTGGCGTTGATGTTTAAATTGCTGCCCTCCTTAGTCTTTCTTGATTCAGCGGTATTATAGGATGAAGCGGCCCGGACCAACTTTACATGTCCACGTACATGAGACCGGTTCCATCGACAGACATGTGACTTTTGTTGCATAAGATGGCTGGCGGGTGTCTGTCTCTCCTATCTTAGTTGAATCGGAATAGAACAAGGCGGTCCTTGTAGAAGGTTAAATAGCAACTTGAATATCACCGTTGTGGTTTTGCGTAGGTAAGAAACGTTCTTGCTAGATACCCATAGCAGCCACGTAAAACATGCAACAACAAATTAGAGGACGTCTAACTTGTTTTTGCAGGGTATGCATGTGATATGATATGGCCAATGACATGATGAATTATATTTGATGTATGAGATGATCATGTTGTAATAGTTAATATCGACTTGCATGTCGATGCATACGGCAACCGGCAGGAGCCATAGGGTTGTCCTTAATTTTTGTATGACCTGCGTGTCAATCTTCAAGCGCTTTGTAATGCTTTACTTTATCGCTAAACGGTAGCAATAGTAGTAAGAGCATGGTGGGCGCACGACAACCCCGATGGCAACACGATGATGGAGATCATGATGATGGAGATCATGGTGTGGCGCCGGTGACGATGGAGATCATGCCGGTGCTTTGGAGATGGAGATCAAAAGCACGAGTTGATGGCCATATCATGTCACTTATGATTTGCATGTGATGTTAATCCTTTTATGCATCTTATTTTGCTTAGGACGACGGTAGCATTATAAGATGATCCTTCACTAAAATTTCAAGATAAAATTGTGTTCCCCCCGAGTGTGCGCCGTTGCGAAGGTTCGTCGTTTCGAAGCACCACGTGATGATCGGGTGTGATAGACTCTACGTTCGCATACAACGGGTGCAAGCCAGTTTTGCACATGCAGAACACTCGGGTTAGACTTGACGAGCCTAGCATGTACAGACATGGCCTCGGAACACGGAGGACCGAAAGGTCGAGCATGAGTCATATAGTAGATATGATCAACATATTGATGTTCACCATTGACACCACCTCATCTCACGTGATGATCGGACTTGGGTTGGTGAATTTGGATCATGTCACGCTCGAATGACCAGAGGGATGTCAATTTGAGTGGGAGTTATAATTAATTTGATTAGGTAATAACTCACTTATCATGAACAATAGTCTAAAAATTGTCTTTGCAAATCTTATGTTGTAGATGGCTCGCGCAGGAGTTCCCCTGAATTTTAATGCGTTCCTAGAGAAGCTAAACTGAAAGATGACGGGAGCAACTTTGTGGACTGGCTCCGCAATCTGAGGATCATCCTCACAGCTGCCCAAAAGGTTTATGTCCTAAATACACCGCTAGGTCAACCCCCCGCTCCTGGAGCCTCTGCGGACGATATGAACGTCTGGCAGACGCGTTTGGATGACTATTCGATAGTACAGTGTGCCATGTTGTACGGCTTGGAAGGAGGACTTCAAAGGCGTTTTGAACGTCATGGTGCATATGAGATGTACACGGAGTTGAAGTTCATCTTTGAGAAGAATGCTAAGATCGAGAGGTATGAGACCACCGATAAATTCTTCGCTTGCAAGATGGAGGAGAATTCGTCTGTCAGTGAGCACTTACTGAAGATGTCTGGGTACTATACCCGCATAGCTGATCTGGGACTTGTGTTCCCGGATGAGGCTATCATTGACAGAATTCTCCAGTCACTCCCTCCAAGCTACAAGAGCTTCGTGCAGCAGTATAACATGCAAGGGATGAACAAAACCATCGCCGAGCTGTTCTCGATGCTGAAAGTCGCTGAGGCAGACATCCAGAAGGAGTATCAAGTGTTGATGGTCAATAAAACCACCAGTTTCAAGAAGAATGGCAAGGGCAAGAAGGGTAACTCTAAGAAGGGTGGCAAAGCAGTTGCTAATCCAGTGAAGAAACCCAAGGCTGGACCCAAGCCAGAGACTGAGTGCTTCTATTGCAAGGGGAACGGCCACTGGAAGCGGAACTGCCCCAAGTATCTGGCGGACAAGAAGGGGGCCAACAACAACAAAGGTATATATGATATACATGTTATTGATGTGTACCTTACCAACTCTCGTTGTAGTGCCTGGGTATTTGATACCGGTTCGGTTGCTCACATTTGCAACTCTAAACAGGAACTGCGGAATAAACGGAGGCTGGCGAAGGACGAAGTGACGATGCGCGTGGGAAATGGTTCCAAGGTTGATGTGATCGCCGTCGGCACGCTCGCTCTTCGATTACCATCGGGATTAGTTATGAACCTGAATAATTGTTATTTAGTGCCTGCGTTAAGCATGAACATTATATCTGGATCTTGTTTATTGCGAGACGGTTACTCATTTAAGTCAGAGAATAATGGTTGTTCTATTTATATGAGTAATATCTTTTATGGTCATGCACCCGAAGTTAGGGGTTTATTCTTATTGAATCTCGATAGTGATGATACACATGTTCATAACATTGATGCCAAAAGATGTAGAGTAGATGATGATAATACCACTTTCTTGTGGCACTGCCGTCTGGGTCATATCGGCGTAAAACGCATGAGGAAGCTCCATGCTGATGGACTTTTGGAGTCTCTTGATTTTGAATCACTTGACACGTGCGAGCCGTGCCTCATGGGCAAGATGACAAGGACCCCGTTTTCAGGGACAATGGAACGGGCAAGTGACTTATTGGAAATCATACATACTGATGTGTGCGGTCCGATGAGTGTAACGGCGCGCGGTGGATATCGTTATTTCCTCACCTTCACTGACGACTTAAGTAGATATGGGTATATTTACTTAATGAAGCATAAGTCTGAAACTTTTGAAAAGTTCAAGCAATTTCAGAGTGAAGTTGAAAATCATCGTAACAAGAAGATCAAGTTCCTACGATCTGATCGAGGGGGAGAATATCTGAGTTATGAGTTTGGTGATCACTTGAGAAAATGTGGAATTGTTTCACAGTTGACGCCACCTGGAACACCACAGCGTAATGGTGTGTCCGAACGTCGTAATCGAACCCTATTAGATATGGTACGGTCTATGATGTCTCTTGCCGATTTGCCACTATCGTTTTGGGGATATGCGTTAGAGACAGCTGCATTCACTTTAAATAGGGCTCCATCTAAGTCCGTTGAGACAACACCGTATGAACTATGGTTTAGTAAGAAACCGAAGTTGTCTTTTCTCAAGGTTTGGGGTTGCGATGCTTATGTCAAACGGCTTCAGCCAGAAAAGCTCGAACCCAAAGCGGACAAATGTGTCTTCATAGGATACCCAAAAGAAACAGTTGGGTACACCTTCTATCTCAGATCCGAGGGCAAAGTGTTTGTCGCTAAGAACGGGTCCTTTCTCGAGAAAGAGTTTCTCTCGAAAGAATTGAGTGGGAGGAAGGTAGAACTTGATGAGGTTATTGAACCTCTGCTTCAACCAGAAAGTAGCGCAGCACAGAAAGATGTTTTTGTGGAGCCTACAGAGGTTGAAGAAGAAGCCAATGATGATGATCAAGAAACTTCTGATCCAGTTACTACCGAACCTCGTAGGTCGACAAGGGTACGCACTGCACCTGAGTGGTATGGTAACCCTGTCTTGGAGGTCATGTTGCTAGACAACGGTGAACCTACGAGCTATGGAGAAGCGATGGTGGGCCCAGATTCCGACAAATGGTTAGAGGCCATGAAATCCGAGATGGGATCCATGTATGAAAACAAAGTATGGACTTTGGAAGTATTACCTGAGGGGCGGAAGGCCATTCAGAATAAATGGATTTTTAAGAGGAAGACGGACGCTGACGGTAATGTCACCGTGTATAAAGCTCGACTTGTGGCAAAGGGTTTTTCACAAGTTCAAGGGATTGACTACGATGAGACTTTCTCACCCGTAGCGATGCTTAAATCCGTCCGAATCATGTTAGCAATAGCTGCATATTTCGATTATGAAATTTGGCAGATGGATGTCAAAACAGCGTTCCTTAACGGTTTTCTTAAGGAAGAGTTGTATATGATGCAACCAGAGGGTTTTGTCGATCCAGAGAATGCTGACAAAGTATGCAAGCTCCAGCGTTCCATTTATGGGCTGGTGCAAGCATCTCGGAGTTGGAATCTTCGCTTTGATGAGGTGATCAAAGCGTTTGGGTTTATACGAGTTTACAATGAAGCTTGTATTTACAAGAAAGTGAGTGGGAGCTCTATAGCGTTTCTAATATTATATGTGGATGACATATTGCTGATTGGAAACAATATAGAATTTTTGGATAGCGTGAAGGGGTATTTGAACAAGAGTTTTTCGATGAAAGATCTCGGTGAAGCTGCTTTCATATTGGGCATCAAGATCTATAGAGATAGATCAAGACGCTTGATAGGACTTTCACAAAGCACATACCTTGATAAAGTTTTGAAAAAGTTCAAAATGGATCAATCCAAGAAGGGGTTCTTGCCGGTATTGCAAGGTACGAAGTTGAGTAAGACTCAATGCCCAGTGACTGCGGATGACAGAGAAAAGATGAGTGTCGTCCCCTATGCTTCAGCCATAGGCTCTATCATGTATGCAATGCTGTGCACAAGACCAGATGTCAGCCTTGCCATAAGTATGGCCGGAAGGTTTCAAAGTAATCCTGGTATGGATCACTGGACAGCGGTCAAGAATATCCTAAAGTACCTGAAAAGGACTAAGGATATGTTTCTCGTTTATGGAGGTGATCAAGAGCTCGTCGTAAAGGGTTACGTCGATGCAAGCTTTGACACTGATCCGGATGATTCTAAGTCTCAAACCGGATACGTATATATTCTCAACGGGGGAGCGGTAAGTTGGAATAGCTCCAAGTGGAACGTGGTAGCAGCATCTACGATATGACATAAAGTTTTGCGAAGTACATAGGGATCTGAATGTTGCAGACCCGTTGACTACAACCTCTCTCACAAGCATAACATGATCAAACCCAGAACTCATTGAGTGTTAATCACATATTGATGTGAACTAGATTACTGACTCTAGTGAACTCTTTGGATGTTAGTCACATGGCGATGTGACCTATGAGTGTTAATCACATGGCGATGTGAACTAGATTATTGACTCTAGTGCAAGTGGGAGACTGTTGGAAATATGCCCTAGAGGCAATAATAAATTGGTTATTATTATATTTCCTTGTTCATGATAATTATTTATTATCCATGCTAGAATTGTATTGATAGGAAACTCAGATACATGTGTGGATACATAGACAAACACCATGTCCCTAGTAAGCCTCTAGATGACTAGCTCGTTGATCAATAGATGGTTACGGTTTCCTGACCATGGACATTGGATGTCGTTGATAACGGGATCACATCATTAGGAGAATGATGTGATGGACAAGACCCAATCCTAAGCCTAGCACAGATCGTGTAGTTCGTATGCTAAAGCTTTTCTATATGTCAAGTATCTTTTCCTTAGACCATGAGATTGTGCAACTCCCGGATACCGTAGGAATGCTTTGGGTGTACCAAACGTCACAACGTAACTGGGTGACTATAAAGGTGCACTACAGGTATCTCCGAAAGTGTCTGTTGGGTTGGCACGAATCGAGACTGGGATTTGTCACTCCGTATGACGGAGAGGTATCTCTGGGCCCACTCGGTAGGACATCATCATAATGTGCACAATATGTGATCAAGGAGTTGATCACGGGATGATGTGTTACGGAACGAGTAAAGAGACTTGCCGGTAACGAGATTGAGCAAGGTATCGGTATACCGACGATCGAATCTCGGGCAAGTGCTATACCGATAGACAAAGGGAAACGTATACGGGATTGATTCCTTGACATCGTGGTTCATCCGATGAGATCATCGTGGAACATGTGGGAGCCAACATGGGTATCCAGATCCCGCTGTTGGTTATTGACCGGAGAGTTGTCTCGGTCATGTCTACATGGTTCCCGAGCCCGTAGGGTCTACACACTTAAGGTTCGATGACGCTAGGGTTATAGGGAAAGTATGTACGCGGTTACCGAATGTTGTTCGGAGTCCCGGATGAGATCCCGGACGTCACGAGGAGTTCCGGAATGGTCCGGAGGTAAAGATTCATATATGGGAAGTCCTGTTTTGGTCACCGGAAAAGTTTCGGGCGATATCGGTAATGTACCGGGACCACCGGGAGGGTCCCGGGGGTCCACCAGGTGGGGCCACCAGCCCCAGAAGGCTGCGTGGGCTAAGTGTGGGAGGGGACCAGCCCCAAGGGGGCTGGTGCGCCCCCCACCAAGTCCCTAGGCGCATGGAGGGTGGAGGGGGGCAAACCCTAGGTCCAGATGGGCCTTAAGGCCCATCCTAGGGCGCCCCCTCTCTCTCCCCCCCTTGGCCGCACCCTAGATGGGTTCTGGGGGGCTGCCGCCACCCCTAGGGAGGAAACCCTAGATGGGGGGCGCAGCCCCTACCTCCCCCCTATATATATGTGAAGTTTAGGGCTGCCCAGAACAAGTTTTGACCTCGGTCGATTGGCGCAGCCCTACCTCTCTCCCTCCTCGTCTCCCGCAGCGCTTGGCGAAGCCCTGCTGGAGTCCCGCGCTCCTCCACCACCACCACCACGCCGTCGTGCTGCTGTTGGATGGAGTCTTCCCCAACCTCTCCCTCTCTCCTTGCTGGATCAAGGCGTGGGAGACGTCATCGGGCTGCACGTGTGAAGAACGCGGAGGCACCGTCCGTTCGGTGCTAGGATCTTCGGCGATCTGAATCGCGGCGAGTACGACTCCATCAACCGCGTTCTTGAACGCTTCCGCTTAGCGATCTACAAGGGTACGTGGATCCAACTCTCCTCTCGTAGATGCATCTCCTAGATTGATCTTGGTGAACGTAGGAAAATTTTTGTTTCCCATGCGACGTTCCCCAACAGTGGTATCAGAGCTAGGTTCTTGCGTAGATGCTTTCTCGAGTAGAACACAAAAGGGTTTGTGGGCGTTGATGTTTAAATTGCTGCCCTCCTTAGTCTTTCTTGATTCAGCGGTATTATGGGATGAAGCGGCCCGGACCAACTTTACATGTCCACGTACATGAGACCGGTTCCATCGACAGACATGTGACTTTTGTTGCATAAGATGGCTGGCGGGTGTCTGTCTCTCCTATCTTAGTTGAATCGGAATAGAACAAGGCGGTCCTTGTAGAAGGTTAAATAGCAACTTGAATATCACCGTTGTGGCTTTGCGTAGGTAAGAAGCGTTCTTGCTAGATACCCATAGCAGCCACGTAAAACATGCAACAACAAATTAGAGGACGTCTAACTTGTTTTTGCAGGGTATGTATGTGATATGATATGGCCGATGACATGATGAGATATATTTGATGTATGAGATGATCATGTTGTAATAGTTAATATCGACTTGCATGTCGATGCATACGGCAACCGGCAGGAGCCATAGGGTTGTCTTTAATTTTTGTATGACCTGCGTGTCAATCATTAAGCGCTTTGTAATGCTTTACTTTATCGCTAAACGGTAGCAATAGTAGTAAGAGCATGGTGGGCGCCGACAACCCCGATGGCGACACGATGATGGAGATCATGATGATGGGGATCATGGTGTGGCGCCGGTGACGATGGAGATCATGCCGGTGCTTTGGAGATGGAGATCAAAAGCACGAGTTGATGGCCATATCATGTCACTTATGATTTGCATGTGATGTTAATCCTTTTATGCATATTATTTTGCTTAGGACGACGGTAGCATTATAAGATGATCCTTCACTAAAATTTCAAGATAAAATTGTGTTCCCCCCGAGTGTGCGCCGTTGCGAAGGTTCGTCGTTTCGAAGCACCACGTGATGATCGGGTGTGATAGACTCTACGTTCGCATACAACGGGTGCAAGCCAGTTTTGCACATGCAGAACACTCGGGTTAGACTTGACGAGCCTAGCATGTACAGACATGGCCTCGGAACACGGAGGACCGAAAGGTCGAGCATGAGTCATATAGTAGATATGATCAACATATTGATGTTCACCATTGACACCACCTCATCTCACGTGATGATCGGACTTGGGTTGGTGAATTTGGATCATGTCACGCTCGAATGACCAGAGGGATGTCAATTTGAGTGGGAGTTATAATTAATTTGATTAGGTAATAACTCACTTATCATGAACAATAGTCTAAAAATTGTCTTTGCAAATCTTATGTTGTAGATGGCTCGCGCAGGAGTTCCCCTGAATTTTAATCCGTTCCTAGAGAAAGCTAAACTGAAAGATGACGGGAGCAACTTTGTGGACTGGCTCCGCAATCTGAGGATCATCCTCACAGCTGCCCAAAAGGTTTATGTCCTAAATACACCGCTAGGTCAACCCCCCGCTCCTGGAGCCTCTGCGGACGATATGAACGTCTGGCAGACGCGTTCGGATGACTATTCGATAGTACAGTGTGCCATGTTGTACGGCTTGGAAGGAGGACTTCAAAGGCGTTTTGAACGTCATGGTGCATATGAGATGTACACGGAGTTGAAGTTCATCTTTGAGAAGAATGCTAAGATCGAGAGGTATGAGACCACCGATAAATTCTTCGCTTGCAAGATGGAGGAGAATTCGTCTGTCAGTGAGCACTTACTGAAGATGTCTGGGTACTATACCCGCATAGCTGATCTGGGACTTGTGTTCCCGGATGAGGCTATCATTGACAGAATTCTCCAGTCACTCCCTCCAAGCTACAAGAGCTTCGTGCAGCAGTATAACATGCAAGGGATGAACAAAACCATCGCCGAGCTGTTCTCGATGCTGAAAGTCGCTGAGGCAGACATCCAGAAGGAGTATCAAGTGTTGATGGTCAATAAAACCACCAGTTTCAAGAAGAATGGCAAGGGCAAGAAGGGTAACTCTAAGAAGGGTGGCAAAGCAGTTGCTAATCCAGTGAAGAAACCCAAGGCTGGACCCAAGCCAGAAACTGAGTGCTTCTATTGCAAGGGGAACGACCACTGGAAGCGGAACTGCCCCAAGTATCTGGCGGACAAGAAGGGGGCCAACAACAACAAAGGTATATGTGATATACATGTTATTGATGTGTACCTTACCAACTCTCGTTGTAGTGCCTGGGTATTTGATACCGGTTCGGTTGCTCACATTTGCAACTCTAAACAGGAACTGCGGAATAAACGGAGGCTGGCGAAGGACGAAGTGACGATGCGCGTGGGAAACGGTTCCAAGGTTGATGTGATCGCCGTCGGCACGCTTGCTCTTCGATTACCATCGGGATTAGTTATGAACCTGAATAATTGTTATTTAGTGCCTGCGTTAAGCATGAACATTATATCTGGATCTTGTTTATTGCGAGACGGTTACTCATTTAAGTCAGAGAATAATGGTTGTTCTATTTATATGAGTAATATCTTTTATGGTCATGCACCCGAAGTTAGGGGTTTATTCTTATTGAATCTCGATAATGATGATACACATGTTCATAACATTGATGCCAAAAGATGTAGAGTAGATAATGATAATACCACTTTCTTGTGGCACTGCCGTCTCGGTCATATCGGCGTAAAACGCATGAGGAAGCTCCATGCTGATGGACTTTTGGAGTCTCTTGATTTTGAATCACTTGACACGTGCGAGCCGTGCCTCATGGGCAAGATGACAAGGACCCCGTTTTCAGGGACAATGGAACGGGCAAGTGACTTACTGGAAATCATACATACTGATGTGTGCGGTCTGATGAGTGTAACGGCGCGCGGTGGATATCGTTATTTTCTCACCTTCACTGACGACTTAAGTAGATATGGGTATATTTACTTGATGAAGCATAAGTCTGAAACTTTTGAAAAGTTCAAGCAATTTCAGAGTGAAGTTGAAAATCATCGTAACAAGAAGATCAAGTTCCTACGATCTGATCGAGGGGGAGAATATCTGAGTTATGAGTTTGGTGATCACTTAAGAAAATGTGGAATTGTTTCACAGTTGACACCACCTGGAACACCACAGCGTAATGGTGTGTCCGAACGTCGTAATCGAACCCTATTAGATATGGTACGTTCTATGATGTCTCTTGCCGATTTGCCACTATCGTTTTGGGGATATGCGTTAGAGACAGCTGCATTCACTTTAAATAGGGCTCCATCTAAGTCCGTTGAGACAACACCGTATGAACTATGGTTTGGTAAGAAACCGAAGTTGTCTTTTCTCAAGGTTTGGGGTTGCGATGCTTATGTCAAAAGGCTTCAGCCAGAAAAGCTCGAACCCAAAGCGGACAAATGTGTCTTCATAGGATACCCAAAAGAAACAGTTGGGTACACCTTCTATCTCAGATCCGAGGGCAAAGTGTTTGTCGCTAAGAACGGGTCCTTTCTCCAGAAAGAGTTTCTCTCGAAAGAATTGAGTGGGAGGAAGGTAGAACTTGATGAGGTTATTGAACCTCTGCTTCAACCAGAAAGCAGCGCAGCACAGAAAGATGTTTTTGTGGAGCCTGCAGAGGTTGAAGAGGAAGCCAATGATGATGATCAAGAAGCTTCTGATCAAGTTACTACCGAACCTCGTAGGTCGACAAGGGTACGCACTGCACCTGAGTGGTATGGTAACCCTGTCTTGGAGGTCATGTTGTTAGACAACGGTGAACCTACGAGCTATGGAGAAGCGATGGTGGGCCCGGATTCCGACAAATGGTTGGAGGCCATGAAATCCGAGATGGGATCCATGTATGAAAACAAAGTATGGACTTTGGAAGTATTACCTGAAGGGCGGAAGGCCATTCAGAATAAATGGATTTTTAAGAGGAAGACGGGGTAATGTCACCGTGCATAAAGCTCGACTTGTGGCAAAGGGTTTTTCACAAGTTCAAGGGATTGACTACGATGAGACTTTCTCACCCGTAGCGATGCTTAAATCCGTCCGAATCATGTTAGCAATAGCTGCATATTTCGATTATGAAATTTGGCAGATGGATGTCAAAACAGCGTTCCTTAACGGTTTTCTTAAGGAAGAGTTGTATATGATGCAACCAGAAGGTTTTGTCGATCCAGAGAATGCTGACAAAGTATGCAAGCTCCAGCGTTCCATTTATGGGCTGGTGCAAGCATCTCGGAGTTGGAATCTTCGCTTTGATGAGGTGATCAAAGCGTTTGGGTTTATACAAGTTTACAATGAAGCTTGTATTTACAAGAAAGTGAGTGGGAGCTCTATAGCGTTTCTAATATTATATGTGGATGACATATTGCTGATTGGAAACAATATAGAATTTTTGGATAGCGTGAAGGGGTATTCGAACAAGAGTTTTTCGATGAAAGATCTCGGTGAAGCTGCTTTCATATTGGGCATCAAGATCTATAGAGATAGATCAAGACGCTTGATAGGACTTTCACAAAGCACATACCTTGATAAAGTTTTGAAGAAGTTCAAAATGGATCAATCCAAGAAGGGGTTCTTGCCGGTATTGCAAGGTACGAAGTTGAGTAAGACTCAATGCCCAGTGACTGCGGATGACAGAGAAAAGATGAGTGTCGTCCCCTATGCTTCAGCCATAGGCTCTATCATGTATGCAATGCTGTGCACAAGACCAGATGTCAGCCTTGCCATAAGTATGGCCGGAAGGTTTCAAAGTAATCCTGGTATGGATCACTGGACAGCGGTCAAGAATATCCTAAAGTACCTGAAAAGGACTAAGGATATGTTTCTCGTTTATGGAGGTGATCAAGAGCTCGTCGTAAAGGGTTACGTCGATGCAAGCTTTGACACTGATCCGGATGACTCTAAGTCTCAAACCGGATCATAAGTGGGAGGCTTGTACAAGTAAGGGCAGCACCCAAGCACCGGTCCACCCACATACCAAATTATCAAAGTACCGAACGCGAATCAGATGATCGTGATGAAAACTAGCTTGACGATAATTCCCATATGTCCTCGGGAGCACTTTACATTGCATAAGAGTTTGTCCAGGCTTGTCCTTTGCTACACAAAGGATTAGGCCACCTTGCTGCACCTTATTTACTTTTACCGTTTGTCACTTGCTACAAATTATCTTATCACAAAACTATCCGTTACCTATAATTTCAGTGCTTGCAGGAAATACCTTACTAAAAAATGCCTATCATTTCCTTGTGCTCCTCGTTGGGTTCGACACTCTTACTTATCAAAAGTACTACGATAGATCCCCTACACTTGTGGGTCATCAATGACCAAGACTCATCTCCGGTCAATAACCAATAGCGGAACCTGGATGCTCATATTGGTTCCTGATACGTCCAAAACGTATCTATAATTTCTGCTTGCTCCATGCCACTTTTGGGTGATATTTCTATGATATTCATACACTTCCATACACTTTTGATCATATTTGGACTAACCTACTAATCTAGTGCACCCCGGTGCCAGTTTCTGTTTTCGGCTGTTTTTGTATTTCAGGTTTTCACGTTACGAGAACTGCCAGGAAAAATCCAGAAAAATCATATAAAAAATCAGCGTTCCAGAACTTACCTTGCGCCCGAAGGGCAGCCGGGGGGGGGGGG
>LR738714.1:27455249-27545186 GCA_902687465.1 Secale cereale
GGGCGCCTGGGCCCCCCGAGCCCCGTCTGGTGCCCCCCTTCGGCATATATTTAGAGCGTCCTTCGAAACCCTTGGAACGGAAACTCTTTTTCGCGATCTCATCTCTGTTCCGCCGCAGCCGCTGCTTCCAAGATCGGGAGCACCAGGAGAACCCTTCCCGGCACCCTGCCGGAGGGGAGGATCACCATCGGGAGCCTCTCCACCACCATGGACGCCTCCCAGATGAGTTGTGAGTAGTCTCCCTTGGACCATGAGTCCATGACCAGTAGCTATGTGATGTTCTCCTCCCGTTCTTGTGCTTCACTAATTAGTCCTCGTGAGCCGCCCTACATGATCGAGGCACATATGTAATCCTTATGCTGTTGCTATGATGAGTTTGCTGGGATCCGATGGATTATGAGATTATGTTCAGATTGATCTTGAGTAATATATTTGATCTACCTCTTTTATATTTATGTTCATAAGTAATTCTTGCATGTTCTCCGTTGTTATTTATTGCTTTGGCCAAGTAATACGTAGTGACTCCAAGAGGGAACGTTATGCTCGATTGTGGGTTCATGCCCCTCGATGACTAGCTTGAGTGACAAAAACATGAGTCTAGGGGATGTGCTGTTGCCACATGGGGGAAAACAACGGTGCTTGTGCCCGCGGGTGCAAGGATTGTTTACTTTACGCAAAGTTCTTTTAATGCAGTTGTCTGTTGCTTTGAGTTTACACTATGGGTGGGGCTCGCAACTTAATACCATCGAGATGTTCTGGATAGATATCTCAAGGTGGATGATTAGTAGTAGATATTGATGGATTTCGGTCTACTTACTTTGGCGTACCGCCCATGCTTTGAACCTCAACCTTTCTTGCAATGTAGTCAGCATTGGTTTGCTTTCGTGGTCCTGTAAATTGCCCAGCTGTAATTCGTTTACCTCACATAGCTGTTTTATTGTCTTTTGGGAGAGAGACATCACTAGTGAACATCATGAGACTCCGGTCCATATTACCATCATTGATCACATCCGCTATTTACTTTTCGCTTTTACTTACTATTGTAAACATTATCTATCACTACTATCATTTGCGTTTAATCCTTTGTGAACTACAAGGCCGGAGGGATTGACAACCTCTCTGTACTCGTTGGGAGCAAAGTTATTTGTATCTGTGTGCAGGTCCACGTTGATTGCTAATCCGCGCCGTTAGCAGTTGACACCTACTTGTTGAACCTAGGAGTCTCTGGGGATTCGATCCTTGGCATCTTTGCTAAGGGAAAAACTTCTACACACTGCATCTTACACCTTCCACTTGGGGTAACCAACGAGGGGTTAGAGGCCCATCAGTTCCTACATATTCTATGAAGATCTTTATCGGTCAAACCGCATAACAACATACGTTGTTCCCTTTGTCATCGGTATGTTACTTGCCCGAGATTCGATCGTCGGTATCATCATACCTAGTTAATCTCATTACCGACAAGTCTCTTTACTCGTTCCGTAATACATCATCTCGTGACTAACTCATTATCATTTGCTTGCAAGGCTTATTATGATGTGTATTACCGAGAGGGCCCAGAGATACCTCTCCGACACTCAGAGTGACAAATCCTATTCTCGATCTATGCCAACACCACAAACACCTTCGAAGACACCCGTAGAGCATCTTTATAATCACCCAATTACATTGTGACGTTTGATAGAACACAAGGTGTTCCTCCGATATTCGGGAGTTGCATAATCTCTTAGTCATAGGAATATGTATAAGTCATGAAGAAAGCAATAGCAGTAAAACTAAACGATCAAGTTGCTAAGCTAACGGATGGGTCTTGTCCATCACATCATTCTCCTAATGATGTGATCCCATTGATCAAATGACAACTCATGTCTATTGTTAGGGAACATAACCATCTTTGATCAATGAGCTAGTCTAGTAGAGGCATACTAGGGACACTCTGTTTCATGTATGTATTCACACATGTACTAAGTTTTCGATTAATACAATTCTAGCATGAATAATAAACATATATCATGATATAAGGAGATACAAATAACAATTTTATTATTGCCTCTAGGGCATATTTCCTTCAGTCTCCCACTTGAACTAGAGTCAATAATCCAGATTACATAGTAATGATTCTAACACCCATGTAGTCCTGGTGCTGATCACGTTTTGCTCGTGGAAGAGGCTTAGTCAACGGGTCTGCGACATTCAGATCCGTATGTATCTTGCAAATTTCTATGTCTCCCTCCTTGACTTGATCGCGGATGGAATTGAAGAGTCTCTTGATGTGCTTGGTTCTGTTGTGAAACCTGTATTCCTTCGCCAAGGCTATTGCTCCAGTGTTGTCACAAAAGATTTCATTGGACCCGATGCACTAGGTATTACACCTAGATCGGATATGAACTCCTTCATCCAAACTCCTTCATTTGCTGCTTCCGAAGCAGCTATGTACTCCGCTTCACACATAGATCCTGCCACGTCGCTCTGCTTGGAACTGCACCAACTGAGAGCTCCACCGTTCAATAAAAACACATATCCGGTTTGTGACTTAGAGTCATCCGGATCAGTGTGAAAGCTTGAATCGACGTAACCATTTACGACGAGCTCTTTGTCACCTCCATAAACAAGAAACATATCCTTTGTCCTCTTCAGGTACTTCAGGATGTTCTTGACTGCTGTCCAGTGATCCACTCCTGGATTACTTTGGTACCTCCCTTGTAGCGACCAGACCTCAAACAGTCTGATCTCTGTGCATCAGTGTCATCCCTGGATCAGTAATGCTGACACGCACAGTACTTGAAGGATTTATAACAGAGTAGCAATCACACACTTATTACATCGATAGTCCAACGATGAATTTATTACAAATAATATGGCTGAAGGCCATCTAATACGATAACAGCGGAAGGCTTGGAAGATAAGTGAGTACATCAACTCCAGCGGCATCACTGAGTATAGAACCACGACCTAAAAGGGCATCTTACTCGTCGTCTGAAAAGTCTGCAACATGAAACGTTGCAGCCCGAAAACAGGTCAGCACATGGAATATGCTGGCAAGGTAACACAAGAGATGCAATGAAAGTAAAGCTATACTATATGCAATATGGCTGGTGGAAAGCTCTATGGTTAAGTTTTTGCGTAAAGCCAATTTTTCCATACTTGAAAGGAATGCATTTTAATTAACTATCATGGTAGTTGAAACATCGTTGAGAAGATAGAAATCCTCTGAACCGCAATTAAAAGTAATCATTAAACCCAACAAAATTAAATTAGAGTAACATGTTGAGATACACATGAAAATCCAAGTACTAGATACTCAAGACGTCCATAACCGGGGACACGGCTAATCATGATCAGTTTGTACAGTCTGCAGAGGTTTGTGCAATTTTCCCACAAGACTCGATCGCATCCGTTTGGTTTCTCGCACTGCATGATGTTTGAGAAACGGATGACCGAGACATAGTCTTTCAGAAGCGCTAGCACCTTACGATCGGGCGGACCGTACCAACCTACATCCCCTACATCTGCTAGTCCACCACTGTAAGAGTTCGCACAACTTACTCATACTATGCTAGAGCCCATAACAGCATTGTGGCTGCACACGGAAGTTTCTAGTATGAATAATCTCATGATCCCTTTGAGCCTGGGTGGCGGTCCAAAAGAAAAACAGGCAATCGCTGGAATACCCAAGTGCCTCAATCCACCCAGATGTGTATTAATGTTGCCACCTTAAGTTGAACCATTAATTAACAAACTCACATCTGTCATGTAATTCACTCACCCAATCCACGTCTACGAGCATAGCATGTCCTAACAGCAAACGTAGAAGTAACTCCCAAGGGTTTGAATGTAATGCAGGTAATAGGTACTACCTCAATCTACTTCCCAATCCCACAAGTTAATTGATCCTACTCATGCAATGTGTGAGGGTTGGACTAATGCAATGAAAACTGGGTCATTGGAAAATATGATCAAAGTGTTACTTGCCTTGCTGATGATCCGCAAAACCTAGAGACTCAAAGTAGCAAGCGGCGCACTCCGGGTACTCTATCGCAATCAAACAAGCATACAATAAGTAATTAACTAATGCAAGTGTAAAACTCAAATAAGAGATCTAACCAGAAAGTTCAACTTAAGAACTCCGGTTTGCAAAAAGAATCAACTCGAAAGAAGCAACGAAACTCAAAATGCAAAAGAAACGAGCTCCAGTTTACTAGTTGGCCTAAAGTCAAATTTTACAGTAGCCAAAACTTTGTTCCAGTTGATCTAACGTAAAGAGGGCATCGAGACGAAGATCTGGGATTTTGAATCACCTGATTCTGACTCTCGAGCGAAAAGAAAAACAAAAAACAAAATCAGGGTAGAAATCACGATCGGAATAACCGCGGATAAATACCCCGAAAAAGAAAAACGACGAACAGGCTAACGAACAAACGTTCGCTGTCTGCGGTTAACTAACGAAAACCGTTCGTTAAAACGAACGTACGGACGAACGTCCGCTAAATAGCTAAACCGAAAAAATGAACCGGTCTAATCTAAAAAAATGAATCTACGGTTTTATTACTAAACCGATCGGTTTCTAAAAAAAAACCGATACCTCGACGACGAACTCCAGCGACGGTGGTGTTCCGGGGAGGCGAGACGGCGGCGCGGCGGCGACGCGAGGCGGCGGGACGGCGGCGGCGCGGGGCGGCAGGCGCGGGCGGCGGCGGGCGGCAGCGGCGCGAGCGGCGGCGGCGGCGCTAGGATTAGGAGAGGAGGCGGCGCGAGCGGGCTGGGGCGGTCGGGCCGGGGCGCTGCGCTTATAAAGCCTAGGAGTCCTGGGCCGTCACGACTCCAAGTCGGTTTCCTATTTTTTTTTTCTAAAAAGAGTCCCGACGCAGAAAAACTAACGAAAGAAATACCAAACGGACTCCAAAATTGCCGAAATAAATTTTCACCGTCCTCTAATAATATTTAGGACAAAGTGAACATTTTTCCTGGACCTGAATGCAATTTTGAAAAACGCGCATTTTTCCTATGCAAATAAATCCGCAAATAAAACCAGAAAAATACCAAAAGTGATTTTAACATTTTTCCTCCAATATTTCTGTTATTTTGGAGAAGTCATATTATCTCCGGTCATATATTTTATTTAGAAATATTTTTAGGAGAGAAAAATTGTTAGAATCACACTGTCCTCGTACCGGTATTCGAGTGAACTCAAATACGAAAACGGTAAAATTCCCAACTCTCTCCGTAGGTCCTTGAGTTGCTTAGAATTTCGAGGAACGCCACGAACAAAAAGCAAAAACATGAAATGCAAATATGATCTATGTATAACATTCCAAATTGAAAATTTGGGATGTTACAAACCTACCCCCCTTAGAATGAATCTCGCCCTCGAGATTCGACTTGGCTAGAGAACAGGTGTGGGTGGTCCTTGCGTGGATCATCTTCTCGTTCCCAGGTGCTTCTTCCTCGGTGTGGTGACTCCACTGAACTTTGCAAAACTTGATAACCTTACTGCGAGTAACTCTGCTCGAAAATTCGAGAATCTTAACAGGCTTCTCCTCGTAGGTCAGATCAGTGTCCAACTGAATTGCTTCCAGGGGTACTGTGTCTCTAAGCGGTATATCGGCCATCTCCGTGTGGCACTTCTTAAGCTGTGATACGTGAAACACGTCGTGCACTCCTGACAATCCTTCGGGCAATTCCAACTTATAGGCAACCTCTCCCATGCGTTCCAAAACACGGTAAGGTCCTACAAATCTCGGGGCTAACTTCCCTTAAACTCCGAAACGTTTAACTCCTCGCAGAGGCGATACTCTCAAGTACGCTCTATCTCCGATCTCATAGGTTATCTCCTTGTGCTTCGAGTCTGCATAACTCTTCTGCCGGGACTGAGCTACCTTCAGTCTATCTCGAATCAACTTCACTTTCTCCTTAGACTCTTTGATTAATTATGGTCCAAACAACTGTCAGTCTCCAACTTCATCCCACATCAACGGTGTTCGGCATCTCCTTCCATACAATGCCTCGAACGGTGCCATCCTCAAACTGGCCTGGTAACTGTTGTTGTATGATAACTCCGCGTAGGGCAAATTGTCATCCCAACTAGATCCGTAATCTAATGCACATGCTCTCAACATATCCTCCAAAATCTGTTTGACTCTCTCCGTCTGTCCATCTGTCTGCGGATGAAACGCTGTGCTAAACTCTAGCCTGGTACCCAAAGTTTCATGTAATTGATTCCAGAACTTTGAGGTAAACTGGGTTCCTCTATCTGATACGATGCTCCTCGGAACTCCATGTAGACATACAACTCTGGTCATGTATATCTTAGCCAACTTTGCACTGGTATATGTGGTTTTCACAGGAATAAAGTGGGCTACCTTCGTTAATCGGTCTACTACTACCCAGATTGAATCATATCCTGCTTTGGTCCTGGGCAATCCGGTGATAAAATCCATGCCAAGCTTCTCCCACTTCCATTCGGGTATTGGCATAGGTTGTAACAATCCTGCTGGCTTCTGATGTTCTGCCTTTACTCTCTGACACACATCACAAACTGCTACATACTCCGCAATATCCTTCTTCATACCGGTCCACCAGAAAATATCCTTCAAATCCAAATACATCTTAGTATTTCCTGGGTGAATCGAGTATGGTGAATCATGGGCCTCCTGTAAAATCAACTTCCTTATCTCCGGGTCATTGGGCACATAAATGCGGTCCTCAAACCATAAGGTGTCGTGTTCATCCTCACGAAAACCTTTAACTTTTCCTTCGCTCAACCTCTCCTTTATAGAGGCGATCTCTTTGTCAGCTTTCTGAGCTTCTCTGATTTTATCCATCAGGGTAGACTGGATTTCTAGCATTGCTACATAGCCTCTCGGAACTATCTCCAAACGTAGTTCTCGTAGGTCCTCGGCTAACTCCTTTGGAAACTCCTCCATCATCAGGGTATTGACATGACTCTTACGGCTTAGCGCATCGGCTACTACGTTAGCCTTTCCGGGATGATAATGCAATCTCATGTCATAATCCTTAATGAGTTCCAGCCATCTCCTTTGCCTAAGATTCAACTCCTTCTGAGTGAATATATACTTCAAACTCTTGTGGTCCGTATATACTTCACAATGGTTTCCAATAAGAAAATGTCTCCACGTCTTCAATGCATGCACTACGGCTGCTAACTCCAATCGTGGGTAGCATAGTTCAGCTCATGAGGTTTCAGTTGTCGTGAAGCATACGAAACAACTCTTCCTTCCTGCATAAGAACAACTCCAAGTCCTCGACGTGAAGCGTCGCAATATACCTCATAATCCTTATGTTGATCTGGCAAAATCAACACAGGGGATGAGACCAAATGTTTCTTTAATTCCTGAAAACTGGCCTCACATTCTTCGGCCCAACTGAACTTGGTGTCCTTCTTCAACAACTCCGTCATTGGCTTTGCAATCTTCGAGAAATTCTCGATGAATCTCCGGTAGTATCCTGCGAGTCCAAGAAAACTCCGGATCTCTCCAACTGTTGTCGGTGCTTCCCAACTGGTCACAGTGTCCACCTTGGCGGGATCCACTGCTATTCCTTCTCCGGATATAACATGTCCGAGGAATCCGACTTCCTTCAAGCAAAACTCACATTTGCTAAACTTGGCATATAACTGATGTTCTCCGAGCTTCTCCAATACCAAACGCAAATGCTCTTCATGCTCCTCTTCATCCTTCGAGAAGATCAAAATATCATCTATGAACACTACGACGAACTTATCCAAATACTCCATAAACACTTTGTTCATCAGGTTCATAAAGTATGCCGGGGCGTTTGTCAGACCAAACGACATAACGGTATACTCGTACAACCCATACCTAGTGGTAAATGCCGTCTTAGGTATATCTTGCTCTCGGATCTTCAATTGATGGTACCCTGATCGTAGATCGATCTTGGAAAATACCTTAGCTCCTTGCAATCTATCGAACAGATCATTGATCATTGGCAATGGGTACTTGTTCTTGATCGTTACTTCATTCAATCCTCGATAATCAACAACCATTCTTAACGATCCATCCTTCTTCTCCACTAGAAGTACCGGCGAACCCCAAGGCGAAGAACTTGGGCATATGAATCCTTTATCCAGTAACTCCTTAATCTGCTTCTTAATTTCCTCCAAATCCTTTGCGGGCATCCTATAAGGTCTCTTAGAAATTGGCCCGGTGCCTGGCAAAAGTTCAATCAAAAACTCTATATCTCTATCCGGTGGCATGCCAGGTAGTTCTTCTGGAAACACATCCGGATAATCCTTCACTACTGGCACTTCCTCCTGAACAACTCCTGACAAGGAATTTAACCTACTCCTCTTTGACTCATGCCGGGATACATACTCGATCCATCTTCCTTCCGGCGTAGTAAGCAAAATGGTCTTACTGGCACATTCAATATTCCCTTCATACTTAGATAACCAATCCATGCCTAATATCACATCCAGTCCTTGAGATTCCAATAATATTAGGTCCGAAGGGAAAATGTAATTACCAATCCTTAGGGGCAACTGATCACACCATGACTTAGCCATATACTCCGCTCCTGGTGAGGTTACTAACATGGGCGATCTAAGGGCTTGGGCCGGCAGCTTATACTTATCCACGAATCCCCTTGAAATGTATGAATGCGATGCACCAGTATCGAAAAGAACGAGTGCAGTAAAGGACTTAACTAAGAACTTACCTATAACTGCATCTGGTTGCTCCTCTACTTCCTCCACAGTCACGTGGTTCACTTGCCCTTTGTTGAACGGGTTGGGCTTCTTCCCGGCGCTTCCATTGCCGTTCCCATTCTTAACTTCTGGGCATTCATTGGCATAATGTCCATTCTTCCCGCACTTGTAACAAGTGACATGGGTAAATCCCACTTGGTGGGTGTGGACGGTGTAGGGCGGTTCTGGTTTCCATTGGCTCCATTCCCATTTCCATTGCCATTCTTGGTGCCATTGTGGTTGTGCGAGCTACCTCCTCCATGGGTATGCTGAAACTTTCCTACCGCTTTAGGGGTAAAGCGGGGCTTCTGCTGAGCTCCAGAGTTATACTTTCCTTGCCCATACTTCCTCTTGCGACTTTCAATTTGTTGATGCTTCCTTTCAATCATTAGGGCGCGGTCAACCAACTCCTGGTAATTATTGAAAGTTGCCACCATCAACTGTACACTCATCTCATCATTCAGCCCTTCCATGAATCTCTCCTACTTCTTGGCATCTGTGGCCACATCATCTCGGGCATAACGAGATAGGGTAGTAAACTCATCCACGTACTGAGCCACAATATGATTTCCTTGGCGCAAATTGCGAAACTCCTGCTTCTTCATACTCATTGCTCCAGTTGAGACATGAGCGGTACAAAAAGCTTGCTGAAACTGATCCCAAGTGACATTGGCTACGGGGTAAGTGGCTGTGTAATTCTCCCATGATGCTGCGGCTGGTCCAGACAACTGGTGTGCGGCAAATCGCACCTTCTCAGCATCCGAGCAATTGGCGGTGGTCAAATACCTTCCAATCTTGCGTAGCCAGTCATCAGCCACAATTGGTTCGATGCTGCTAGCAAACACGGGTGGTTGCAACTTTAAGAAACGTGTCAGGTTGTCCATAGGTGGTGGTGGAGGGTTGTTGTTGTTGTTCTAGTTGTTCTGGACAAGAAGTTGTATCAGGGTGTTCTGCTGTTGGATCAACTGGGTGAGCTCAGGGGGAAACTCAAATTCACGTCTTGGAGGCATCTGATGGGTGTAGAGGGAAGAGAATAGAATAGAAAAGAGGTCTAAGGGAAAATCCCTACCCATATGCACATGAGACAAACGCACAATCATATCACACCAATCAATTTCAAGCAAGGTCTTACAAATCTAACGATCGTTACAAGGGTGTTCTAATTCTAATATATGGAGGTAAACTACTAATCATAGGGTGGCCATCTAAAAATATTGATCGGCAGAGGATTCCATAATATCTGCTCCAGCTTCATCTTCATAGTCTTCATCCTTGCTATCCTCAGCTTCCGAGTCCGTGTCATCTATGATGATATAGTCTTCCGGTGGAATCTCCTTGGGTTCTTCTTCCTCGTCTTCTTCTCCCATGAGTATCCCTAACTTCCGGGTCAAGTCATCATTCTTCTCCACAAGTATTTTCATCTCCTCCTCATATCCGTCGCGAGTAGACTTGAGTTCTTCTTCTAGCTCCAAATTCCTATTTAGGGCCTTCTTCAAATCTATCATCCCTGCACACATCTGGTGCTCCTGACGACGAATGTGGTGGTTCAACTCCTGGATAAATGCTGCAATGGATATACCCTTCCGGGTGCTGATCATATCCCAATTCTCATCTCGGCGTCCACAAATCTGGTAGGTGGTGTCCTTTAGCTCTTGCTTGTAGACTTCTCCAATCCTTCCCATAGCAATGTGGGCTGCCATACTCCTTCCTAGGCTCCATGTAGGTGCATTAAAGGAAAATGCTATGAGTGAGGTGACGGGTGCAAACGTCCTTCCTGGAACTTGGGCTTGAATCAACCAACGCTCCTCCTCAGGTAGAGTGGCATTGTAGGTTCCGGTGAAACTTGGTAATCCAATGTTTAGATATCTTGTGACTTCCTTCAGGTGTCGTCCAAATGGCGTATCATCATTCGGTTGCATGAACTTGTGCTTTGCTTCCACCATCCTAAAGAGTAGAAAAGATGAGGGGTCAGAAAAGAGAAGAGTGAATTGTGTTCTAGGGCTTGTCTTAGTGGTCGTGTCCTACAGTCAGCGTGTGCTCTGATACCATCTTGTAGCGACCAGACCTCAAACAGTCTGATCTCTGTGCATCAGTGTCATCCCTGGATCAGTAATGCTGACACGCATAGTACTTGAAGGATTTATAACAGAGTAGCAATCACACACTTATTACATCGATAGTCCAACGATGAATTTATTACAAATAATATGGCTGAAGGCCATCTAATACGATAACAGCGGAAGGCTTGGAAGATAAGTGAGTCCATCAACTCCAGCGGCATCACTGAGTATAGAACCACGACCTAAAAGGGCATCTTACTCGCCGTCTGAAAAGTCTGCAACATGAAACGTTGCAGCCCGAAAACGGGTCAGCACATGGAATATGCTGGCAAGGTAACACAAGAGATGCAATGAAAGTAAAGCTATACTATATGCAATATGGCTGGTGGAAAGCTCTATGGTTAAGTTTTTGCGTAAAGCCAATTTTTCCCTACTTCAAAGGAATGCATTTTAATTAACTATCATGGTAGTTGAAACATCGTTGAGAAGATAGAAATCCTCTCAACCCCAATTAAAAGTAATCATTAAACCCAACAAAATTAAATTAGAGTAACATGTTGAGATACACATGAAAATCCAAGTACTAGATACTCAAGACGTCCATAACCGGGGACACGGCTAATCATGATCAGTTTGTACACTCTGCAGAGGTTTGTGCACTTTTTCCACAAGACTCGATCGCCCCCGTTTGGTTTCTCGCACTGCATGATGTTTGAGAAACGGATGACCGAGACATAGTCTTTCAGAAGCGCTAGCACCTTACGATCGGGCGGACCGTACCAACCTACATCCCCTACATCTCCTAGTCCACCACTGTAAGAGTTCGCATAACTTACTCATACTATGCTAGAGCCCATAATAGCATTGTGGCTGCACACGGAAGTTTCTAGTATGAATAATCTCATGATCCCTTTGAGCCTAGGTGGCGGTCCAAAAGAAAAACAGGCAATCGCTGGAATACCCAGGTGCCTCAATCCACCCAGATGTGTATTAATGTTGCCACCTTAAGTTGAACCATTAATTAACAAACTCACATCTGTCATGGAATTCACTCACCCAATCCACGTCTACGAGCATAGCATGTCCTAACAGCAAACGTAGAAGTAACTCCCAAGGGTTTGAATGTAATGCAGGTAATAGGTACTACCTCAATCTACTTCCCAATCCCACAAGTTAATTGATCCTACTCATGCAATGTGTGAGGGTTGGACTAATGCAATGAAAACTGGGTAATTGGAAAATATGATCAAAGTGTTACTTGCCTTGCTGATGATCCGCAAAACCTAGAGACTCAAAGTAGCAAGCGGCGCACTCCGGGTACTCTATCGCAATCAAACAAGCATACAATAAGTACTTAACTAATGCATGGGTAAAACTCAAATAAGAGGTCTAACCAGAAAGTTCAACTTAAGAACTCCGGTTTGCAAAAAGAATCAACTCGAAAGAAGCAAGGAAACTCAAACTGCAAAAGAAACGAGCTCCGGTTTACTAGTTGGCCGAAAGTCAAATTTTACAGTAGCCAAAACTTTGTTCCAGTTGATCTAACGTAAAGAGGGCATCGAGGCGAAGATCTGGGATTTTGAATCATCTGATTCCGACTCTGGAGCGAAAAGAAAAACGAAAAACAAAATCAGGGTAGAAATCGCGATCGGAATAACCGCGGATAAATACCCCGAAAAAGAAAAACGACGAACAGGCTAACGAACGAACGTTCGCTGTCTGCGGTTAACTAACGAAAACCGTTCGTTAAAACGAACGTACGGACGAACGTCCGCTAAATAGCTAAACCGAAAAAAATGAACCGGTCTAATCTAAAAAAACGAATCTACGGTTTTATTACTAAACCGATCAGTTTCTAAAAAAACCGATACCTCGACGATGAACTCCGGCGACGGCGGTGCTCCGGCGAGGCGAGACGGCGGGACTGCGGCGGCGCGGGGCGGCAGGCGCGGGCGGCGGCGGGCGATAGCGGCGCGAGCGGCGGCGGCGGCGGCGCTAGGGTTAGGCGAGGGGGCGGCGCGAGTGGGCTGGGGCGGTCGGGCCGGGGCGCTGCGCTTTTAAAGCCCAGGAGTCCTGGGCCGTCACGACTCCAAGTCGGTTTCCTATTTTTTTTATTTTTTTCTAAAAAGAGTCCCGGCCCAGAAAAACTAACGAAAGAAATACCAAACGGACTCCAAAATTTCCGAAATAAATTTTCACCGTCCTCTAATAATATTTAGGACAAAGTGAACATTTGTCCCGGACCTAAAAGCAATTTTGAAAAACGCGCATTTTTCCTATGCAAATAAATCCGCAAATAAAACCAGAAAAATACCAAAAGTGATTTTAACAATTTTCCTCCAATATTTCTGTTATTTTGGAGAAGTCATATTATCTCCGCTCATATATTTTATTTAGAAATATTTTTAGGAGAGAAAAATTGTTAGAATCACACTGTCGTCGTACCGGTATTCGAGCGAACTCAAATACGAAAACGGTAAAATTCCCAAGTCTCTCCGTAGGTCCTTGAGTTGCTTAGAATTTCGAGGAACCCCACGAACAAAAAGCAAAAACATGAAATACAAATATGATCTATGTATAACATTGCAAATTGAAAATTTGGGATGTTACATCCCTGCTAAACTTATAACATGGCACACATCAGGTCTGGTACACAACATTGCATACAAGATAGATCCTATGGCCGAGGCATAGGGAATGACTTTCATTTTCTCTCTATCTTCTGCAGTGGTCGGACATTGAGTCTTACTCAACTTCACACCTTGTAACACAGACACGGGCTTATAATGGAGATAAATAACAAGAATGCCACAGTTGGACGTCTGAGCGACATCACATAAAGGCTTATAATGAAGATAAATAACAAGAATGCCGCAGTCGGACGTCTGAGCGATATCAAATAAAGGGCTTATAATGAAGATAAATAATAAGAATGCCACAGTCGGACGTCTGAGCGACATCACATAAAGGGCTTATAATGAAGATAAATAACAAGAATGCCACAGTCGGACGTTTGAGCGACATCACATAAAGGGCTTATAATGAAGATAAATAACAAGAATGCCATAGTCGGACGTCTGAGCGACATCACATAAAAGGGCTTATATAAACAATGGTATAACGGTAAAATACTTCAGGAGGTAAATCAGTACAGGGATAACTGGTTAGTTCATCTACCAAAATGAACTTGACACGAATCACCACTCTTGTTACTATCATAGAATTACTAGAGACGGTCACCGGGGATGACATGAAGATTGACTCTAGGCCATAAACATGGCTACTCGGAAGCATTGACTCTGCAGAGTTTGTACTCTTAAATCATAGCCAACGGATTTCACTAGCCATAGGGACTAGTTCCATCTACGGTGTTTTAGCAGAAACACAACTGACCAGTACACACCCATTTCACATCCTGTTGTCCAGAATCACCCGTGACAACATTCATGAAAAACTTTAAGGCGGGGAGGCTACAACCTCGAATAGCATGTGATCAAATTTATATATGCGCGCTCTAAGGGGTGCCCCCCTCTCGGTCCCAACCGGAAACACCCATGCCCCCTGACCGGATGACGGGCTTTAATCCAGGGCCATGGAACCCTCATCCCGGCCCCTCTACTTGGTGTGTACACGGAAATTGGTTTGCAACCGACTAGACCGTAATCTTAACAAACGGCATATGACAGTACAAAAAAAGGAGACGAACGGGATCATGACTTGATCCACGTTGATACTAAAGTTAACCTCCTACTGGCATGCTCCAACAATACCAGTACACAACCCATCATGTCACCACATGATCGAGGTGGTTCAACCATTATCATTCGGGGCTCACCCGAAGCTTGCTCGCATGAAATATAATCATCCACAAATGCTTATATGACCATGTTATGAAAAGAACTACTCGAGCAAACATGCAACACACTCATCATATCAAAGGTTCAAACATGCTTGCCTGGTTCGGAGTAGTCGGAGTCTAACTCGGTGAAGTTCGCGGCTCCGTCACGTCCTTCGGTATCTACGGGTTCAAACAAAACGAGTACTAACAGAAATACCGCGCATGCACAAAAGTTGTCCCAAATATTTTTCAAATAAATATTAAAAACAAATAGACAGAAAACTAAAGAGGGCAGAAAAAGAATCAACTCAAAATCACTTTTTGTTTAAAAGTTATTCAAGTTTCTGTCCAGGGACTTGTCTGTAATGAAACACAAAGTTTCCAGGGGCTAGAATAGAAAACAGGAAACAATGAACCGGTACGTAGTACGTCAGCCGAATAGGGAGACGTACTTTGCCCGAAGGCGCTTTTCAGAAAAATGCTTCAGAGGGAAAAGAGAGGCTGACGAGGGGTTCCCACTCGTCAGGTTTAAAAAACTGAAACAGAGCCGCGCCGGCGCCAGAAGGCTGCGGTGGTCGCCAGCGCCGATCCACGGTGAGGTAGGGGAAGGGAGTGGTACCTACAGCTTCCTGGTGTTCTTCCGCGTCGGTGGGTGGTGGAGTTCAGCATCGGCGAGCCCCACGTCGACGGCGACCCTATCTCCGACGGACGGCGGCTCGGGTGGTCGTGGGCCTCGTCGGAGAGAGCTTCTGGGTTCAAATTGGAGTGGGGGTTAGACTCATGTAGGTGCCAGGAGGCTACGCGCAAGTCCAGGGCGACGGAGGCGCTCTCACTAGAGCGAACGCTGCTGGAACCCAAGGCGGACGGAAGTGGTCGGAGCTGAGGAAGAAGGGCCCCTCGAGGCTCTTCCAGAGGCTGGGCGTGGTCTAGTGAGGTGGTGGAGTGATGCGGGATCGAGAGTGAGCTCGGAGGCGCTATATATAGCCGGCCCGAGGCGGTTGCCGTGAATGGGATATGTCCGGCGATCGATTACGGCGGCGCTGTGGCTAGACGGTTGGTTTAGGAGCTTGAGCATCGACTAGGAGCTGTACTGGCTCCATTTCAGTTCCTAACTCAGCAGGGGAGGGGTGGTTACGGCTTGTCCCCGATGGAACGGCCGTGCGGCATGCCGGCGGCACAGAGTGCGCCCTGTGCGTGCCAGGCCACGACGACGGTGCTGCAGGCGTGCGTTGGCGGTGGAGAAGGCCACGCGGAGCCCCCAGGTGACTTGGGCGATGCAGAACGATGTTATGCCGCAGGGTGCCTCCTGTCGGCCGCCACAGGAGGTTCTGCCGTCGCGGAAGACGCCGGCGTGGGCGGGCCAGGGTGCCACCGACGCCAGGAACCAGCCAAGCATGCGTGCGGCGCTCTGGATAAGAGAGAGGTGCAGTGCAGCATCGGGCCAAAGGAGCACTCGTGAGATTGACGATCGCTGACTGACGAAACTGATGAAGCTGCACTGTCGCCTGTAAAGTTGAGTTAACGTTTTCTGAAACTGACAGAAACAGTGCATGCCAGGTGTTTGACGAAATGATTTTGGCATGTGGAAAATCTTGCTGGAGCTGATATTTGGTGGAGTGGTCTCTTGATGCATCTAGAGGCTGCCTGAATTTTCACAGAATTTTTGGAAGAAGAAAAATATGAATTTCACCAAAAATTGCAAATCTGGTCCAAACTTGCAGCAAGTGAAATTTGAAAATTTTGAACTGTGGACCAGTGAAACAAGGTGGATCTAGGTTGTGGTTACCAAGGACTATCCAGGGAAGTTGGTTTGGAAACAAACATTAAAGTGAACATGGTGGTTCCT
Organism: Secale cereale; assembly: GCA_902687465.1. NCBI lineage: Eukaryota > Viridiplantae > Streptophyta > Magnoliopsida > Poales > Poaceae > Secale > Secale cereale. The sequence continues at coordinate 27,471,716 of LR738714.1, forward strand.
TTGTAAATCACCATGGTTCATTTTAATGAACAGAAATTGTTTTTGGTGCAAATAAAATGGAAGAAAAATTCCAATAAGGTTGACACTTGCTGGAATTGATGAGAGACTTGTCTCAAGGTGAAAGAGAGGTTTTGGAGAGAAATATTTTCATTGGGTGCCATGGAAGAGAAAAGTTTGAGAGGGAGGACAAGTTCAAGGTTATTCCTATGATGGTTAATCAAGAAGGGAAAAGAATCAAACAAACCCCTTTGAAAATCAACTTGTGTTTGAGCTAACACAAGAAGAAAACCTTCAAGACAAAAAAATCAAGCTAGAGAAGAACACACAAACTTTGGTCAGAAAATAATTTAGAAGGGTTTTCAAGAGAAGATCAAATATCCCCCTTCCAAAAGACCAAAAGTTTGAAAGAAAACAAATCCAAAATATTTTGGAGTGTTACAACATGTTATTTACCTCCAAGAAGATTCTGCTAGAATAGCCAAACCCAATGCTAGGAATAAACATAAACCTGTCGTAGGCTTGCACATTATCTCTGTTAAGATAGGAGATCATTGCTATCATGGTTTATGTGACGTATGTGCTAGTGCGAGCATTATCCCTTTTGATTTGTTAACGAAATTATGCATGATATTGCACCTGTTGAGTTAGAAGGGATTGATGTTACCATTAAGCTTGCTAATAGAGATACTATTTCACCAGTCAGGATTGTTAGAGATATTGAAGTCTTGTGTGGGAAGGTTAAATACCCTGCTGATTTTCTTGTTCTTAGTTGCCCACAAGATGCCTTCTGTCCCATTATATTTGGCAGACCCTTCTTGAATACTTTTAATGCCAAGATAGACTGCGTGAAAGATATTGTCACTGTCGGATTAGGGGATATGTCTCATGATTTTAACTTTGCTAAATTCCATAGACAACCCCTTGAAAAGGCACCACCTAGTAAAGATGAAATTACTGGTCTTGCTTCTATTGCCGTGCCACCTAATGACCCTTTAGAACAATACTTGCTAGACCATGAAAATGATATGCATATGAATGAGAGAAGGGAGGTAGATCAAATATTCCTTGCACACGGACCCGTATTGAAAAACAACTTGCCTGTTGAAATCCTAGGGGATCCTCCTCCACCCAATGGTGATCCCGTGTTTGAACTTAAACCTTTGCCTGATGATCTTAAGTATGTTTATCTTGATGAAAAGAAGATATATCCTGTTATTATTAGTGCTAACCTTTCAGAGTAGGAAGAAGAAAGATTATTGAAAACTCTGAAGAAGCACCGAGCTGCTATTGGATATACTCTGGATGATCTTAAGGGCATTAGTCCCACTATATGTCAACACAAGATAAAATTGGAAGAAAATGCTAAACCAGTTATTGATCATCAGCGACGGTTAAATCCTAAGATGAAATAAGTGGTGAGGAAGGAAATACTAAAGCTCCTAGAAGCAGGTATTATCTATCCAGTTGCTGATAGTCAGTGGGTAAGTCCTGTCCATTGCGTTCCTAAGAAAGGAGGTATGACTGTTGTCCCTAATGATAAGGATGAATTGACCCCGCAAAAAATAGTTACATGTTATAGGATGGTAATTGATTTCCGGAAATTAAATAAAGCTACTAAGAAAGATCATTACCCCTTGCCATTTATTGATCAAATGCTAGCAAGGTTATCCAATCATACTCATTTCTGCTTTCTAGATTGTTATTCTGGTTTCTCTCTAATACCCGTGTCAACAAGGGATCAAGAAAAGACCACCTTTACTTGTCCTTTCGGTAACTTTGCTTATAGACGTACGCCTTTTGGTTTATGTAATGCACCTTCTACCTTCCAAAGATGCATGATGGCTATATTCTCTGATTTTTGTGAAAAGATTGTTGATGTTTTCATGGATGATTTTTCCGTTTACGGAACTTCTTTTGATGATTGCTTAAGCAACCTTGATCGAGTTTTGCAGAGATGTGAAGACACTAACCTTGTCTTGAATTAGGAGAAGTGCCACTTTATGGTTAATGAAGGCATTGTCTTGGGACATAAAATTTCTGAAAGAGGTATTGAAGTTGACAAAGCTAAAGTTGATGCTATTGAAAAGATGCCATGCCCTAAGGATATCAAAGGTATATGAAGTTTCCTTGGTCTTGCCGGGTTTTATAGGAGGTTCATTAAGGACTTCTCCAAAATCTCCAGACCTCTGACTAATCCTTTACAGAAAGATATTCCTTTTGTCTTTGATGATGATTGTCTAAAAGCATTTGAAATACTTAAGAAAGCATTGATCTTTGCACCTATTGTCCAGCCTCCTGACTGGAATTTACCCTTTGAGATTATGTGCGATGCTAGTGATTATGCCGTAGGAGCTGTTCTAGGGCAAAGAGTTGATAAAAAATTGAATGTTATCCAGTATGCTAGTAAAACTCTAGATAGTGCCCAAAGAAATTATGCTACCACTGAGAAAGAATTCTTAGCAGTTGTATTTGCTTGTGATAAGTTTAGACCCTATATCGTTGATTCTAAAGTAACTATTCACACTAATCATGCTGCTATCAAATACCTTATGGAAAATAAAGATGCTAAACCTAGACTTATCAGATGGGTTCTCTTGCTGGAAGAATTTGACTTGCATATTTTTGATAGAAAGGGAGCTGAGAACCCCGTAGCAGATAACTTGTCTAGGTTAGAGAATATACTTGATGACCCACAACCAATTGATGATAGCTTTCCTGATGAACAATCAGCTGTCATAAGTACTTCCCATACTGCTCCATGGTATGCTGATTATGCTAATTACATTGTTGCTAAGTTTATACCTCCTAGCTTCACATACCAGCAAAAGAAAAAGTCCTTCTATGATTTGAGACATTACTTCTGGGATGACCCACATCTTTATAAAGAAGGAGTAGATGGTATTATTAGACGTTGTGTGCCTGAGCATGAACAGGAACATATCCTACGCAAGTGCCACTCCAAAGCATCTGGAGGACACCACGCGGGAGACAGAACTGCACACACGGTATTGCAATCCGATTTTTATTGGCCTACTCTCTTCAAGGATGCCCGTAAGTTTGTCTTATCATGTGATGAATGTCAAAGAATCGGTAATATTAGTAGACGTCAAGAAATGCCTATGAATTATTCACTTGTTATTGAACCATTAGTGTTTGGGGCTTTGATTATATGGGACCTTTTCATGCCTCTAATGGGTACACACATATCCTAGCTACTGTTGATTATGTTACTAAGTGGGTAGAAGCTATTCCAACTAGTAGTGCTGATCATAACACCTCTATTAAAATGCTTAAAGAAGTTAAATTTCAGAGGTTTGGAGTCCCTAGATATCTAATGACTGATGGTGGTTCACACTTTATTCATGGTGCTTTCCGTAAGATGCTTGCTAAATATGATGTCAACCATAGAATTGCATCACCTTATCACCCACAGACTAGTGGTCAAGTAGAACTAAGTAATAGGGAGTTGAAATTAATCTTGCAAAAGACAGTTAATAGGTCTAGGAAGAATTGGTCCAAGAAACTCGATGATGCATTATGGGCCTATAGAACTGCATACAAAAATCCTATGGGTATGTCTCCATATAAGATGGTATATGGAAAAGCTTGTCACTTACCTCTTGAGCTAGAACATAAGGCATATTGGGCTATCAAAGAGCTCAATTATGATTTCAAACTTGCCGGTGAAAAGAGGCTATTTGATATTAGCTGTCTCGATGAATGGAGAACCCAGGCCTACGAGAATGCCAAGCTATTAAAGAAAAAGTTAAAAGATGGCATGACAAAAGAATACAAAAGCGTGAGTTTAATGTAGGTGATTATGTTTTGCTATACAACTCTCGTTTAAGATTTTTTGCAGGAAAACTTCTCTCAAAGTGGGAAGGACCTTACATTATCGAGGAGGTCTATCGTTCCGGTGCCATAAAAATCAACAACTTCGAAGGCACAAATCCGAAGGTGGTGAACGGTCAAAGAATCAAACATTATATCTCAGGTAATCCTATAAATGTTGAAACTAATATTATTGAAACCATAACCCCGGAGGAATACATAAGGGACACTTTCCAGAACGATCCAGCCTTCGAAAAGGAAGAGGTACATGATACAGTAAGTAAACCGACTCCAAAACAGTTCTAAAGGTAATTTTTCTCCGTTTTGGAATATTTAGAAAAAAAGAAAAATAAATCGCAGTCCGGAGGAGACATGGGGCCTCCTCGAGGGTAGGGGGCGCGCCCCCTGCCTCGAGGGCACCCCGTGTATCCCCTGGACTCCGTTTTCTTATGGGTTACTCCTTTCGTTTGGGCAAAAATCATTATATATACTCCCGAAGGTTTTGACCTCTGTATCACGCAAAATTCCTCTGTTTTCGTTTCGAGCTGCTGTTTTTGATAGATCTAGATCATCATGGCGTCCTCCAACACCGCCAAGGACAAGTTCTTCGAGAAGGTCATCAACCCCTTCCTTGCGGAGGTGCTGCACTACCCCAAAACCATGGAGTTGCATGAGGGGGTGCTGCACATCCGTGATGTTGAGGGGCCGAGAAGGACCGGAAGCGTGGAGACAAGACTCGAGGCAATTGATCAACAAGTTTTCAAGTGCCAAGGTTTGGTGGAACGAGGACTTGACGCCAACCACATGATGATCTCGGAGCTTGCCAACAACCTCAAGATGGACTCAAGGATCTTCGGGGAAGCCATCTCCAATCTTCAAGAGAAGATCGATCACCTCCAAGCCCAGATCTATGACCTGCAGAACCAAAACTGTGAGTATGAATATAGATTCAAGAACACGAGTTTGGCTGCAGATTTGAGTATCCCGGAGACTCGATCATCCTTCTATGATGGTGAGCCCATGCTTTGGAAGACGAGCACCAAGCCTACATCATCAGCAACCCCATCATCACGAACCCCGAAAAGGAGACATAATCATATGGGTATGGGCACTCCCCTTGGCAACTGCCAAGCTTGGGGGAGTGACCCCGATATCGTATCACCATCACTCCTATCTTTACCATTTTACTTAGTTCGATCCTTTTGGTAGTGTCTTGATCTATTAGAATAAAGTTAGCATGATCTAGTTGTGAGCTTTTGCTTTGTGAGCTTTATCCTTTGTAATCGAGTCCGTGAGCTATATAATAAAGATTAGTGTTGAGTCAAAGGCTTGATTTTCTCACTTGGGTCATGATAAAAAGAAAGAAAACAAAAAGAGTATCAAAGAGATCATATCGATCTTATGGGAAGTAATGACCTCACATACAAGAGTATGATAAATAAAAGTTGTTGGGAGGTGACAAACATAGTTTTGGTCATCGTTGCAATTAATAGGAAGTAATAAAAGAAGAGAGGCTTCACATACAAATATACTATCTTGGACATCTTTTATGATTGTGAGCACTCATTAAAGTATGACATGCTAAAGAGTTGATGTTGGACAAGGAAGACAACATAATCGGTTATGTCTTCTTATATTCGAAATAAAGTATATTGTCATGGATCTTCCAACATGTTGAGCTTGCCTTTCTCCCTCATGCTAGCCAAAATTCCTCGCACTAAGTAGAGATACTACTTGTGCTTCCATATATCCTTAAACCCAGTTTTCCCATGAGAGTCCACCATACCTACCTATGGATTGAGAAAGATCCTTCCAAGTAAGTTGTCATGTTGCAAACCCGCTAAATATGTATGATTTATTAGTGTGGGAGAAATTAGCTTTATACGAACTTGTGATAGGGAAGTAATAAAAGCGACAGACTGCATAATAAAGGTCCTTATCACAAGTGGCAATGTAAAGCGAAGTTCCTCTATGCCAAGACTTTGTGCATCCAACCATAAAAACACATGACAACCTCTGCTTCCCTCTGCGAAGGGCCTATCTTATATTCTTGTCTTATAAGTGTCAAGGTGAAATCCACCTTTCCTTTTTGCATTTTATCCTTTGGTAAGCACTTTGTGTTGGAAAGATCCAGACATATATACCCACTTGGATGTAAGTTTTCATGATCTATTATTGTTGACATTACCCTTGAGGTAAAAGGTTGGGAGGCAACACCATAAGACCCTATCTTTCACTGTGTCCGATTAAAACTCCATCAACATAAGTATTGCGTGAGTGTGAGCAATTATGAAAGACTATATGATAGTTGAGTATGTAGGCTTGCTGAAAAGCTCTTATATTGACTCTTTCCGATGTTACGACAAATTGCAATTGCTTCAATGACCGAGACCAAAGTTGGTTAGTTTCCAATGAAGTTTATGATTCATACTTGATATTGTGGATGAATTGTTACTTTAGCATAATGATCATATGACTATATTTATATAAGTTGCTATTATGAGAATGATCATGATGCCCTCATGTCCGTATTCTATTTTTATCGACACCTCTATCTCTAAACATGTGGACATATTTTTCGATATCGGCTTTCGCTTGAGGACAAGCGAGGTCTAAGCTTGGGGGAGTTGATCCGTCCATTTTGCATCATGCTTATATGTTGATATTTATTGCATTATGGGTTATTCATACATGTTTTGTCACAATACTTATGCCTTTTCTCTCTTATTTTGCATGGTTTACATGAAGAGGGAGAATGCCGGCAGCTGGAATTCTGGGCTGGAAAAGGAGCAAACTCTGGAAACCTATTCTGCACAACTCCAAAAGCCCCGAAACTCCACAAAACATTGTTTCGGAAAATATAAAAAATATCTGGCGAAAGAAACCCACGAGAGGGGCCACTGGCTGGCCTCGAGGGCCAGCTGGTGGGCCCCCGGTGCCCATCTTCTCATATATGAAGCGTTTTGACCTGGAAAAAATAAGGAGGAGGCTTTCGGGAACAGACGCCGCCGTCTCGAGGCGGAACCGAGGCGGAAACCAATCTAGTGCCCCGGCAGAGCTGTTTTGCCGGGGATACTTCCCTCCGGGAGGGGGAAATCGTCACCGCCGTCATCACCAACAACTCTCCCATCTTGGGGAGGGCTATCTTTATCAACATCTTCACAAGCACCATCTCCTCTCAAACCCTAGTTCATCTCTTGTATCCAATCTTTGTATCCAAACCTCAGATTGGTACCTGTGGGTTGCTAGTAGTGTTGATTACTCATTGTAGTTGATGCTAGTTGGTTTATTTGGTGGAAGATCATATGTTCAGATCCATTATGCATATTAATACCCCTCTGATCATGAACAATATTATGTCTTGTGATTAGTTACTTTTGTTCCTGAGGACATGGGAGAAGTCTTGCTATTAGTAGTCATGTGAATTTGGTCTTCGTTCGATATTTTGATGAGATGCATGTTGTCTCTCCTCTAGTGGTGTCATGTGAAAGTCGAGTACATGACACTTCACCATTGTTTGGGCCTAGAGGAAGGCATTGGGAAGTAATAAGTAGATGATGGGTTGCTAGAGTGACAGAAGCTTAAACCCTAGTTTATGCGTTGCTTCGTAAGGGGCTGATTTGGATCCATATGTTTCAGGCTATGGTTAGGTTTACCTTAATACTTCTTTTGTAGTTGCGGATGCTTGCATTAGGGGTTAATCATAAGTGGGAGGCTTGTCCAAGTAAGGGCAGCACCCAAGCACTGGTCCACCCACATACCAAATTATCAAAGTACCGAACGCGAATCAGATGATCGTGATGAAAACTAGCTTGACGATAATTCCCATAAGTCCTCGGGAGCACTTTACATTGCATAAGAGTTTGTCCAGGCTTGTCCTTTGCTACACAAAGGATTAGGCCACCTTGCTGCACCTTATTTACTTTTACCGTTTGTCACTTGCTATGAATTATCTTATCACAAAACTATCCGTTACCTATAATTTCAGTGCTTGCAGGAAATACCTTACTGAAAAATGCCTATCATTTCCTTGTGCTCCTCGTTGGGTTCGACACTCTTACTTATCGAAAGGACTACGATAGATCCCCTACACTTGTGGGTCATCAATGACCGAGACTCATCTCTGGTCAATAACCAATAGCGGAACCTGGATGCTCATATTGGTTCCTACATATTCTACGAAGATCTTTATCGGTCAAACCGCATAACAACATACGTTGTTCCCTTTGTCATTGGTATGTTACTTGCCCGAGATTCGATCGTCAGTATCATCATACCTAGTTCATCTCATTACCGACAAGTCTCTTTACTCGTTCCGTAATACATCATCTCGTGACTAACTCATTATCATTTGCTTGCAAGGCTTATTATGATGTGTATTACCGAGAGGGCCCAGAGATACCTCTCCGACACTCGGAGTGACAAATCCTATTCTCGATCTATGCCAACACCACAAACACCTTAGAAGACACCCATAGAGCATCTTTATAATCACCCAATTACATTGTGACGTTTGATAGAACACAAGGTGTTCCTCCGATATTCAGGAGTTGCATAATCTCTTAGTCATAGGAACATGTATAAGTCATGAAGAAAGCAATAGCAGTAAAACTAAACGATCAAGTTGCTAAGCTAATGGATGGGTCTTGTCCATCACATCATTCTCCTAATGATGTGATCCGTTGATCAAATGACAACTCATGTCTATTTTTAGGAAACATAACCATCTTTGATCAATGAGCTAGTCTAGTAGAGGCATACTAGGGACACTCTGTTTCATGTATGTATTCACACATGTACTAAGTTTCCGGTTAATACAATTCTAGCATAACATATATCATGATATAAGGAGATACAAATAACAATTTTATTATTGCCTCTAGGGCATATTTCCTTCAGTCTCCCACTTGAACTAGAGTCAATAATCCAGATTACATAGTAATGATTCTAACACCCATGGAGTCCTGGTGCTGATCACGTTTTGCTCGTGGAAGAGGCGTAGTCAATGGGTCTGTGACATTCAGATCCGTATGTATCTTGCAAATTTATATGTCTCCCTCCTTGACTTGATCGCGGATGGAATTGAAGAGTCTCTTGATGTGCTTGGTTCTGTTGTGAAACCTGTATTCCTTCGCCAAGGCTATTGCTCCAGTGTTGTCACAAAAGATTTCATTGGACCCGATGCACTAGGTATTACACCTAGATCGGATATGAACTCCTTCATCCAAACTCCTTCATTTGCTGCTTCCAAAGCAGCTATGTACTCCGCTTCACACGTAGATCCTGCCACGTCGCTCTGCTTGGAACTGCACCAACTGAGAGCTCCACCATTCAATAAAAACACATATCCGGTTTGTGACCTAGAGTCATCCGGATGAGTGTGAAAGCTTGAATCAACGTAACCATTTACGACGAGCTCTTTGTCACCTCCATAAATGAGAAACATATCCTTTGTCCTTTTCAGGTACTTCAGGATGTTCTTGACTGCTGTCCAGTGATCCACTCCTGGATTACTTTGGTACCTCCCTTGTAGCGACCAGACCTCAAACAGTCTGATCTCTGTGCATCAGTGTCATCCCTGGATCAGTAATGCTGACACGCACAGTACTTGAAGGATTTATAACAGAGTAGCAATCACACACTTATTACATCGATAGTCCAACGATGAATTTATTACAAATAATATGGCTGAAGGCCATATAATATGATAACAACGGAAGGCTTGGAAGATAAGTGAGTCCATCAACTCCAGCGGCATCACTGAGTATAGAACCACGACCTAAAAGGGAATCTTATTCGTCGTCTGAAAAGTCTGCAACATGAAACGTTGCAGCCCGAAAACGGGTCAGCACATGGAATATGCTGGCAAGGTAACACAAGAGAGCAATGAAAGTAAAGCTATACTATATGCAATATGGTTGGTGGAAAGCTCTATGGTTAAGTTTTTGCGTAAAGCCAATTTTTCCATACTTCAAAGGAATGCATTTTAATTAACTATCATGGTAGTTGAAACATCGTTGAGAAGATAGAAATCCTCTCAACCCCAATTAAAAGTAATCATTAAACCCAACAAAATTAAATTAGAGTAACATGTTGAGATACACATGAAAATCCAAGTACTAGATACTCAAGACGTCCATGACCGCGGACACGGCTAATCATGATCAGTTTGTACACTCTGCAGAGGTTTGTGCACTTTTCCCACAAGACTCGATCGCCTCTGTTTGGTTTCTCGCACTGCATGATGTTTGAGAAACGGATGACCGAGACATAGTCTTTCAGAAGCGCTAGCACCTTACGATCGGGCGGACCGTACCAACCTACATCTCCTACATCTGCTAGTCCACCACTGTAAGAGTTCGCACAACTTACTCATACTATGCTAGAGCCCATAATAGCATTGTGGCTGCACACGAAAGTTTCTAGTATGAATAATCTCATGATCCCTTTGAGCCTGGGTGGCGGTCCAAAAGAAAAACAGGCGATCGCTGGAATACCCAGGTGCCTCAATCCACCCAGATGTGTATTAATGTTGCCACCTTAAGTTGAACCATTAATTAACAAACTCACATCTGTCATGGAATTCACTCACCCAATCCACGTCTACGAGCATAGCATGTCCTAACAGCAAACGTAGAAGTAACTCCCAAGGGTTTGAATGTAATGCAGGTAATAGGTACTACCTCAATCTACTTCCCAATCCCACAAGTTAATTGATCCTACTCATGCAATGTGTGAGGGTTGGACTAATGCAATGAAAACTGGGTAATTGGAAAATATGATCAAAGTGTTACTTGCCTTGCTGATGATCCGCAAAACCTAGAGACTCAAAGTAGCAAGCGGCGCACTCCGGGTACTCTATCGCAATCAAACAAGCATACAATAAGTACTTAACTAATGCACGGGTAAAACTCAAATAAGAGATCTAACCAGAAAGTTCAACTTAAGAACTCCGGTTTGCAAAAAGAATCAACTCGAAAGAAGCAACGAAACTCAAACTGCAAAAGAAACGAGCTCCAGTTTACTAGTTGGCCTAAAGTCAAATTTTACAGTAGCCAAAACTTTGTTCCAGTTGATCTAACGTAAAGAGGGCATCGAGATGAAGATCTGGGATTTTGAATCACCTGATTCCGACTCTCGAGCGAAAAGAAAAACGAAAAACAAAATCAGGGTAGAAATCGCGATCGGAATAACCGCGGATAAATACCCCGAAAAAGAAAAACGACGAACAGGCTAACGAACCCCACGTTCGCTGTCTGCGGTTAACTAACGAAAACCGTTCGTTAATACGAACGTACGGACGAACGTCCGCTAAATAGCTAAGCCAAAAAAAAATGAACCGGTCTAATCTAAAAAAACGAATCTACGGTTTTATTACTAAACTGATCGGTTTCTAAAAAAAACCGATACCTCGACGACGAACTCCTGCGACGGTGGTGTTCCGGCGAGGCGAGATGGTGGCGCGGCGGCGACGCGAGGCGGCGGGACTGCGGCGGCGCGGGGCGGCAGGCGCGGGCGGCGGCGGGTGGCAGCGGCGCGAGCGGCGGCGGCGGCGGCGCTAGGGTTAGGCGAGGGGGCGGCGCGAGCGGGCTGGGGCGGTCGGGCCGGGGCGCTGCGCTTATAAAGCCTAGGAGTCCTGGGCCATCACGACTCCAAGTCGGTTTCCTATTTTTTTTTCTAAAAAGAGTCCCGACGCAGAAAAACTAACGAAAGAAATACCAAACGGACTCCAAAATTCCCGAAATAAATTTTCACCGTCCTCTAATAATATTTAGGACAAAGTGAACATTTTTCCCGGACCTGAATGGAATTTTGAAAAACGCGCATTTTTCCTATGCAAATAAATCCGCAAATAAAACCAGAAAAATACCAAAAGTGATTTTAACATTTTTCCTCCAATATTTCTGTTATTTTGGAGAAGTCATATTATCTCCGGTCATATATTTTATTTAGAAATATTTTTAGGAGAGAAAAATTGTTAGAATCACACTGTCCTCGTACCGGTATTCGAGCGAACTCAAATACGAAAACGCTAAAATTCCCAACTCTCTCCGTAGGTCCTTGAGTTGCTTAGAATTTCGAGGAACGCCACGAACAAAAAGCAAAAACATGAAATGCAAATATGATCTATGTATAACATTCCAAATTGAAAATTTGGGATGTTACAAACCTACCCCCCTTAGAATGAATCTCGCCCTCGAGATTCGACTTGGCTAGAGAACAGGTGTGGGTGGTCCTTGCGTAGATCATCTTCTCGTTCCCAGGTGGCTTCTTCCTCAGTGTGGTGACTCCACTGAACTTTGCAAAACTTGATAACCTTACTGCGAGTAACTCTGCTCGAAAATTCGAGAATCTTAACATGCTTCTCCTCGTAGGTCAGATCAGTGTCCAACTGAATTGCTTCCAGGGGTACTGTGTCTCTAAGCGGTATATCGGCCATCTCCGTGTGGCACTTCTTAAGCTGTGATACGTGAAACACGTCGTGCACTCCTGACAATCCTTCGGGCAATTCCAACTTATAGGCAACCTCTCCCATGCGTTCCAAAACACGGTAAGGTCCTACAAATCTCGGGGCTAACTTCCCTTTAACTCCGAAACGTTTAACTCCTCGCAGAGGCGATACTCTCAAGTATGCTCTATCTCCGATCTCATAGGTTATCTCCTTGTGCTTCGAGTCTGCATAACTCTTCTGCCGGGACTGAGCTACCTTCAGTCTATCTCGAATCAACTTCACTTTCTCCTTAGACTCTTTGGTTAAGTCTGGTCCAAACAACTGTCGGTCTCCAACTTCATCCCACATCAACGGTGTTCGGCATCTCCTTCCATACAATGCCTCGAACGGTGCCATCTTCAAACTGGCCTGGTAACTGTTGTTGTATGATAACTCCGTGTAGGGCAAATTGTCATCCCAACTAGATCCGTAATCTAATGCACAGGCTCTCAGCATATCCTCCAAAATCTGATTTACTTTCTCCGTCTATCCATCTGTCTGCGGATGAAACGCTGTGCTAAACTCTAGCCTGGTACCCAAAGTTTCATGTAATTGATTCCAGAACTTTGAGGTAAACTGGGTTCCTCCATCTGATACGATGCTCCTCGGAACTCCATGCAGACATACAACTCTGGTCATGTATATCTTAGCCAAGTTTGCACTGGTATATGTGGTTTTCACAGGAATAAAGTGGGCTACCTTCGTCAATCAGTCTACTACTACCCAGATTGAATCATATCCTGCTTTGGTCCTGGGCAATCCGGTGATAAAATCCATGCCAAGCTTCTCCCACTTTCATTCGGGTATTGGCATAGGTTGTAACAATCCTGCTGGCTTCTGATGTTCTGCCTTTACTCTCTGACACACATCACAAACTGCTACATACTCCGCAATATCCTTCTTCATACCGGTCCACCAGAAAATATCCTTCAAATCCAAATACATCTTAGTATTTCCGTGGTGAATCGAGTATGGTGAATCATGGGCCTCCTGTAAAATCAACTTCCTGATCTCCGGGTCATTGGGCACATAAATGCGGTCCTCAAACCATAAGGTGTCGTGTTCATCCTCACGAAAACCTTTAGCTTTTCCTTCGCTCATCCTCTCCTTTATAGAGGCGATCTCTTTGTCAGCTTTCTGAGCTTCTCTGATTTTATCCATCAGGGTAGACTGGATTTCTAGCGTTGCTACATAGCCTCTCAGAACTATCTCCAAACGTAGTTCTCGTAGGTCCTCGGCTAACTCCTTTGGAAACTCCTCCATCATCAGGGTATTGGCATGACTCTTACGGCTTAGCGCATCGGCTACTACGTTAGCCTTTCCGGGATGATAATGCAATCTCATGTCATAATCCTTAATGAGTTCCAGCCATCTCCTTTGCCTAAGATTCAACTCCTTCTGAGTGAATATATACTTCAAACTCTTGTGGTCCGTATATACTTCACAATGTTTTCCAATAGGAAAATGTCTCCACGTCTTCAATGCATGCACTACGGCTGCTAACTCCAAATCATGGGTGGCATAGTTCAGCTCATGAGGTTTCAGTTGTCGTGAAGCATACGAAACAACTCTTCCTTCCTCCATGAGAACAGCTCCAAGTCCTCGACGTGAAGCGTCGCAATATACCTCATAATCCTTATGTTGATCTGGCAAAATCAACACAGGGGATGAGACCAAACGTTTCTTTAATTCCTGAAAACTGGCCTCACATTCTTCGGTCCAACTGAACTTGGTGTCCTTCTTCAACAAGTCCGTCATTGGCTTTGCAATCATCGAGAAATTCTCGATGAATCTCCGGTAGTATCCTGCGAGTCCAAGAAAACTCCGGATCTCTCCAACTGTTGTCGGTGCTTCCCAACTGGTCACAGTGTCCACCTTGGCGGGATCCACTGCTATTCCTTCTCCGGATATAACATGTCCGAGGAATCCGACTTCCTTCAACCAAAACTTGCATTTGCTAAACTTGGCATATAACTGATGTTCTCCGAGCTTCTCCAATACCAAACGCAAATGCTCTTCATGCTCCTCTTCATCCTTCGAGAAGATCAAAATATCATCTATGAACACTACGACGAACTTATCCAAATACTCCATAAACACTTTGTTCATCAGGTTCATAAAATATGCCGGGGCGTTTGTCAGACCAAACGACATAACGGTATACTCGTACAATCCATACCTAATGGTAAATGCCGTCTTAGGTATATCTTGCTCTCGGATCTTCAATTGATGGTACCCTGATCGTAGATCAATCTTGGAAAATACCTTAGCTCCTTGCAATCTATCGAACAGATCATTGATCATTGGCAATGGGTACTTGTTCTTGATCGTTACTTCATTCAATCCTCGATAATCAACAACCATTCTTAACGATCCATCCTTCTTCTCCACTAGAAGTACTGGCGAACCCCAAGGCGAAGAACTTGGGCGTATGAATCCTTTATCCAGTAACTCCTTAATCTGCTTCTTAATTTCCTCCAAATCCTTTGCGGGCATCCTATAAGGTCTCTTAGAAATTGGCCCGGTGCCTGGAAAAAGTTCAATCAAAAACTCTATATCTCTATCCGGTGGCATGCCTGGTAGTTCTTCTGGAAACACATCCGGATAATCCTTCACTACTGGCACTTCCTCCTGAACAACTCCTGACAAGGAATTTAACCTACTCCTCTTTGACTCATGCCGGGATACATACTTGATCCTTCTTCCTTCCGGCGTAGTAAGCAAAATGGTCTTACTGGCATATTCAATATTCCCTTCATACTTAGATAACCAATCCATGCCTAATATCACATCCAGTCCTTGAGATTCCAATACTATTAGGTCCGAAGGGAAAATGTAATTACCAATCCTTAGGGGCAACTGATCACACCATGACTTAGCCATATACTCCGCTCCTGGTGAGGTTACTAACATGGGCGATCTAAGGGCTTGGGCCGGCAGCTTATACTTATCCACGAATCCCCTTGAAATGTATGAATGCGATGCACCAGTATCGAAAAGAACGAGTGCAGTAAAGGACTTAACTAAGAACTTACCTATAACTGCATCTGGTTGCTCCTCTACTTCCTCCACAGTCACGTGGTTCACTTGCCCTTTGTTGAACGGGTTGGGCTTCTTCCCGGCGCTTCCATTGCCGTTCCCATTCTTAACTTCTGGGCATTCATTGGCATAATGTCCATTCTTCCCGCACTTGTAACAAGTGACATGGGTAAAATCCCTCTTGGTGGGTGTGGACGGACGGTGTAGGGCGGTTCTAGTTTCCATTGGCTCCATTCCCATTTCCATTGCCATTCTTGGTGCCATTGTGGTTGTGCGAGCTACCTCCTCCATGGGTATGCTGAAACTATCCTACCGCTTTAGGGGTAAAGCGGGGCTTCTGCTGAGCTCCAGAGTTATACTTTCCTTGCCCATACTTCCTCTTGCGACTTTCAATTTGTTGATGCTTCCTTTCAATCATTAGGGCGCGGTCAACCAACTCCTGGTAATTATTGAAAGTTGCCACCATCAACTGTACAGTCATCTCATCATTCAACCCTTCCATGAATCTCTCCTGCTTCTTGGCATCTGTGGCCACATCATCTGGGGCATAACGAGATAGGGTACTAAACTCATCCACGTACTGAGCCACAGTACGATTTCCTTGGCGCAAATTGCGAAACTCCTGCTTCTTCATACTCATTGCTCCAGTTGAGACATGAGTGGTACAAAAAGCTTGCTGAAACTGATCCCAAGTGACATTGGCTACGGGGTAAGTGGCTGTGTAATTCTCCCACGATGCTGCGGCTGGTCCAGACAACTGGTGTGCGGCAAATCGCACCTTCTCAGCATCCGAGCAATTGGCGGTGGTCAAATCCCTTCCAATCTTGCGTAGCCAGTCATCAGCCACAATTGGTTCGATGCTGCTAGCAAACACGGGTGGTTGCAACCTTAAGAAACGTGTCAGGTTGTCCACAGGTGGTGGTGGAGGGTTGTTGTTGTTGTTCTGGTTGTTCTGAGTGTTCTGGACAAGAAGTTGCATCAGGGTGTTCTACTGCTGGATCAACTGGGTGAGCTCAGGGGGAACTCAAATTCACGTCTTGGAGGCATCTGATGGGTGTAGAGGGAAGAGATTAGAATAGAAAAGAGGTCTAAGGGAAAATCACTACCCATATGCACATGAGACAAACACACAATCATATCACACCAATCAATTTCAAGCAAGGTCTTACATATCTAACAATCGTTACAAGGGTGTTCTAATTCTAATATATGGAGGTAAACTACTAATCATAGGGTGGCCATCTAAAAATATTGATCGGAAGAGGATTCCATAATATCTGCTCAGCTTCATCTTCATAGTCTTCATCCTTGCTATCCTCAGCTTCTGAGTCCGTGTCATCTATGATGATATAGTCTTCCGGTGGAATCTCCTTGGGTTCTTCTTCCTCGTCTTCTTCTCCCATGAGTATCCCTAACTTCCGGGTCAAGTTATCATTCTTCTCCACAAGTATTTTCTTCTCCTCCTCATATCCGTCGCGGGTAGACTTGAGTTCTTCTTCTAGCTCCTCCTATTTAGGGCCTTCTTCAAATCTATCACCCCTGCACACATCTGGTGCTCCTGACGACGAATGTGGTGGTTCAACTCCTGGATAAATGCTGCAATGGATATACCTTTCCAGGTGCTGATCATATCCCAATTCTCATCTCGGCGTCCACAAATCTGGTAGGTAGTGTCCTTTAGCTCTTGCTTGTAGACTTCTCCAATCCTTCCCATAGCAATGTGGGCTGCCATACTCCTTCCTAGGCTCCATGTAGGTGCATTAAAGGAAAATGCTATGAGTGAGGTGACGGGTGCAAACGTCCTTCCTGGAACTTGGGCTTGAGTCAACCAACGCTCCTCCTCAGGTAGAGTGGCATTGTAGGTTCCGGTGAAACTTGGTAATCCAATGTTTAGATATCTTGTGACTTCCTTCAGGTGTTGTCCAAATGGCGTATCATCATTCGGTTGCATGAAATTGTGCTTTGCTTCCACCATCCTAAAGAGTAGAAAAGATGAGGAGTCAGAAAAGAGAAGAGTGAATTGTGTTCTAGGGCTTGTCTTAGTGGTCGTGTCCTACAGTCAGCGTGTGCTCTGATACCATCTTGTAGCGACCAGACCTCAAACAGTCTGATCTCTATGCATCAGTGTCATCCCTGGATTAGTAATGCTGACACGCATAGTACTTGAAGGATTTATAACAGACTAGCAATCACACACTTATTACATCGATAGTCCAACGATGAATTTGTTACAAATAATATGGCTGAAGGCCATCTAATACGATAACAACGGAAGGCTTGGAAGATAAGTGAGTCCATCAACTCAAGTGGCATCACTAAGTATAGAACCACGACCTAAAAGGGCATCTTACTCGTCGTCTGAAAAGTCTGCAACATGAAACGTTGCAGCCCGAAAATGGGTCAGCACATGGAATATGCTGGCACGGTAACACAAGAGATGCAATGAAAGTAAAGCTATACTATATGCAATATGGCTGGTGGAAAGCTCTATGGTTAAGTTTTTGCGTAAAGGCAATTTTTCCCTACTTCAAAGGAATGCATTTTAATTAACTATCATGGTAGTTGAAACATCGTTGAGAAGATAGAAATACTCTCAACCCCAATTAAAAGTAATCATTAAACCCAACAAAATTAAATTAGAGTAACATGTTGAGATACACATGAAAATCCAAGTACTAGATACTCAAGACGTCCATAACCGGGGACACGGCTAATCATGATCAGTTTGTACACTCTGCAGAGGTTTGTGCACTTTTTCCACAAGACTCGATCGCCTCCGTTTGGTTTCTCGCACTACATGATGTTTGAGAAACGGATGACCGAGACATAGTCTTTCAGAAGCGCTAGCACCTTACGATCGGGCCGACCGTACCAACCTACATCCCCTACATCTGCTAGTCCACCACTGTAAGAGTTCGCACAACTTACTCATACTATGCTAGAGCCCATAATAGCATTGTGGCTGCACACGGAAGTTTCTAGTATGAATAATCTCATGATCCCTTTGAGCCTGGGTGGCGGTCCAAAAGAAAAACAGGCAATCGCTGGAATACCCAGGTGCCTCAATCCACCCAGATGTGTATTAATGTTGCCACCTTAAGTTGAACCATTAATTAACAAACTCACATCTGTCATGGAATTCACTCACCCAATCCACGTCTACGAGCATAGCATGTCCTAACAGCAAACGTAGAAGTAACTCCCAAGGGTTTGAATGTAATGCAGGTAATAGGTACTACCTCAATCTACTTCCCAATCCCACAAGTTAATTGATCCTACTCATGCAATGTGTGAGGGTTGGACTAATGCAATGAAAACTGGGTAATTGGAAAATATGATCAAAGTGTTACTTGCCTTGCTGATGATCCGCAAAACCTAGAGACTCAAAGTAGCAAGCGGCGCACTCCGGGTACTCTATCGCAATCAAACAAGCATACAATAAGTACTTAACTAATGCACGGGTAAAACTCAAATAAGAGGTCTAACCAGAAAGTTCAACTTAAGAACTCCGGTTTGAAAAAAGAATCAACTCGAAAGAAGCAACGAAACTCAAACTGCAAAAGAAACGAGCTCCGGTTTACTAGTTGGCCTAAAGTCAAATTTTACAGTAGCCAAAACTTCGTTCCAGTTGATCTAACGTAAAGAGGGCATCGAGACGAAAATCTGGGATTTTGAATCACCTGATTCCGACTCTCGAGCGAAAAGAAAAACGAAAACCAAAATCAGGGTAGAAATCGCGATCGGAATAACCGCGGATAAATACCCCGAAAAAGAAAAACGACGAACAGGCTAACGAACGAACGTTCGCTATCTACGGTTAACTAACGAAAACCGTTCGTTAAAATGAACGTACGGACGAACGTCCGCTAAATAGCTAAACCAAAAAAAATGAACCGGTCTAATCTAAAAAAACGAATTTACGGTTTTATTACTAAACCGATCGGTTTCTAAAAAAAAATCCGATACCTCGACGACGAACTCCGGCGACGGCGGTGCTCCGGCGAGGCGAGACGGCGGCGCGGCGGCGACGCGAGGCGGCGGGACTGCGGCGGCGCCGGGCGGCAGGCGCGGGCGGCGGCGGGCGGCAGCGGAGCGAGCGGCGGCTGATGTCTACTACACGCTTCTATTCCTGTAGACAGTGTTGGGCCCCCAAGAGCAGAGGTTTGTAGGACAGCAGCAAATTTCCCTTAAGTGAGTAACCCAAGGTTTATCGAACTCAGGGAAGTGGAGGTTGAACGTACCCCTTTCAAGCAACCCTGCAATCAAGATACAAGAAGTCTCTTGTGTCCCGAACACACCTAATACACTTGTCAGATGTATAGGTGCACTAGTTCGGCGAAGAGATGTTAAATGACAAGTGATATGGATGGCAAAAGATGTATTTGTAAATCTGAAATAAAAAGTGCAGCAAGCAAACAAGTGGTAAACGTGAGCACAAATGGTATTGCAATGGTGGAAACAAGGCCTAGGCTTCATACTTTCACTAGTGGCAACTCCCAACAACATTAACATAGTCTATCACATGATATTTCCCATAAAACATGCAATGGAGACGCACTCGGAGGTCATTTCTTTGTGGTCAGGAGAGGACGAGAATTATGTAGGGCTACAAAAGCACACCTCAAAGTTCGTAATTCTCAATCTATGGATTTCCCAATGTCACCGCGGCCATCCAAAGAGAGTACCACAATCACCACAACATATCTCCAGGATAGTCAAAGACAAGCACCAAGAAACTCTCAATCTTCAATCAAAACACAAAAGAGGAAATCACTCATGAAACTATTCTTCTAATCCATGTCCAATAGACCGCTGTCACCTTGGTCTCGGGGATTATACTAGATAAAGACAAGTGAGTACATCAATTCAATACATAGAGGAAGGGGAAATATCATGGGATCACCCTAGATTAACATAGCCTATGATCACAACGAAGATCACATCATGGGAGAGAGAGATAACCACATAGCTACACGTACAAGCCCTCAGCCCCGGAGAAGACTACTCATACATGGCCATGGTGAGCAAGAGATTGATGGTGGTGTTGATGGAGAGGTGCAGCCCGGAGAGGAGGAGGCGGCCGGCGGCAGCGGCAGCCCTCCGGGGCGGCGGCGGCCCTCGGGGCGGCGGCGGCCCTAGGGGCAGCGGCTCCTTGGCCCCCCTTCTTCCTTGTGGATGGTGCTGCAATGGTGCTGGTCCTCCCCTCCAAGACGCCGGCTTGGGAGGAGGAAAATTCGTGGTCCTTGGTGACCTAGGTTTCCTCTCTTTATATAGACTCTCGGATTCCCGTCATCAGATTTTGGGCTTCAATAAAACGGGCTTTTGTCGGCCGTCCGGACTCCGATTTGGACGAATTTTATATCCAGAAGCATCCTCTCGAAATTCCCCACAACTTTCGCAACTAGACTTTTTCCGTTTGACGTCGTCTTCGGGCCGGAACGTGACCATCTTCTAGAAATGTTCTCAGACAGATTTCAGGAAAGTCAGAGTCCTACTCCAATACGACTCCTTTTGCGTTTTTGTCAATTTCCAAGTAATTCCTACACAATAAAGTGTAAAACAAGAACATTGTGCACTTTTTCAACCATTAGTAGGTTAGCCAATAAATGCCTAAAAAGATAGAAAACTTTGATATAAAATGAGGCAATGATGCAAAACAAGCATGTCACAAGCAAAAATTATGGATACGTTTGGTACGTATCAACATCCCCAAGCTTAATTCCTACTCGTCCTCGAGTAGGTAAAATGATAACATAGATAATTTTTGAGGTGACATGCTACTAACACAATCTGGATCAAGTAATATAGTAAAGCAAATGAACTAAAATAAAGTGAACCAAAACAATTGTCTATAGTTGAAAGCAAGTAAACAATGAATAACCAAGTGATCATCTAAGTAAATTCTTTTCATGAATAGTACAATTGAAGACAAGAAACTATAAAGTTAAGCAGAACTGTTAGCCCCAAAGGAGTTCTCTCATCAAAAGCATTCTATTTAACACAAAAGGAAGATAAAGTTTCAGCAATGCTTTCCACCTTTCAATATTTTATCTCATGGATAAGTTCAATGCACAAGGATTATATATAACTAAGCAGAAATTTTGAACATAATCAACTTGAACCCAGGGTTAACACTAGATGCTTGCTTATGGTGGAGGAAGAAGATTAGAACATAGGAAAACTGACTCAACATTTAAAAGTAAAAGATAGGCCCTTCGCAGAGGGAAGCGGGGATTACTCATGTGCTAGAGCTTTTTATTTTTGAAAACATAGAGATATAAAAGCAATTTTGAGAGATGTATGCTTATGTCAACGAATGGTAATAAACAATGCACTACTACTCATGCCAAACAGAACTTAAGAGCGGCTCCCATAGAGGAATGATAACACTCCCCTTTCTCCTTTGTTTATCACTAGCCAAAGTTTGTCTGATTTCTCAGGTACGATGTGTGAAGGAGGGTTTTGATATTGATATTGATGACATGTAAAGTGGGCTGGGCATACCCTTTTTGCCAGCTATTTTTGCAAAATTAAGGACATGCACATTATTCATGCACGTCAGGGGTCGTTCTGTCCAACACAAGTAATAATGAACTATCTACCACTTCCTCATGAGCTAAAACAGAGACACAAATAAGGATAAATTTTGAAGGTTTTAAAGGTAGCACATGAGCAATTTACTTGGAATGGCTATTAAATACCATGCATAGGTAGGTATGGTGGACACATATGGCAGAATTTTGGCTATGGAATTTGGATGCACGAGCAGCATTCCCGCTCAGTACAGAGTTTTTGGTTTAGCAAGTTTTTAGCAAGCACATGTTAACCGGTACAAGAGAATTATAACATCCTTTCAGCATAATTATAAGACTTCTACACTGTCTTCCTTGTCAACCATCTTACTTCTAAAAAGAGAACAAGAACTTTAAAACTACCAATGGTGAAAAACTAAACAATTGCAAACTTCAAAGGTATTTCTTCACTAATAAGACTTTATTAAATGATCTACATGTTTAGGCATAACTACTTAATTTCTCAAAACAATTGATAGGGATCAAGTTACTCAATGATCTTCAAAACTATGCATGCTTTTTATTCTTTGCACCATGGCCACACTTGGCATTTACTTTACCAACATATTATTTAGCAATTCAAACCAATCAACTCTCCAAATAGATATAAGAGAAGCAAGAGAGTACTTTCTATAAAAGAACTAATAGCTCTGAACATGATATGAAAGAAAAACAAGAGCTAGAAGCATATAACAAGGTAGCTAAAACACTCAAAAAGATATAAGTGAAGAACATGAGTGTTTCATGAAAAAGTGGAGCGTGTCTCTCTCCCAAACAAGAATGATCAGATGCAACTTATTTATGACCAGCAAGCAAAGCTAAAGAAAACTAAAAAGGAAACTAAGAGCAAGACGCTCCAAGCATAGCACATAACACATGAAGTGATAATTATAGTGGAACGAAAGACGAACTGATAATTGTTGATGGAGAAGGGGATGCATGGGGGCATCCCCAAGCTTAGACGCTTGAGTCTTCTTGAATATTTCTTGAAGGTGCACGGGGGCATCCCCAAGCTTGAGCATTTGACCCTCCTGAATCTTCTTTTATCTTCTTCCCTCGCACACTTGAAAAATCCCTTCATACATAACTCATCATAATCTGATTAGCGAGGTTAGTACCCACAATAAAATAATTTTTCCCTACTGGAAATAAAGATAATCTTTAAGAGCTACTGTTTCTCAAGATTGCCAAAAGGTTTTTGCAAATAAAAAGCAAGCTCAAGGTTTGCAAAACGAAGAAAAGGCAAAACAGGACAGAATCTGTGAAAAACAGACCAGCAGGTAGTAAATAATTATTTCGGGGCACTTCTGCAACTCAAATCAAAAAACTCAAAATAGACGCTCGAAAGCCAATTGTATAGAGCACGCTGTCAAAAAAATTCAGATCAAAAAGATGACCTGGTGATTTTATTCGAATTTTTCTGTCTAAGGACATAATCTGTTTTCTGGACAGCATGTCACAACTTTTGAACTTTCTTGCAACCGGAGGCTAAACTTGGCACAAAGCTGAAAAGAAAAGATACAATGATGTTGCTACAGTAGTAACAAACATCAAGACCACTAAAAACTGAAATAACAAACTGAAAGCTAAGATAACAAGGGTTGTCTCCCTAGAGCTCTTTCTTATAGCCATAAAGATAGGCTTAAGACTTTAATGATGCTCTCGTAGGAATAAGAGTTGAAGAACAAAAGAGAGCATCAAGGAGCAAATACCAAACACATTTAAGCCTAACATGCTTCCTATGCATGGGAATCTTGTAAGAAAATAAATTATTGAAGCATAAAGCAACTAGCATAGGAAGACAAAACAAGTGCAGCTTCAAAACCTTCAACATAAAGAGAGGTAACTTGATATTATTGAAATATCTATAAGCATATGTTCCCTTCTCATAATAATTTTCAGTGTGATCACGAATAAACTCAACAATATAACTATCACATAAGGCATTATTTCCATGATCCAAAAGCATAAAAGTATCATTACTCTTCATATAAGCAAAATCTTTCTTATTAGGAATAGTGAGAGTAAAGCAATCATAACCATCATGGTAATCATCATATTTAGGAGGCATATCATAATCATAATAAATTTTATCCTCAATATTAGGTGGACTAAAAAGCTCACATTTATCATTGTAATCATCATATATAGGAAGCAAAGTATCATCAAAGTAAATTTTCTCTTCAAAAGTTGGGGGACTAAAAATATCATGTTCATCAAACGTGTCATCCCCAAGCTTACAGCTTTCCATGTCATTAGCAATATTGATATTAAAAAAAACATACTAATAACATCACCACCATCATGATTGTTATGCAAATAATAAAGTTCCAAAGGTTTTTTAATTTTCTCTTCAAACACATCATGTCCAAGTTCAAGGTAGAGCTTATAAAGCTCTCTCATATTTTTATTGTTTTCCATTAAGCAAAACTAGCGAAATAAAAACAAGAAACAAAAAGATTTAATTGCAAGATCTAGAGAAGGTACCTTCACTTACGTCACCTCCCCGGCAACGGCGCCAGAAATAGCTTGATGTCTACTACACGCTTCTATTCCTGTAGACAGTGTTGGGCCTCCAAGAGCAGAGGTTTGTAGGACAGCAGCAAATTTCCCTTAAGTGAGTAACCCAAGGTTTATCGAACTCAGGGAAGTGGAGGTTGAACGTACTCCTTTCAAGCAACCCTGCAATCAAGATACAAGAAGTCTCTTGTGTCCCCAACACACCTAATACACTTGTTAAATGGCAAGTGATATGGATGGCAAAAGATGTATTTGTAAATCTGAAATAAAAAGTGCAGCAAGCAAACAAGTGGTAAACGTGAGCACAAATGGTATTGCAATGGTGGAAACAAGGCCTAGGCTTCATACTTTCATTAGTGGCAACTCTCAACAACATTAACATAGTCTATCACATGATATTTCCCATAAAACATGCAATGGAGACGCACTCGGAGGTCATTCCTTTGTGGTCAAGAGAGGACGAGAATTATGTAGGGCTACAAAAGCACAGCTCAAAGTTCGTAATTCTCAATCTCCCAATGTCACCGCAGCCATCCAAAAAGAGTACCACAATCACCATAACATATCTCCAGGATAGTCAAAGACAAGCACCAAGAGACTCTCAATCTTCAATCAACACACAAAAGAGGAAATCACTAATGAAAATATTCTTCTAATCCATGTCCAATAGACCGCTATCACCTTGGTCTCGGGGATTATACTAGATAAAGACAAGTGAGTACATCAATTCAATACATAGAGGAAGGGGAAATATCATGGGATCACCCTAGATTAACATAGCCTATGATCACAACGAAGATCACATCATGGGAGAGAGAGATAACCACATAGCTACACGTACAAGCCCTCAGCCCCGGAGAAGACTACTCACACATGGCCATGGTGAGCAAGAGATTGATGGTGGTGTTGATGGAGAGGTGCAGCCCGGAGAGGAGGAGGCGGCGGCGGCAGCCCTCCGGGGCGGCGGCGGCCCTAGGGGGCAGCGGCTCCTTGGCCCCCTTTCTTCCTTGTGGATGGTGCTGCAATGGTGCTGGTCCTCCCCTCCAAGACGGCGGCTTGGGAGGAGGAAAATTCGTGGTCCTTGGTGACCTAGGTTTCCTCTCTTTATATAGACTCTCGGATTCCCGTCATCAGATTTTGGGCTTCAGTAAAACGGGCTTTTCTCGGCCGTCCGGACTCCGATTTGGACGAATTTTATATCCAGAAGCATCCCCTCGAAATTCCCCACAACTTTCGCAACTAGGCTTTTTCCGTTTGACGTCGTCTTCGGGATGGAACGTGACCATCTTCTAAAAACGTTCTCAGACAGATTTCAGGAAAGTCAGAGTCCTAGTCCAATACGACTCCTTTTGCGTTTTTGTCAATTTCCAAGTAATTCCTACACAATAAAGTGTAAAACAAGAACATTGTGCACTTTTGCAACCATTAGTAGGTTAGTCCAATAAATGCCTAAAAAGATAGAAAACTTTGATATAAACATTAGACAATGATGCAAAACAAGCATGTCACAAGCAAAAATTATGGATACGTTTGGGACGTATCAGTGGCGGTGGCGGCGGCGCTAGGGTTAGGCGAGGGGGCAGCGCGAGCGGGATTGGGCGGTCGGGCCGGGGCGCTGCGCTTATAAAGCCCAGGAGTCCTGGACCGTCACGACTCCAAGTCGGTTTCCTATTTTTTTTTCTAAAAAGAGTCCCGGCGCAGAAAAACTAACGAAAGAAATACCAAACTGACTCCAAAATTCCCGAAATAAATTTTCACCGTCCTCTAATAATATTTAGGACAAACTGAACATTTTTCCCGGACCTAAATGCAATTTTGAAAAACGCGCATTTTTCCTATGCAAATAAATCCGCAAATAAAACCAGAAAAATACCAAAAGTGATTTTAACATTTTTCCTCCAATATTTCTGTTATTTTGGAGAAGTGATATTATCTCTGCTCATATATTTTATTTAGAAATATTTTTAGGAGAGAAAAAATGTTAGAATCACACTGTCCTCGTACCGGTATTCGAGCGAACTCAAATACGAAAACGGTAAAATTCCCAACTCTCTCCGTAGGTCCTTGAGTTGCTTACAATTTCGAGGAACCCCACGAACAAAAAGCAAAAACATGAAATGCAAATATGATCTATGTATAACATTCCAAATTGAAAATTTGGGATGTTACATCCCTGCTAAACTTATAGCATGGCACACATCAGGTCTGGTACACAACATTGCATATAAGATAGATCCTATGGCCGAGGCATAGGGAATGACTTTCATTTTATTTCTATCTTCTGCAGTGGTCGGACATTGAGTGTTACTCAACTTCACACCTTGTAACACAGACAAGAACGCTTTCTTTGACTGATCCATTTTGAACCTCTTCAAAACTTTATCAAGGTATGTGCTTTGTGAAAGTCCAATTAAGCGTCTTGATCTATCTCTATAGATCTGGATGCCTAATATATAAGCAGCTTCACCGAGGTCTTTCATTGAAAAATTCTTATTCAAGTATCCTTTTATGCCATCCAGAAATTCCATATCATTTCCAATCAACAATATGTCATCTACATATAATATCAGAAATGCTACAGAGCTCCCACTCACTTTCTTGTAAATACAGGCTTGTCCAAAAGTCTGTATAAAACCATATGCTTTGATCACCTCATCAAAGCGTATATTCCAACTCCGAGATGCTTGCACCAGTCCATAGATGGATCGCTGGAGCTTGCACACTTTGTTAGCACCATTAAGATCGACAAAACCTTCTAATTGCATCATATACAACTCCTCTTTGAGGTATCCATTTAGGAATGCAGTTTGGACATCCATTTGCCAGATTTCATAATCATAAAATGCGGCAATTGCTAACATGATTCGGACAGACTTAAGCATGGCTACGGGTGCGAAAGTCTCATCGTAGGAACTTGTCGAAAACCTTTCGCAACAAGTCGAGGTTTGTAGACAGTAACATTACCGTCGGCGTCGGTCTTCCTCTTGAAGATCCATTTATTTTTGATGGCTTGCCGATCATCGGGCAAGTCAACCAAAGTCCATACTTTGTTCTCATACATGGATCCCATCTTAGATTTCATGGCCTCAAGCCATTTTACGGAATTTGGTCTCATCATCGCTTCCTCATAGTTCGTAGGTTCATCATGGTCTAGTAACATGACTTCCAGAACTGGGTTGCCATACCACTCTCGTGCGGAACATACTCTGGTTGACCTACGAGGTTCAGTAGTAACTTGATCCGAAGTTTCATGATCATCAACATTAGCTTCCTCACTAATTGGTTTAGGAATCACTAGAACTAGTTTCTGTGATGTACTACTTTCCAATTCGGGAGAAGGTACAATTACCTCATCAAGTTCTACTTTCCTCCCACTCACTTCTTTCGAGAGAAACTCCTTCTGTAGAAAGGATCCATTCTTAGCAACGAATATCTTGCCTTAAGATCTGTGATAGAAGGTGTACCCAACAGTCTCCTTTGGGTATCCTATGAAGACCCATTTCTCCGACTTGGGTTCGAGCTTATCAGGTTGAAGCTTTTTCACATAAGCATCGCAGCCCCAAACTTTAAGAAACGACAACTTTGGTTTCTTGCCAAACCACAGTTCCTAAGGCGTCGTATTAACGGATTTAGATGGTGCCCTATTTAACTTGAATGCAGCTGTTTCTAAAGCATAACCCCAAAACGATAGTGGTAAATCGGTAAGACACATCATAGATCGCACCGGATCTAATAAAGTACGGTTACGATGTTCGGACACACCATTACGCTGTGGTGTTCCGGGTGGCGTGAGCTGTGAAAATATTCCACATTGTTTCAAATGAAGACCAAACTCGTAACTCAAATATTCGCCTCCACGATCAGATCGTAGAAACTTATTTTCTTGTTATGATGATTCTCTACTTCACTCTGAAATTCTTTGAACTTTTCAAATGGTTCAGACTCGTGTTTCATCAAGTAGATATACCCATATCTGATCAAATCATCAGTGAAGGTCAGAAAATAACGATACCCACCACGAGCCTCAACACTCATCGGTCCACATACATCTGTATGTATGATTTCCAATAAATCAGTTGCTCGCTCCATTGTTACGGAGAACAGAGTTTTAGTCATCTTGCCCATGAGGCATGGTTCAAAAGCACCAAGTGATTCATAATCAAGTGATTCCAAAAGTCCATCAATATGGAGTTTCTTCATGCTCTTTACACCAATATGACCTAAACGACAGTGCCACAAATAAGTTGCACTATCATTATCAGCCTTGCATCTTTTGGCTTCAATATTATGAATATATGTATCACTACGATCGAGATCTAATAAGAATAGACCACTCTTCAAGGGTGCATGACCATAAAAGATATTACTCATATAAATAGAACAACCATTATTCTCTGATTTAAATGAATAACTGTCTCGCAACAAACAAGATCTAGATATAATGTTCATGCTCAACGCTGGCACCAAATAACAATTATTTAGGTCTAAAACTAATCCCGATGGTAGATGTTGAGGTAGCGTGCCGACAACGATCACATCGACTTTGGAACCATTTCCCACGCGCATCGTCACCTTGTCCTTAGCTAATCTTCGTTTAATCCGTAGCCCCTGTTTCGAGTTACAAATATTAGCAACCGAACTAGTATCAAATACCCATGTGCTACTACGAGCATTAGTAAGGTACACATCAATAACATGTGTATCAAATATACATTTGTTCACTTTTCCATCCTTCTTATCCGCCAAATACTTGGGGCAGTTCCGCTTCCAGTGTCCAGTCCCTTTGCAGTAGAAGCACTCAGTTTCAGGCTTGGCTCCAGACTTGAGTTTCTTCATGGGAGTAGCAACTGTCTTGCTATTCTTCTTGAAGTTCCCCTTCTTTCCCTTGCCCTTTTTCTTGAAACTAGTGGTCTTGTTAACCATCAACACTTGATGCTCCTTTTTGATTTCTACCTCCACAGCTTTGAGCATAGCGAAGAGCTCGGGAATTGTCTTCTGCATCCCTTGCATGTTATAGTTCATCACAAAGCCTTTATAGCTTGGTGGCAGTTACCGAAGAACTTCTATCAATAACACTATCTTCATCAACTTTGCAACCAAGTTGAGTCATATGATTGTAGTACCCAGGCATTCTGAGCAAGTGTTCACTGATAGAACTGTTCTCCTCCATCTTGCAGCTATAGAACTTATTGGAGACTTCATATCTCTCAATTCGGGCATTTGCTTGAAATATTAACTTCAACTCTTGGAACATCTCATATGCTCCATGACGTTCAAAACGTCATTGAAGTACCTATTCTAAGCCGTAAAGCATGGCACACTGAACTATCGAGTAGTCATCAGAACGAGCTTGCCAGACATTCATAACGTCCGGAGTTGCTCCTGTAGCAGGCTTGTCACCTAGCGGTGCTTCCAGGACATAATTCTTCTGTGCAGCAATAAGGATAATCCTCAAGTTATGGACCTAGTCCGTGTAGTTGCTACCATCATCTTTCAACTTAGCTTTCTCTAAGGACGCATTAAAATTCAAGGGAACGGTAGCACGGGCCATTGATCTACAATAACATAGATATGCAAAACTACCAGGACTAAGTTCATGATAAATTAGAGTTCAATTAATCATATTACTAAAGAACTACCACTTAGATAGACATCCCTCTAGTCATCTAAATGATCACGTGATCCAAATCAACTAAACCATGTCCGATCATCACGTGAGATGGAGTAGTTTTCAATGGTGAACATCTTATGTTGATCATATCTACTATATGATTCACGCTCGACCTTTTGGTATCCAGTGTTCTAAGGCCATGTCTGTACATGCTAGGCTCTTCAAGTTTAACCTGAGTATTCTGCATGTGCAAAACTGTCTTACACCCATTGTATTTGAACGTAGGGATGATCACACCCGATCATCACGTGGTGTCTCGGCACGACGAACTTTTGCAACGGTGCATACTCAGGGAGAACACTTGTTCCTTGAAATTTTGTAAGGGATCATCTTATAATTCTACCGTCGTACTAAGCAAAATAAGAAGCATAATAAGATAAACATCACATGCAATCAAAATATGTGACATGATATGGCCATCATCATCTTGTGCTTTTGATCTCCATCTCCAAAGCATCGTCATGATCTCCATCGTCACCGGCTTGACACCATGATCTTCATCGTAGTGTCATGGTCGTCTCGCCAACTATTGGTACTACTACTATCGCTAACTCATAGTGATGAAGTAAAGCAATTACATGGCCTTCGCAATTCATACAATAAAGAGACAACCATAAGGCTCCTGCCGGTTGCCGATAATTTACAAAACATGATCATCTTATACAATAACGTATAACTCATCATGTCTTGACCATATCACATCACAACATGCCCTGCAAAGACAAGTTAGACGTCCTCTACTTTTTTGTTGCAAGTTTTACGTGGCTGCTACGGGCTTAGCAAGAACCGTTCTTACCTACGCATACAAAAACCACAACGATTTTTCGTCAAGTATGTGCTGTTTTAACCTTCACAAGGCCGGGCGTAGCCACACTCGATTCAACTAAAGAGAGAGAGACAGACACCCGCCAGTCACCTTTAAGCAACGAGTGCTCATAACGGTGAAACCAGTCTCGCGTATGCGTACGCGTAATGTCAGTCCGGGCCGCTTCATCTCACAATACCGCCGAATCAAAGTATGACATGCTGGTAAGTAGTATGACTATTATCGCCCACAACTCATTGTGTTCTACTCATGCATATCATCTACGCATAGACCTGGCTCATGATGCCACTATTGGGGAACGTAGTATTTCAAAAAGTTTCCTATGATCACGAAAGATCTATCTACTAGAAGCATAGCAACGAGAGGGGAGAGTGTGTCTACATACCCTCGTAGACCGAAAGAGGAGGCGTCTAGTGACGCGGTTGATGTAGTCGAACGTCTTCGCGATCCAAATGATCCAAGCACCGAACGTACGGCACCTCCGCGGTCAGCACACGTTCAGCTCGATGACGTCCCACGAGCTCTTGATCCAGTTGAGCATCACGGGAGAATTTTGTCAGCACCACGGCGCGGTTATGGTGATGATGAAGCTACCGATGCAGGGCTTTGCCTAAGCACTGCAACGATATGACCGAGGTGTGTAACTGTGGGGAGGGGCACCACACACGGCTAAAATCAACTTGTGTGTCTATGGGGTGCCCCCTCCCCACGTATATAAAGGAGTGGAGGAGGGGAGGGGCCGGCCCTCTCTATGGCGCGCCCTAGGGGAATCCTACTCCCATCGGGAGTAGGATCCCCCCCCCTTCCCAAGTTGGAGTAGGAGAGGAAGGAAGGAGCAGAAGGAGAAGAAGGAAAGGGGGCCGCCCCCCTCCCAATTCGGGTTGGGCTTGTGCGGGGCACGTCCCCACCTTGGCCGCCTCCTCCTCTTTTCCACTATGGCCCATTAAGGCCCATTAACTCCTCGGGGGGTTCCGATAGCCCCCCGGTACTCCGGTAAATGCCTGAACTCATCCGGAACCATTCCGATGTCCAAACATAGGCTTCCAATATATCAATCTTTATGGCTCGGACATTCCGAGACTCCTCGTCATGACTGTGATCACATACGGGACTCTAAACTACTTTCGGTACATCAAAACACATAGACTCATAATACCGATTGCTACTTCTCGAGCATCCATTATATTCCCTCGAAGAGGAAAGGGTGATGCGGCACAGTAGCGTAAGTATTTCCCTCAGTTTTTGAGAACCAAGGTATCAATCTAGTAGGAGACCATGCATGAGTCCCTCGCATCTGCACAAACAAATAAGAACCTCGCAGCCAACGCGATAAGGGGTTGTCAATCCCTTCACGGTCACTTACGAGAGTGAGATCTGATAGATATGATAAGATAATATTTTTGGTATTTTTGGTATAGAAACAGAAAGTAAATAAAGCAAATAAATAACGGCGACAGAAATTGGCTAGTTGATCTGTTGATGTGAGATGAATATGATAAAGATAGACCCGGGGGCCATAGGTTTTACTAGTGGCTTCTCTCATGATAGCAGAATTCTACGATGGGTGAACAAATTACTGTCGAGCAATTGATAGAAAATCCCATAGTTATGAGAATATCTAGGCATGATCATTATATATAGGAATCACGTCCGTGAAAAGTAGACCGAAACAATTCTGCATCTACTACTATTACTCCACACATCGATCTCTATCCAGCATGCATCTAGGGTATTAAGGTCATAAGAACAGAGTAACGCCTTAAGCAAGATGACATGATGTAGAGGGATAAACTCATGCAATATGATACAAACCCCATATTTATATCCTCGATGGCAACAATACAATACGTGCCTTGTTGCCCCTGCTGTCACTGGGAAAGGACACCGCAATATTGAACCCAAAGCCAAGCACTTCTCCCATTGCAAGAACTATAGATCTAGTAGGCCAAACCAAACCAATAATTTGAAGACACTTGCAAGGATATTATAATCATACATAAAAGATTTCAGAAAAGAATCCAATATTGTTCAAAGATAATCTTGATCATAAACCCACAATTCATCGGATCTCGACAAACACACCGTAAAAAGATTACATCGAATAGATCTCCTCGAAGACCGAGGAGAACTTTGTATTGAGATCCAAAGAGAGAGAAGAAGACATCTAGCTAATAACTATGGACCCGAAGGTCTGTGGTAAACTACTCACAACTCATCGGAGAGGCTATGGTGTTGATGTAGAAGCCCTCTGTGATCGATGCCCCCTCCGGTGGAGCTCCGAAACAGGCCCCAAGATGGGATCTCATGGGTACAGAAGGTTGTGGCGGTGGAATTAGGGTTTCGTGGTGCTCCCGAATATTTTCAGGGTACGTAGATATATATAGAGGAAGTGGCACGTCAGGGGAGCCACGAGGGGCCCACGAGGGTGGGGGCGCGCCTACCCCCCGGGCGCGCCCCCTGCCCTCGTGGCCGCCTTGTTCGCTTCCTGGCGTGTACTCCAAGTCTTCTATGTTGATATTGTTCCAAAAATGACTCTCCCGAAGGTTTCATTCCGTTTGGACTCCTTTTGATATTCCTTTTCTGCGAAACACTGAAATAGGCAAAAAAACAACAATTTGCACTGGGCCTTGGGTTAGTAGGTTAGTCCCAAAAATAACATAAAAGTGTATACTAAATCCCATTAAACATCCAAAACAAATAATATAATAGCATGGAACAATAAAAAATGTAGATACGTTGGAGACGTATCAAGCATCCCCAAGCTTAATTCCTGCTCGTCCTCGAGTAGGTAAATGATAAAAACAAATTTTTTGATGTGGAATGCTACCCAACATAATTCTCAATGTATTTTTTTTATTGTGGCATGAATGTTCTGATCCGAAAGATTCAAGACAAAAGTTTAATATTGACATAAGAATAATAATACTTCAAGCATACTAACAAAGCAATCATGTCTTCTCAAAATACTATGGCTAAAGAAAGTTATCCCTACAAAATCATATAGTCTGGCTAAGCTCCCTCTTCATCACACAAAATATTCATATCATGCACAACCCCGGTTTCAGCCAAGCACTTGTTTTCATACTCTATTCTTTCAAACCTTTCAACTTTCACGCAATACATGAGCGTGAGCCATGGATATAGAACTATAGGTGGAAGAGAGTGGTGGTTGTGGAGAAGACAAAAGAGGAAGATGGTTTCACATCAACTAGGTGTACCAATGGGCTATGGAGATGCCCATCAATAGATATCAATGTGACCGAGTAGGGATTGCCATGCAACGGATGCACTAGAGCTATAATTGTATGAAAGCTCAACAAAAGAAACTAAGTGGGTGTTCATCCAACTTGCTTGCTCACGAAGATCTAGGGAATTTGAAGAAGCCCATCATTGGAATAGACAAGCCAAGTTCTATAATGAAAATTCCCACTAGTATATGAAAGGGACAAAATAAGAGACTCTCTATCATTAACATGAAGATCATGGTGCTACTTTGAAGCAGAAGTGTGGAAAAAGATAGTAGCATTGTCCCTTTTTTTTTTCTTTCTTTTTCTTTCTTTTTTTGGGCCACTTTTTTTTCTTTGGCCTTTCCTTTTTTTTCTTTTTTTGGGGACAATGCTCTAATAATTATGATCATCACACTTTTATTTACTTACAACTCGATATTACAACTCGATACTAGAACAAAGTATGACTCTATATGAATGCCTCCGGCGGTGTACCAGGATGTGCAATGAATCAAGAGTGACATGTATGAAAGATTATGCATGGTGGCCTAGCCACAAATGCGATGTCAACTACATGATCATGCATGTCAATATGACAATGATGAAGCGTGTCATATGAACGGAATGGTGGAAAGTTGCATGGCAATATATCTCGGAATGGCTATGGAAATGCCATGATAGGTAGGTATGGTGGCTTTTTTGAGGAAGGTATATGGTGGGTGTATGGTACCGGTGAAAGTTGCGCGGTACAAGAGAGGCTAGCAACGGTGGAAGGGTGAGAGTGCGTATAATCCATGGACTCAACCTTAGTCATAAAGAACTCATATACTTATTGAAAAAAATCAAAGAGTCATCAAAACAGAATATTTAACACATGCTCCTAGGGGAAGGGTTGGTAGGAGTTAACCATCGCGCGATCCCGACCTCCACACAAAGGATGATAATCAATAAATACCTCGTGCTCTAACTTCGTCACTTAGCGGTTCGCCATACGTGCATGCTACGGGAATCACAAACTTTAACACAAGTATTTCTTGAATTAATAATTACCTCGCTAGCATAACTCTAATATCATCATCCTCATATCTCAAAACAATCATCAAGTATCAAACTTCTCCTATCATTCAATGCACTTTATGTGAAAGTTTTTACTATACTCATCTTGGATGCCTATCATATTAGGACTAGAAATATAACCAAAGAACATTACCATGCTGTTCTAAGAGACTCTCAAAAAGATATAAGTGAAGCATTAAAGATCAATAATTTCTACAAAATAAAACCAACACCGTGCTCTAAAAGATATATGTGAAGCACTAGAGCAAAACTATCTAGCTCAAAAGATATAAGTGAAGCACATAGAGTATTCTAATAAATTCCGATTCATGTGTATTTCTCTCAAAAGGTGTGTCCAGCAAGGATGATTGTGGCTAACTAAAAAGTAAAGATTTAAATCATACATGAAGCTCCAAGCAAAACACATTTCATGTGGTGAATAAAAATATAGTCTTAAGTAAAGTTATCGATAGATGTAGACGAAAGAGGGGATGCCTTCCCGGGGCATCCCCAAGCTTAGGCTTTTGGTTATCCTTGAATTTTACCTTGGGGTGCTTTGGGCATCCCCAAGCTTAGGCTCTTGCCACTCTTTGTTCCATAGTCCATCAAATCCTTACTCAAAACTTGAAAACTTCACAACACAAAACTTAGCCAAAAATCTCGTGAGTTCCATTAGTATAAGAAAACAAACCACCACTCAAAGGTACTGTAATGAACTCATTCTTTGTTTATATTGGTGTTAAACCTACTGTATTACGACTTCTCTATGGTTCATACCCACCGATACTACTCATAGATTCATCAAAATAAGCAAACAACACACGAAAAACAGAATCTGTCAAAAATAGAACAGTCTGTAGCAATCCGTAACTTTCGAATACATCTGTAACTTTAAAAAAATTGATAAAAATTGGTGGATGTGCAGAATTTGTCTATTAATCATTTGCAAAAAGAATCAACTAAAAATCACTCTCCAGTAAAAAATGGTAGCTAATCTGGTGAGCGCTAAAGTTTATTTTTTTTACAGCATGATCGCATAAACTTTACACAAGTCTTCCCAAAGGTTCTACTTGGCTCAAACACTAATTAAAACACAAAACCACATCTAAACAGAAGCTAGATGAAATATTTATTCCTAAACAGAAGCAAAAGCAAAGAAAATAAAATTGGGTTGCCTCCCGACAATCGCTATCATTTAACGCCCCTAGCTAGGCACAATACAAGAATAGATCTAGGTATTGCCATCTTTGGTAGGCAATCCATAAGTGGCTCTCATAATAGATTCATAAGGTAATTTGATTTTGTTTCTAGGAAAGTGTTCCATGCCTTTCCTTAACGGAAATTGGAATCTAATATTTCCGTCCTTCGTATCAATAATTGCACCAATCATTCTAAGGAAAGGTCTACAAAGAATAATAGGACATGTAGGATTGCAATCCATATCAAGAATGATGAAATCTACGGGCACATAATTCCTATTGGCAACAATAAGAACATCATTAATCCTTCCCATATGTTTCTTAATGGTAGAATCCGCAAGATGCAAATTTAAAGAACAATCATCAAGTTCATGGAAACCTAACATATCACACAAAGCTTTTGGAATTATGGAAACACTTGCACCCAAATCACACAAAGCAAATCATTCATGATCTTTAATCTTAATTTAAATAGTAGGTTCCCACTCATCATAAAGCTTTCTAGGGATAGAAACTTCTAATTCAAGTTTTTCTTCATAAGATTGCATTAAAGTATCAATGATGTGTTTGGTAAAGGCCTTATTTTGACTATAAGCATGTGGAGAATTTAGCATGGATTGTAACAAGGAAATACAATCTATCAAAGAGCAATTATCATAATTAAATCCCTTGAAATCCAAGATAGTGGGTTCATTGCTATGTAAATTATTGACCTATTCAATCCCACTTTTAACAGTTCTAGCATCAAGATCTAAAAACCCCGAATCATTGGGACGCCTTTTAACTAAAGTAGACTCATCTCCAGTCCCATCTTTACCAAGATTCATACTAGAAAACAAGGATTTAATAGGAGACACATCAATCACTTTCAGATCTTCATCTTTATTATCATGAAGACTAGAAGAACACGCTTTCATAAAGCAATCTCTTTTAGCACGCATCCTAGCGGTTCTTTCTTTGCATTCATCAATGGAAATTCTCATGGCTTTGAGAGACTGATTGATATCATGCTTAGGTGGAATAGATCTAAGTTTCAAAGCATCAACATCGAGAGATATTCTATCCACGTTTCTAGCCAATTCGTCAACGTTAAGCAATTTTTCTTCAAGCAAAGCATTGAAATTCTTTTGCGAATTCATAAACTCTTTGACACTAGATTCAAAGTGAGAGGACATCTTATTAAAATTTCCATAAGTATTATTGTAGGAATTACCATAATTGTTAGAGGAATTACTAGGAAAAGGCCTAGAATTAAAGTTTCCTCTATAAGCATTGTTACCAAAATTATTCCTACCAACAGAATTCACATCCAAAGATTCATTATAGTTCTCAATCAACGTCGACAAAGGCATATCATTAGGATCATAAGAAGCACTCTTAGTAGCAAATAATTTCATAAGTTCATCCATCTTTCCACTCAAAACACTAATCTTTTCAATAGCATGCACCTTTTTACTAGTAGATCTTTCGGTGTGCCATTGAGAGTAGTTAACCATAATATTATTTAGGAGTTTGGTAGCTTCTCCTAGGGTGATTTCCATGAAAGTGCCCCCTGCGGCCGAATCTAAAAGATTTCTAGAAGCAAAATTCAAGCCAGCATAAAAGTTTTGTATAATCATCCATAAGTTCAAACCATGTGTAGGGAAATTGCGTATCATTAATTTCATTCTCTCCCAAGCTTGTGCAACATACTCATGATCTAGTTGCTTAAAATTCATAATATCGTTTCTAAGAGAGATAATCTTAGCGGGAGGAAAATACTTATAGATAAAGGCATCTTTGCACTTATTCCATGAATCAATACTATTTCTAGGCAAAGAGGAGAACCAAGTTTTAGCATGATCTCTAAGTGAAAATGGAAATAGCTTCAATTTAACAATACCATTATCCCTATCTCTCTTATTTTGCATATCGCACAAACCAAAAAAGTTGTTTAGATGGGTAGCGGCATCTTCACTAGGAAGGCCAGAAAATTGATCTTTCATGACAAGATTCAAGAGAGCAGCATTGAACTCACAAGATTCAGCATCTACGATAGGAGCAATCGGAGTGCTAATAAAATCATTGTTGTTGATATTGGAAAAGTCACACAATTTGGTATTGTCTTGAGCCATAGTGACTAACAATCAATCCAACACACATGCAAACAAGAGGCAAGCGAATGGTAAACACACGGAAAAAGAATGGCAAATAAAACGACAAGGGTGAAGTGGGGGAGAGGAAAATGAGAGGCAAATAATGTAGTGCGAGGGATAAGGGTTTGTGATAGTTACTTGGTATATGACTTTTGCGTAGATCTCCCTGGCAACAGCGCCATGAATTCTTCTTGCTACTTCTCGAGCTTGCGTTGTATTCCCTCGAAGTGGAAAGGGTGATGCAGCACATTAGCGTAAGTATTTCCCTCAGTTCTTGAGAACGAAGGTATCAATCCAGTAGGAGAACATGCGCGAGTCGCTCGCACCTGCACAAACAAATAAAAACCTCATAGCCAACACGATAATGGGTTGTCAATCCCTTCACGGTCACTTACGAGAGTGAGGTCTGATAGATATGATAAGATAATATTTTTGGTATTTTTGGAATAGAAACAGAAAGTAAATAAAGAAAATAAATAACGGCGACCTAAATTGGCTAGTTGATGGGAGATGAATATGATAAAGATAGACCCGGGGGCCATAGGTTTCACTAGTGGCTTGTCTCATGATAGCAGAATTCTACGGTGGGTGAACAAATTACTGTCAAGCAATTGATAGAAAAGCACATAGTTATGAGAATATCTAGGAATGATCATTATATATAGGAATCACGTCCGTGACAAGTAGATCGAAACAATTCTGCATCTACTACTATTACTCCACACATCGACCGCTATCCAGCATGCATCTAGAGTATTAAGTTCATAAGAATAAAGTAACGCCTTAAGCAAGATGGCATGAGGTAGAGGGATAAAATCAAGCAATATGATATAAACCCCATCTTTTTATCCTCGATGGCAACAATACAATACGTGCCTTGCTGCCCCTGCTGTCACTGGGAAAGGACACCGCAAGATTGAACCCAAAGCCAAGCACTTCTCCCATTGCAAGAACTATAGATCTAGTAGGCCAAACCAAACCAATAATTCAAAGAGACTTGCAAGGATATTATAATCATACATAAAAGATTTCATAAAAGAACCCAATATTGTTCAAAGATAATCTTGATCATAAACCCACAATTCATCGGATCTTGACAAACACACCGTAAAAAGATTACATCGAATAGATCTCCTCCAAGATCGAGGAGAACTTTGTATTGAGATCCAAAGAGAGAGAAGAAGCCATCTAGCTAATAATTATGGACCCGAAGGTCTGTGGTAAACTACTCACAACTCATCAGAGAGGCTATGGTGTTGATGTAGAAGCCCTCCATGGTCGATGCCCCCTCCGGCGGAGCTCCGGAACAGGCCCTAAGATGGGATCTCACGGGAACAGAAGCTTGCGGCAGTGGAATTAGGGTTTCGTTTGTTGCCTCGATGTTTCCAGGGTATGCGAGTATATATAGGCTGAAGAGGCACGTCGGGGGATCAACAGGTGGCCCACGAGGGTGGGGGGCGCGCCTACCCCCTGGGCACGCCCCTGCCCTCGTGGCCACCTCATTCGCTTCCTAGCGTGTACTCCAAGTCTCTCGTGTTGATATTGTTCCAAAAATAACTCTCCCGAAGGTTTCATTACATTTGGACTCCGTTTGATATTCCTTTTCTGTGAAACACTGAAATAGTCAAAAAACAACAATTTGCACTGGGCCTTGGATTAGTAGGTTAGTCCCAAAAATAATATAAAAGTGTATAATAAAGCCCATTAAACATCCAAAACAGAATATATAATAGCATGGAACAACCAAAAATTATAGATACGTTGGCGACGTATCACCGATCATCATCAAACGTTAAGCGTGCGGACCCTACGGGTTTGAGAACTATGTAGACATGACCGAGACTCATCTCTAGTCAATAACCAATATCGGAACCTGGATGCTCATATTGGTTCCTACATATTCTACAACGATCTTTATCGGTCAAACTGCATAACAACATACGTTGTTCCCTTTGTCATCGGTATGTTACTTGCCCGAGATTCGATCGTCGGTATCATCATACCTAGTTAATCTCATTACCGTCAAGTCTCTTTACTCGTTCCATAATACATCATCTCGTGGCTAACTCATTAGCCATTTGCTTGCAAGGCTTATTATGATGTGTATTACCGAGAGGGCCTAGAGATACCTCTCTGACACTCGGAGTGACAAATCCTATTCTCTATCACAGCCCTAGACCAGCCCTTGCCTGTCTTGCTTGGTCATCATGTTGCATCATGTTTACCTTTCTTAGAAACCTGAATTGGGGATTGTTTTAAACCCTAGCACCAAAAGAACCCACCTAGGTTCAACCTAAAAATATTTTCATTATACCCAAAGTGCCTCAAGAAAAGTTCATGATTTTTGGTTAAGGTAGAAACCTCTGCCAAAAATGATGAATATATTTCTAGGACATTTTTGGATTTTTGAATTAACTCATATTGTATTTGAGTTGGAGCAAATAAATCCTATAATTATTTTTATTGCTCCAATTATTCTGGAAACATTTTGTGGAGTTTTGGAATAATCCATATTGCATCCACAAATAATTTCAGAGGCAACAAAAATGGTTTAGTGTTAGTACTAAATCAAAATAGAGCAAAACAAATAGAAATCAGAAAGAAAATAAGGGAAAGGGCTTACCTGGCCTTACCTACCGGCCCAGCTGCGGCCCAGCACTACTGGCCCAGCCCACGGCAGCCACCACCGCTGCCAGTCATCGCCTACCTCGTGCCAGAAGGACGTGAGGCGCGTGGCCACCGTGCGCCGGCCACCTCCTGCCTGCCTGCGTGCACCCCTCGACGCTCTGGACGTCCCTGGCATCACCACGCATCCCCCCTGGCCTTTTCCCCTCACTCTCTTCCTTCTCCCTTGTCCTCTCTCTCGTTCTTCCGCCATGGCCGAAACCACCACGGCCGCGCCGCCGAGCACCACCGTGGCCACAGCCTCCCCCTCGCCCCTCCGATGAGCCCCCGAGCTCCGCTGTGCCCCCCTCTTCCTCTCCTTCATGTCACGCGGCGCCAGGAGCTCCCCCTCACCCGCAACACCGTCGTTCCCCTCCTCTGCGTCCGGTGACCGCCGTCGACGATTCGCCGCCGGCTGGACCGCCCCGAGCCCGCTGATCTCCTATTCGGCATCGCCGTGAGCTCCTCTTCTCTTCCCCTTACTTCTTGCCCTCGATTTCTTCCCCTAACTAGCTGCCCGCCGGACCCGAGAGCTCATCGCCGCCGGCGATGTCACCGCCGTCGCTACAGCCACCGGGGCTTGAAAACGAGCCCGGCACCATGCTCCGCACCCTCCCAGGAGTCGAAAACCCCCACCTGCTCGTCCTACGTTGCACCTCATCGCCGTTCCGAGCACGCCCGAACTCCGGCCACCGCACTTCCCACGCCGCCGTTGATCTGGTCCTCCCCGGCGCGAGCTGATGGCTCCGTTGGATGCGGATGAGGACCAGCATCACGCCAAGACCCTCCGCCGCTCTTTTCGTCGCCGGAGGCGGATTTCCGACGCCCTCCGCCGCGTCCAGCCTCGCCGGCGGCTAGCCGCCGGTCGTTTGGCCTCTCCGACTGGAGGTTTGACCTCCCCCGAGTCGCTGACAAGTGGGCC
This sequence comes from Secale cereale, assembly GCA_902687465.1. Classification (NCBI taxonomy): domain Eukaryota; kingdom Viridiplantae; phylum Streptophyta; class Magnoliopsida; order Poales; family Poaceae; genus Secale; species Secale cereale. Next base: position 27,513,869 of record LR738714.1, read on the forward strand.
CTGGCCCCTGATAATTTAAATTAAGTTTTCTGTTAAGCTTAATTAACCCTTGTGACACTGACGTGTGGGCCCTCACGCCTAATTAGGTTAGTCTAATTTTCCTGTTTAGATTAGTACTAATCCTGTGGACCCCACGTGCCAGTTTTGACTTTGGTCAAGTCAACGTTGACTGGTCCCACCTGTCATACACACAAACCAGCCCTTAGTTACTGACCAGTGGGCCCCACTGGTCAGTTTTGACCTGGACCAGCCACTGTTGACTGCTGACATCACAGTGATGTCATGCTGACGCAATAAGTGTTTTCTGGAATTTTAAATAAATCAGAAATGATTTATTTATTTCAGAAAATAGCTAAAACTTCTAAAAAATCACAGAAAATAATCTATAACTCAGATGGAAATAATTTATATATGAAAATTGATCAAAAAAAATTCAAGGAATCTGTTTATGTCATTTTCATGCATGTTTGAAGAAGTTAAACCTGCTGATCAGGTCAAATCAATTAAATGGCATTTAAATAATCACATATGGAGTTTGAATTTGAATCTTGGTTTCAAACCAAATTCATTTAACCTGTTGCTAGTTCCATTAGCTCAAATCACAACATAATGCCATGTCATGATCATGCATCATATTGTGCATTGCATTGATTGTGTTTCTTTCTCTGTTGCCGGTGTTGTTTCCTTTCAGTAGACGTGTTCCGACGATGTGATCGATGACACCGATGAAGACCCAATGTTATCTTCAGAAGTGCCAGGCAAGCAAAACCCCATAGAGCATTCCGATACAATCCCACTCTCTCGCTCTTGCTCTCTTTTAATGCATTAGGACAACAACGCTTCAACTGTTACCTGCTGCGGTAGTTGAACCCCTTTTCCACTGCATGACCTGTCATTGCCACAGTAAATAGTTGAAACCACTAGTATGAGTAGGAGTTGTTTGAGCCATGTTGTGCCTACTCATTCATGCTATCTGGTTATGCCTGCTATTGCTTAGAGTTGTGCCAGGTCTGATTCATCGGGGATGAATTGGAATGGTGATGAACATGTCCTAATGTGTGTGAGCTAAGTGTGTGAACACGATTTGGTAAAGGTAGCGATGAGAGGCCATGTAGGAGTACATGGTGGGTTGTCTCATTGCAGCCGTCCTCAGGAACTGAGTTCTGTGTTGGTTGATCCATGACCAGTTACTACCATGCATTGCGCCCAAAACCAATGGACCCTCTCGACTTATTAACTGCCCTTGTCCTCTGTCCAGGAGTTGCAACTAGTTTCTGGTGTTTGTAGTTTACTGAAGGTCGTGTGCAGCGCTGACCCTCGGGATGGGCTGTGACGTGGCAGGTACGTGGCACAGTGTACCGATCGCTCGTTTGGTGATGCGGGAACCCTGTACACATCGTTTGGGGCCGTGAGCGACACCCCGGCCTGATCTCCCCACGGATGGAACCCAAATAGGCGATAAACCTTGACTAGAGACTTGGGTGGTTTGTCAGGTCGTATCCGACACCTGATGGCTTCTCGCCCCTCGTTGGTTACCCCAAGTGGAAGGTTTGAGATGTAGCATAGCGGCAAATTTCCCTTGGCAAAGATACGAAGGATCGAATCCCGTGAGACTCCGAGGGTCGACAAGAAGGTGTCAATAGCGCCAGAAACTTTTGCTTGACAGGACCTGCACACAGATACAAATAACTTTGCTCCCAACGAGTACAGAGAGGTTGTCGATCCCTCCGGCCTTGTCGTTTACAAAGGATCAAACGCAAGAGATAATAGTGATAGGTATGATTGCAACTAGGAAATAAGAACATGAAGTAAATAGCGGGTGTGATCAGTGATGGTAATATGGACCGGGGTCCCATGATGTTCACTAGTGATGTCTCTCTCCCAAAATACGATAAAATAGCTAAGCGAGGTAAACAAATTACAGCTGGGCAATTGACAGGATTATGTGCGCAAACCAATGCTAACTCTGCTGTAAAGAAAGGTAGAGGCTCAAAAGCATGGGCGGTACGCCAAGGCAAGTAGACCGAAATCCATCTGCATCTACTACTAATCATCCACCTTGAGATATCTATCCAGAACATCTCGCTGGTATTAAGTTGCGAATCCCACCCAAAGTGTAAACTCAAAGCAACAGACAACTGCATTAAAAGAACTTTGCGTAAAGTAAACAATCCTTCCACCCGCAAGTACAAGCACCATTGTTTTCCCCCTTGTGGCAACATCACATCCCCTAGACTCATGTTTCTGTCACTCAAACTAGTCATCGAGGGGCATGAACCCACAATCAAGCATAACGTTCCCTCTTGGAGTTACTACCTACTACTCGGCCAAAGCAATAAATAGCAACGGAGAACATGCAAGAATTACTCAAGAACATAAATATAAAAGAGGTGAATCAAATATATTAATCACACACAATCTGAACATAATCTCATAATCCATCGGATCCCAGCAAACTCAGCAGAGCAACAGCATAAAGATTACATATGTGCCTCGATCATGTAGGGCAGCTCACGAGGTCTAATCGATGAAGAACAAAGAGGGGAGGAGAACATCACATAGCTACTGGTCATGGACCCATGGTCCAAGGGGGACTACTCACAACTCATCCGGGAAGCGTCCATGGTGGTGGAGAAGCTCCCGGTGGTGGTTCTCCCCTCCGGCAGGGTGCCGGGAAGAGTTCTCCTCGTGCTCCCGATCTTGGAAGCGCGGCGACGGCGGAACAGAGACGAGATCACGAAAAAGGGTTCCGTCCACGAGGGTTTCGGGACGCGAGCAATATATATGCAAAAGGGGGTCGCCAGAGGCGGAGGTGGGGCCCTAGGCGCCCCCTGGCGCGGCCAAGGGTGGGGCCGCGCCGGATGGCCGCCTGGGGCACCCCAGGCTCCCCTATGGCCCTGCCTAGGTTTTTCTGGAAGCTCCCGATACGCTGATTTTTCCTGTATTTTTCCCGGAATTTTTAGGGCACTTTTAATATGGGGGAAATCTGAAATACAAAAACAGCAGAAAACAGGAACTGGCACTGGGGTGCACTGAGTTAATAGGTTAGTCCAAATATGATCAAAAGTGTATGGAAGTGCATAAATATCATAGCAATATCACACAAAAGAGGCATGGAGCAAGCAGAAATTATAGATACGTTTTGGACGTATCAACATCCCCAAGCTTAATTCCTGCTCGTCCTCGAGTAGGTAAATGATAACAAGCATAATTTTTGTGGTGACATGCTATCAACCATATAAGAACTTTTAAGTAAAGCAATCAAGGCATGTAATCCAATTCAAGACATAACAAACAAGAGTCTATATTAGTATTGTAACAAGTAACATAAGAACATAAAGGTGCAAGAGCTCTCGCTGTCCGTGACTTGAATGTCTCCAAATGGTGTTTGCGTGCAAGAAAGGGGATAGGGATATATGAGAGAGTAAAACATAGTTTTAATATTGTTGAGAACTTAATCTACTAAAGTTTCACACTTGGTCTTCTTTGGAATCTTATCTTGACTCATCCCCAGACCGTCAGCCAGGTACAAGTCAAAATGATCCACTCCCTTTCGATATTTTGAGCACTCATGCAATGGATGAGCGTAAGCAAGAAAGTCGACACTTAGGATGGCAAAGAGAGAAAAATGATTAAGGGGGAAGACAAAAAGGTGTGAAAGGCTCACATAAATGAGGACAATCATCGGGGAGAGAAAGCCAAATGATAGATATGATGTGAGGAGTAGGGATTGCCATGCAACGGATGCACATATGAGCTAAGGTAAGCTCTCCAATGGAACTAGTGGGGTTGCATCCAACTTGCTTGCTCAATAAGACCTAGAGATCTTTTGAGGAGGCTCATCATTGGAATATACAAGCCAAGTTCTATAGTGTAAAGGTCCCCACATAGCTATATGCATGAATGATAATCTCTATGGAGTACAAGGTATAAGATGGAGTACGAGTGTGGATCTCTCAAAAGAAAATAGTAGTGTGCCCCCTTCTCTCTTTTTATTTCTTTTTCTCCTTTTTATTTTTTTAATTTTTTGTGGCCTCAATGGTTCTTTCTATTTATCTCTCATTTGTCCTCTTTGGGATCTTTTGATTTTGTCCTCTTTGGGATCTTTTGATTTGTCCTCTTTGGGATCTTTTGATTTTGTCCTCTTTGGGATCTTTTGATTTGTCCTCTTTGGGATCTTTTGATTTTGTCCTCTTTGGGATCTTTTGATTTTTCCTCTTTGGGATCTTTCCCTCACTTTAGGGGCAACACTCTATGTATTACAAGAAGTATAGAAGATCTTTCACACTTTACAAAAGTACTCAACATAAAGAAAATGAAACTATCATGATGTATGCAAATGTATGCCTCTGCCAGTGTAGTAGGATATGCAATGATACTAGCGCGTCTTGTAGCAATGATTAGGGCAAGGCCCAACTAGCATACGGCTCATCGATCAAGCAAAAAGCATGTATGACATGAAGATCAAGTCATGAGAAGATGGATGTTGCATGGCAATGTATCTCGGAAAGGCTATGGAAATGCCTTAATAGGTAGGTATGGTGGCTGTTTTGAGGAAGGATATAATGAGGCTTATGATGACAGAGCGTATCGTGCCAAGGATTTGGATGCACCGGCGAAGTATGCGCCAACTCTCGAGGTGAGAAAGGGCAATGCACGGTACCGAAGAGGCTAGAAAAATATGGTTAGGTGGAAGTGTCAACCTTCGAATACTCACATTAGTCCGAAGAACTCATGCACTTATTATCGGTAACTCACAATCTAATTAGGAGGTTCACAAAGAGACAAGTACCCCGAGGAGGTGTGTATGGGGGTTTGGTTACCCTTGCGCAACCTCGACCCATGGTACGTGAGTGTACTCAAATATTCAATCCCTCCAAAGATTAGTGATCCATTTAGTAGCTAAAGTTCTCAACTATTTTGTAGGTTTTCGAAAATAAGCACGGATTGCCCAAAATACGACATCTATCACTAATAGGCTAAAGCTCTTGACACCAAAAGTTCAGACATTACTCATGGCAATACCTCAAAACTATTGCAAGTTACTACTAAAATTAAATAGCAACCTCAATTACCTACTTTAAGTTAAGACACACAACTCAGTGCAACAGACAAACTCTCTTAACAAGATAAACATGAAAACTCAAGAGAGTTCAACAACCAACTAAACAAAAGCTCTTTAAAAAGAAAAGCATGAAAACTAAGAGCTAAACATGACAATAGCTATGGAAAGACAAAGAACACACACATCAAAGATAAGCATGAAAATCCTATGTTGTGTTCTAGGTTGAAGTGGAGCGTGTCTCTCTCCCACACAAAGAAAGCTGGGTTCTAACTCGTTATGAACAGCAAGCAAAGGTAAAGAAAACTAAAAAAGGAAACTAAAAGCAAGACGCTCCAAGCATAGCACATAACGCATGAAGTGATTAAAATATAGTGGAACGAAAGACGAACTGATAATTGTTAATGGAGAAGGGGATGCACGGGGGCATCCCCAAGCTTAGACGCTTGAGTCTTCTTGAATATTTCTTGGGGGTGCACGGGGGCATCCCCAAGCTTGAGCGTTTGACCCTCCTGAATCTTTTTATCATCTTCCCTCGCACACTTGAAAACTCCCTTCATACATAACTCATCATAATCTGATTAGCGAGGTTAGTACCCATAATAAAATAATTTTTCCTTGCTGTAAATAAAGATAATCTTGAAGAGCTACTGTTTCTCAAGATTGCCAAAAGGTTTTTGCAAAGAAAAAGCAAGCTCAAGGTTTGCAAAACGAAGAAAAGGCAAAACAGGACAGAATCTGTGAAAAACAGACCAGCAGGTAGTAAATAATTTTTTCGGGGCACTTCTGCAACTCAAATCAAAACACTCAGAACAGATGCCCGAAAGCCAATTGTATAGAGCACGCTGTCAAAAAAATTCAGATCAAAAAGATGATCTGGTGATTTTATACGAATTTTTCTGTCCAAGGACATAATCTGTTTTCTGGACAGCACGTCACAACTTTTGAACTTTCTTGCAATCGGAGGCTAAACTTGGCACAAAGCTGAAAAGAAAAGATAGAATGATGTTGCTACTGTAGTAACAAACATCAAGACACAACAAAAGAAAAATAAAACCTAATTCGTTGTGGGCTGCCTCCCAAAAGCGCTTTCTTTTATGCCTTTAAGCTAGCCATGATGCAAAAAGATCAAGTTGTATCAATTGAACCATCATCAAGATCATCAAAAACCTCTTTAATAGTACAACTAGTCTTAAGAGGACTTTCAAATAAAGGCCTAATAGAGATACTTCTAGGGAGAAGACCAAAAGGTAGAAAGTCAATGGAAGATTCATTTATAAATTTATCAAAGAGAGGTGTTTCTTCCAAAGTCTTCACAGTTTCAACCCCTTTGGCAATAGATGGATTACTTTTGGAACGAGGAGCCTTTGGAACGTAAACGAACTTAGGCTTCTTCTTTGCCGGAGTTTCTACCTTTTTGGTTTTAATTGAGGAGAAAGTAGTTCCTAAAGTGTCAAAGATTTCCTCAATCTTGTCTATCCTAGAAGAATCCAAGTCATGGGATTTGATGGTCTCCAAAGTTTTGAGAATTTTATGCATGGTGCTATCAAGCCTATTCAAATTCCCTTGGATCTTACGGTCCAACTCATTTATCTTATTAATGCTTGGCATCTCTAGCTCTTTCTTTTCAAGTTTTTTCATAATGTGAGCTAGGGAAATGTCCTCTTGAATGCTAACAACAGGGGGATTTCCAACAAGATTTTCCATAATACTAAGAGATTCCCAAACTGGGGCTTCTAGGAAATTTCCATTGATAGCAGAATCTAGAATAAACCTATTCCAAGAAGTAATTCCAACATAAAAATTTCTAAGCACGATAGTAGTAGATTGCTTCTTGGTGGCTCTTTTATGAGAATCATTAATTCCATTCCAAGCATCTTTTAGACTTTCACCACCTCTTTGTTTAAAGGTGAGCACTTCTGCCTCACCAAAGGCAAAAGGACCAGACATAATGCCAACTAAAAGCGAGATAACTATTTTTGTGATTTTTGGTAAGGGACACTAAAGCAAAAACTCAAAGGTAAACTAACAAGACAAAAAAGCAAAGATAAAAGATAGCATGCAACTCCCCTATCTTGAAGAGTGGAGTCCCCGGCAACGGCGCCAGAAACTTGCTTGATGGCTTCTCGCCCCTCGTTGGTTACCCCAAGTGGAAGGTTTGAGATGTAGCGTAGCGGCAAATTTCCCTTGGCAAAGATACCAAGGATCGAATCCCGTGAGACTCCGAGGGTCGACAAGAAGGTGTCAATAGTGCCAGAAACTTTTGCTTGACAGGACCTTCACACAGATACAAATAACTTTGTTCCCAACGAGTACAGAGAGGTTGTCAATCCCTCCGGCCTTGTCGCTTACAAAGGATCAAACGCAAGAGATAATAGTGATAGGAATGACTGCAACTAGGAAATAAGAACATGAAGTAAATAGCAGGTGTGATCAGTGATGGTAATATGGACCGGGGTCCCATGATGTTCACTAGTGATGTCTCTCTCCCAAAAGACGATAAAACAGCTAAGCGAGGTAAACAAATTACAGCTGGGCAATTGACAGGATTATGTGCGCAAACCAATGCTAACTATGCTGTAAAGAAAGGTAGAGGCTCAAAAGCATGGGCGGTACGCCAAGGCAAGTAGACCGAAATCCATCTGCATCTACTACTAATCATCCACCTTGAGATATCTATCCAGAACATCTCGCTGGTATTAAGTTGCGAATCCCACCCAAAGTGTAAACTCAAAGCAACAGACAACTGCATTAAAAGAACTTTGCGTAAAGTAAACAATCCTTGCACCCGCAAGTACAAGCACCGTTGTTTTCCCCCTTGTGGCAACAGCACATCCCCTAGACTCATGTTTCTGTCACTCAAACTAGTCATCGAGGGGCATGAACCCACAATCAAGCATAACGTTCCCTCTTGGAGTTACTACCTACTACTCGGCCAAAGCAATAAATAGCAACGGAGAACATGCAAGAATTACTCAAGAACATAAATATAAAAGAGGTGAATCAAATATATTACTCACACACAATCTGAACATAATCTCATAATCCATCGGATCCCAGCAAACTCAGCAGAGCAACAGCATAAAGATTACATATGTGCCTGGATCATGTAGGGCAGCTCACGAGGTCTAATCGATGAAGAACAAAGAGGGGAGGAGAACATCACATAGCTACTGGTCATGGACCCATGGTCCAAGGGGGACTACTCACAACTCATCCGGAAAGCGTCCATGGTGGTGGAGAAGCTCCCGGTGGTGGTTCTCCCCTCCGGCAGGGTGCCGGGAAGAGTTCTCCTGGTGCTCCCAATCTTGGAAGCGCGGCGGCGGCGGAACAGAGACGAGATCGCGAAAAAGGGTTCCGTCCTCGAGGGTTTCGGGATGCGAGCAATATATATGCAAAAGGGGGTCACCAGAGGCGGAGGTGGGGCCCCAGGCGCCCCCCTGGCGCGGCCAGGGGTGGGGCCGCGCCGGGTGGCCGCCTGGGCCACCCCAGGCTCCCCTCTGGCCCTGCCTAGGTTTTTCTGGAAGCTCCCGATACGCTGATTTTTCCTGTATTTTTCCCGGAATTTTTAGGGCACTTTTAATATGGGGGAAACCTGAAATAGAAAAACAGCAGAAAACAGGAACTGGCACTGGGGTGCGCTGAGTTAATAGGTTAGTCCAAATATGATCAAAAGTGTATGGAAGTGCATAAATATCATAGCAATATCACACAAAAGAGGCATGGAGCAAGCAGAAATTATAGATACGTTTTGGACATATCAACACCCTCGCTGGGCCTCCGCTTGAAGGTTGCCGAGTACATGTCGTGTAAACGGCGGTAAGTGGTGAGAGCGTGTGTGAAGAAGTACACCCCTGCAGGGTTATATATGATCTATTCGAATAGCCGTGTCCGCGGAAATGGACTTCTGGGTTGCCTATAACAGTTCATAGACAAGTGAAAGTGGATACTCTAAAACACGCAAAATAAGCGTGAGTGCTATGGATGGCCTTCTCGTAGGGAGACGAGAGCGGATCCATAGTGGTGTATTGATTGGTGGATATGTGGACTCGTGTGCGCCACCTCAAAAGAGTTACTTGCAGTCGTAGTTCAGGATAGCCACCGAGTTAAAGCTGGCTTGCTGCAGTCAAACTCCACCACCCCTTTGTTGATACTGATGCATATGTAGCTAGTTCTGATGTAAGTCTTGCTGAGTACCTTTGTACTCACGTTTGCTTAATTTATGTTTTTGCAGAGAGACTCCAGTCTCACTAGTGGTTCCGCGTGGACTTTGACGTTTAGCTTGTTACCTCACCTACGATCTTGTACCCTTGGGAGGGTCTTGTAGATAGTCAGGCTTCTCAACCTTTTTCATTTGTAGTTGTCTGTACTCAGACATGTTATGCTTCTGTTGCCTGTATGCTCTGTATGTTGGGTCATGTGACCTCTGTTTGTAATAAATGCTATGGTGGCTCTTCTCGGCCTTTATCTATATGAGTTGTTGAGTTATGTGATGATGCCATGTTGTACAGCACATACTTTCATGTTATGCGTACGTGTAATGTGTATTGCTATGTGTGGGATCCGACACCTAGTTATTTACCTTTGGTAGCATATCTTACAGGGAAATGTCTCCTAGTGCTTCCACCGAGCCTTGGTAGCTTGCTACTGCTCCGGAACACTTAGGCTAGCCGGCATGTGTCCTTCTTCGTTCCTGTGTCTGTCCCTTAGGGGAAATGTCACACGTTGTTCCTTTAAGTCCTTGTAGCTCGCTACGACTTGGGTTCATACGTTGATGACCGACACGTTCGTTGCTGGGTCATGTATGCCTGTCTCTGTAATTTAGTGCCACTTTTGGTTTATAACTAGTCAGGTCGGCCCGGGTTCTCTGTCATATGGATGCTAGCGACACTATCATATACGTGTGCCAAAATGCGCAAACGGTCCCGGGCCAGGTAAGGTGGCACCCGTGGGGATACCGTGCGTGTGGCCGCAAAGTGATATGGTGTGTTACAGGCTAGACCTGTGTGACTTAGGATCGGGGTTCTGACAGCTTTGGTATCAGAGCCTGACTGCCTGTAGGATTAGTAAGCCAAACTGGTCTCAGTTGTGTCTAGAAACTCTTTAGTTATATAAGGGAATTGATTGTGGAAGGGAACGTAAGGCTCTTTTTTACTCCTTTACCTTATGACCTTCTGATCTGAGTCACCTTCTTCTATTCTACGGGGATTAAGAACTAGGCTTTCTCTTATGTCTATCAGGATCACGTTAATTGTGGATTCAACCCTCAGTTCAGTCTCTACTTCTTCCGTTTGTTCAACTGTTGGTCTCAGCACCTTGACATTATGATGTTAAATGGATATGCTACCCTTTTTGCTTGGATCTCAAAAGTATTTTCGAGCATTTACAGCCGTTATGCTGTCCGAGTCTTCCCAGGTTTCTAAATAATCTGATGCATTTGCAAACCATTCCTACCTATTCTTAATGTCCATTTAGGCCAGATTAACCACACTAGTCGGTGTGTTGAGGCACTCTGTTACCTCGACATATATGTTGGACTTATTATTATGACGCTAGGTGTCTTAGAAGATCACCAGTAATCTAGCAATGCTTTATATTCCCAGTGTGATGATTCTGGCCATTATTCTCGAAAGCATCCTGTGATGCCAGTTAGTTAGTAGGCATTCTAATTCTGGGTTCTTGAATCCAAGATTCATTCTACCTACTTCATGTTGGTAGTGTTTGCTCGTCCCTTTAGGATATTAGTAACCTTGTGATAGTCCTTGAGATCCGTGGTATACCATTCTTCCAAATACCATGAACCATCCTTGGCAGAAGTTCTCCCGAACCAAAATATCACAATAAGAGTACTCTTGAGGAGTTCTTGATTCTATATCGTGACTTTGCCAGCCCTACCTTTTCTGCATGGATTATCCGGAAGACATGTGTTGAACTAGTTTGACATACTAATCTATGCACCCACAACTCAGAAAGTTATATGTTCCTTTGAGTTGTCCTCTTTTGGTGGTATTCTGACCTTCGTCTATCAATTGATAGTCAGGAGTAGTTGTGCACTGTTCATCGATGCTTATTACTCTTGTGGTCTGTCAAGCCATTCTATCCGGAATGACTAGGAGAAACAAACCCCAGTACCTCATCCATATCCAAGGATTGGGTCAAAGCAGTTGTACTTCGCAAATCAAAATGCAATCAAGCTTTTGATCCGTTCTACTCTGAAGTGTTACCCTCTTTACGTCAGGATCGTCATGAGAATTGCACTATCTCTTATGAATTCTTGACGCAGTAATACTTCTTGCCATCGTTGTTCATTCCTTGGTTTCCATGTTATTGTAACCGGAATGCTGACAAGTGAATTGTGATGTGTGAAATCAATACTTCTAGCAACTTCGTTGCTTGGTAGTTAAAGGACAACAATTTCATTCTTAGCGTGTTGATTACTGAATCACCATTCTAAGATTGATCGTGCTACCTAGTCCACTTCCCTGGTGCAGTCCTCGATTCATGAGTTAGGATTTTGTTAAGTCCTTGCTTATTTGATCATATCTTCTTGCCCTGAAAAGCAAGATTGATCTCGACCTTAGTAACATAGAGGTGGTCCGTGATTTTCCGAATATCTTCTTGGAAGTATTACCAGGTTGTCCCCTCACTGTTATGTTGCGCTCGTGATCAAGCTGGTTTCTTTCTAAGCCACCCTCTCTCCAAGAATCTGTGTTGGATACCCTGAGCTAGTTTGTTAAGTTAAACGACAACTTGGAGAGTTGCAAGATGAAAGCTTGCCAGCTTAGTTCGTTTCAAGTGGTATATCTGCGTGTGTTGAAGATAGATGATATCTTCATCAATTGGTCCCTGTGATCAGTTGTTGGACCTATTATCGTATCAAAACTTTGATTTGATTATGGGCTATTATCAAATCAAATCAGAACCAACGATGTTCATAATGTTGTCTTACTCGTGGTTGATCCCTCGAGCATACACCATTATATCTTCTGGGTCTGACCAATACTATCACTTTGTTCATATAGTTATGGAATTCCATTTTATGGAAGCCTTGATGAATTGTTGTTGAGCCCATCGACGACATGTTTATCCTCTCCATGATTCATGTTGAACATTAACGTTAACATTGGGAACTTTTGTAAGCATCATCTTTGTGTTAGCTCATAAAGTAGATGTCTTGATGTAAGAAGTGGCTTCCCCCTAATCCACGAGTACTTGATGTAAGTTGCCGCCGTGAATTTGGGAAAGCTTGTTTTACTTCCTCTGGAGTCATCCAAGTTAGTCATGCATACGTGCGAAGTATTCTACGGTCTGATAGACTGATCATCTTCATTCTGTATGTATCCCTAGCACACCAAGCCACTGATTGATTTGTTCAAGGAGAAGAAGTTCCATCATAAGAGCTAATCATATGACTTATGTATGGACTTCGTTATCCTAGACGATGGTTCCCAACCAGAACTCGGTAGTGTTTTATCATAAGACTACTAGGTGGTCATGCTTGTCTTGGACAACGTGTTCACATGTTTGTAGGAGAACCAGCTCATGTTTTGGAGCTTACTATCGTAGTTCATTCCCAAGAATCTCGCAACGTCGTCTCGTCGATTCGTGTTGCAAACTTTTATTTTTCTTTCTAGACTCGATGAGTCTGGAATATCCTGACACCAACCAGAACTGAATCTCAGGCAGATATGATGGTTGGAGCATTTTCCAAGAACTATAATATCGGTCTCTCGATAACCGGTAAAGTGGATGTCGTGGTCAACACACCCAGCCGGAAGACCTATTGTTGTAGTATCTTGATTGAAGAAGTTGGCCACCTCCCCATAAGGACTTCGTAGGAATTACTCCCTAGTTGTTCCTTATGGACTTTTTGTGCTTCCGAAGTCCGACCTTTACTTGATGGCCATGTTGATGCTTTTAAGCATTGACCGTGGTACCTAGTACACCAAGGAGAACATTAGAAGAGGAGTGCTAAATGTCTCTCGGTCGATCATCCAGATTTTGCCCTTGACTCCGCTAAGGTGAAATCTAAGAAGTGTTATCTTCCTTTGCATCTGCATTGTCCATCGCTATTCATCATGGTAGTATGTGGTGTTGCCAGGATCCTTGACACGGATATTGGTAAAACCACGATGAATATGGGAATGCTCAAGTTCTTGAGAGCACGCACAAGCACTAGGTGTTATCCTCGACACTAACCGGGATTGCTCCCAGTGTTCTTGGTTATGTTATACACTCTCAAAGAGTAGATTTACTCTCTACTGTTGGGTTTCTTCCCAGTTACCAGAATCATTCCCAGCATTTGCATTTTGTTGCCAGCTTGCACCACCATCGTGCCAACTTTCCATTGGTTTCCCATCTCAGCAACTGATGTTCAGGATTATTTTCAGAAGTGGACTTGCCATGGGTCCCATCCATTTCCGGTGATAAGCAAAATCAACCTTGGCATTGTCTTTTACAAGGCAGTCCACATCATCCATTCTAGATGGAGCATGTCATTCTTTCGGACTCCGTCAAATGACCGATTGTGATTTGCCTTAGGTTGGTATAGAGAATTTCAATAATCTCTATATCAAAAGTAATTCTTTTTGCCACTTAAGAGAATAACTCTACGAGTCACCTTCGCTAAGGTGCCCTGTCTGGTGACATCGATCACCATCTTCTTGGGTGTGGAATTGGTTGCCTACCAAGTGAATCTTCATCGTTTGTCTCACTCCATCCCTATGGATGTATGTTCCGTGTCTCAGCTCAAGAGATGTTTCAACGTCTCACTCCATGAGTTGATCTTGAGTTGCTCGATTTTTTTCTGGAGATTAATTTTGTAAAGTTTGTTTCGTCGTCACTGTGTTGGACAAGACCTCGAAAGCCAGGATGTCAGGATCAACATGATGCAAGCAATCAACATTCATATGAAGGGCAGTTGGATCATGAAGATTGTGTTAGCTCGTGTCCCCTCTGATTTCTTACACTACGCTTGAATCTCGGGACGAGATTCTTGTTTAGTGGGGGTGAGTTGTCACAGCCCTAGACCAGCCCTTGCCTGTCTTGCTTGGTCATCATGTTGCATCATGTTTACCTTTCTTAGAAACCTGAATTGGGGATTGTTTTAAACCCTAGCACCAAAAGAACCCACCTAGGTTCAACCTAAAAATATTTTCATTGTACCCAAAGTGCCTCAAGAAAAGTTCATGATTTTTGGTTAAGGTAGAAACCTCTGCCAAAAATGATGAATATATTTCTAGGACATTTTTGGATTTTTGAATTAACTCATATTGTATTTGAGTTGGAGCAAATAAATCCTATAATTATTTTTATTGCTCCAATTATTCTGGAAACATTTTGTGGAGTTTTGGAATAATCTATATTGCATCCACAAATAATTTCAGAGGAAACAAAAATGGTTTAGTGTTAGTACTAAATCAAAATAGAGCAAAAGAAATAGAAAACAGAAAGAAAATAAGGGAAAGGGCTTACCTGGCCTTACCTACCGGCGCAGCTGCGGCCCAGCACTGCTGGCCCAGCCCACGGCAGCCACCACCGCTGCCAGTCATCGCCTACCTCGCGCCAGAAGGACGCGAGGCACGTGGCCACCGTGCGCCGGCCACCTCCTGCCTGCCTGCGTGCACCCCTCGACGCTCTGGACGTCCCTGGCATCGCCACGCATCCCCCCTGGCCTTTTCCCCTCACTCTCTTCCTTCTCCCTTGTCCTCTCTCTCGTTCTTCCGCCATGGCCGAAACCACCACGGCCGCGCCGCCGAGCACCACCGTGGCCACAGCTTCCCCCTCGCCCCTCCGACGAGCCCCTGAGCTCCGCCGTGCCCCCCTCTTCCTCTTCTTCATGTCACACGGCGCCAGGAGCTCCCCCTCACCCGCAACGCCGTCGTTCCCCTCCTCTGCGTCCGGTGACCGCCGTCGACGATTCGCCGCTGGCTGGACCGCCCCGAGCCCGCTGATCTCCTATTCGGCATCGCCGTGAGCTCCTCTTCTCTTCCCCTTACTTCTTGCCCTCGATTTCTTCCCCTAACTAGCTGCCCGCCGGACCCGAGAGCTCATCGCCGCCGGCGATGTCACCGCCGTCGCTGCAGCCACCGGGGCTTGAAAACGAGCCCGGCACCGTGCTCCGCACCCTCCCACGAGTCGAAAACCTCCACCTGCTCGTCCTACGGTGCACCTCATCGCCGTTCCGAGCACGCCCGAACTCCGGCCACCGCACTTCCCTCGCCGCCGTCGATCTGGTCCTCACCGGCGCGAGCTGATGGCTCCGTTGGATGCGGACGAGGACCAGCATCACGCCAAGCCCCTCCGCCGCTCTTTTCATTGCCGGAGGCGGATTTCCGACGCCCTCCGCCGCGTTCAGCCTCGCCGGCGGCTAGCCGCCGGTCGTTTGGCCTCTCTAACCGGAGGTTTGACCTCCCCCGAGTCACTGACAAGTGGGCCCTGGCCCCTGCTAATTTAAATTAAGTTTTCTGTTAAGCTTAATTAACCCTTTTGACACTGACGTGTGGGCCCTCGCGCCTAATTAGGTTAGTCTAATTTTCCTGTTTAGATTAGTACTAATCCTGTGGACCCCACGTGCCAGTTTTGACTTTGGTCAAGTCAACGTTGACTGGTCCCACCTGTCATACACACAAACCAGCCCTTAGTCACTGACCAGTGGGCCCCACTGGTCAGGTTTGACTTGGACCAGCCACTGTTGACTGCTGACATCACAGTGACGTCATGCTGACGCAATAAGTGTTTTCTGGAATTTTAAATAAATCAGAAATGATTTATTTATTTCATAAAATAGCTAAAACTTCTAAAAAATCACAGAAAATAATCTATAAGTCAGATGGAAATAATTTATATATGAAAATTGATCAGAAAAATTCAAGGAATCTGTTTATGGCATTTTCATGCATGTTTGAAGAAGTTAAACCTGCTGATCAGGTCAAATCAATTAAATGGCATTTAAATAATCACATATGGAGTTTGAATTTGAATCTTGGTTTCAAACCAACTTCATTTAACCTGTTGCTAGTTGCATTAGCTCAAATCACAACATAATGCCATGTCATGATCATGCATCATATTGTGCATTGCATTGATTGTGTTTCTTTCTCTGTTGCCGGTGTTGTTCCCTTTCAGTAGACGTGTTCCGACGATGTGATCGATGACACCGATGAAGACCCAATGTTATCTTCAGAAGTGCGAGGCAAGCAAAACCCCATTGAGCATTACGATACAATCCCACTCTCTCGCTCTTGCTCTCTTTAAATGCATTAGGACAACAACGCTTCAACTGTTACCTGCTGCGGTAGTTGAACCCCTTTTCCACTGCATGACCTGTCATTGCCACAGTAAATAGTTGAAACCCACTAGTATGAGTAGGAGTTGTTTGAGCCATGTTGTGCCTACTCATTCATGCTATCTGGTTATGCCTGCTATTGCTTAGAGTTGTGTCAGGTCTGATTCATCGGGGATGAATTGGAATGGTGATGAACATGTCCTAATGTGTGTGAGCTAAGTGTGTGAACACGATTTGGTAAAGGTAGCGATGAGAGGCCATGTAGGAGTACATGGTGGGTTGTCTCATTGCAGCCGTCCTCAGGAACTGAGTTCTGTGTTGGTTGATCCATGACCAGTTACTACCATGCATTGGGCCCAAAACCAATGGACCCTCTCGACTTATTAACTGCCCTTGTCCTCTGTCCAGGAGTTGCAACTAGTTTCTAGTGTTTGTAGTTTACTGAAGGTCATGCGCAGCGCTGACCCTCGGGGTGGTCTGTGACGCGGCAGGTACGTGGCACGGTGTACCGATCGCCCGTTTGGTGATGCGGGAACCCTGTACACATCGTTTGGGGCCGTGAGCGACACCCCGGCCGGATCTCCCCACGGATGGAAACCAAATAGGCGATAAACCTGGACTAGAGACTTGTGTGGTTAGTCAGGTCGTGGCCGAGACCCTCGTCGGGCCTCCGCTTGAAGGTTGCCGAGTACATGTCGTGTAAACGGCGGTAAGTGGTGAGAGCGTGTGTGAAGAAGTACACCCCTGCACGGTTATATATGATCTATTCGAATAGCCGTGTCCGCAGAAATGGACTTCTGGGTTGCCTATAACAGTTCATAGACAAGTGAAAGTGGATACTCTAAAACACGCAAGATAAGCGTGAGTGCTATGGATGGCCTTCTCATAGGGAGACGGGAGCGGATCCATAGTGGTGTATTGATTGGTGGATATGTGGACTCGTGTGGGCCACCTCAAAAGAGTTACTTGCAGTAGTAGTTCAGGATAGCCACCGAGTTAAAGCTGGCTTGCTGCAGTCAAACTCCACCACCCCTTTGTTGATACTGATGCATATGTAGCTAGTTCTGATGTAAGTCTTGCTGAGTACCTTTGTACTCACGTTTGCTTAATTTATGTTTTTGCAGAGAGACTCCAGTCTCACTAGTGGTTCCGCGTGGACTTCGACGTTTAGCTTGTTACCTCAGCTACGATCTTGTACCCTTGGGAGGGTCTTGTAGATAGTCAGGCTTCTCAGCCTTTTTCATTTGTAGTTGTCTGTACTCAGACATGTTATGCTTCCGTTGCCTGTATGCTCTGTATGTTGGGCATGTGACCTCTGTTTGTAATAAATGCTATGGTGGCTCTTCTGGGCCTTTATCTATATGAGTTGTTGAGTTATGTGATGATGCCATGTTGTACAGCACATACTTGCATGTTATGCGTACGTGTAATGTGTATTGCTATGTGTGGGATCCGACACCTAGTTGTTTACCTTTGGTAGCCTATCTTACAGGGAAATGTCTCCTAGTTCTTCCACCGAGCCTTGGTAGCTTGCTACTGCTCCGGAACACTTAGGCTGGCCGGCATGTGTCCTTCTTCGTTCCTGTGTCTGTCCCTTAGGGGAAATGTCACGCGTTGTTCCTTTAAGTCCTTGTAGCTCGCTACGACTTGGGTTCATACGTTGATGACCGACACGTTCGTTGCTGGGTCATGTATGCCTGTCTCTGTAATTTAGTGCCACTTTTGGTTTATAACTAGTCATGTCGGCCCGGGTTCTCTGTCATATGGATGCTAGCGACACTATCATATACGTGTGCCAAAATGCGCAAACAGTTCCGGGCCAGGTAAGGTGGCACCCGTGGGAATACCGTGCGTGAGGCCGCAAAGTGATATGGTGTGTTACAGGCTAGACCTGTGTGACTTAGGATCGGGGTCCTGACATTCTCGATCTATGCCAAAACCACAAACACCTTCGGAGAAACCTGCAGAGCATCTTTATAATCACCCAGTTACGTTGTGACATTCGATAGCACACAAGGTGTTCCTCTGGTATTCGGGAGTTGCATAATCTCGTAGTCATAGGAACATGTATAAGTCACGAAGAAAGCAATAGCAGTAAAACTAAACGATCAAGTTGCTAAGCTAATGGATGGGTCTTGTCCATCACATCATTCTCCTAATGATGTGATCCAATTGATCAAATGACAACTCATGTCTATGGTTAGGAAACATAACCATCTTTGATCAATGAGCTAGTCTAGTAGAGGCATACTAGGGACACTCTGTTTCGTCTATGTATTCACACATGTACTATGTTTCCGGTTAATACAATTCTAGCATGAATAATAAACATTTATCATGATATAAGGAAATACAAATAACAACTTTATTATTGCCTCTAGGGCATATTTCCTTCAAATACTGCTACCTGTGAAGTTCAAGCACTGGTACCACAGAAGTTCAAAAACACTGTTGTAAGGAAAAATATATGTGACATTATTAGATAGTCCGACTCCTACCTGTGAAGTTCAAGTACTTGTACAAACATAACTTCACCATCAGTGCGAAGAAGCAAGTTTCATTTTTTTAATCCATGCAGACCAGTGCCCGTCGATGGCGAAAGCTATACCACAATCATTCCCAAAAATCGTCCACAAGCTATGCCGTTGGCACATCCTGAAGAAGTTCAAGGAATACCTCGCGTTACTGTACAAAAAGTATAAAACATTCAAAGAGGAGTTCAAAACAATCTTGAATTGGCCGCTAATGCCAACGGAGTTTGAAGCTGCCTGGGTTGCACTCGTGCAAAGGTACAACCTGTAGAACGACGAGATAATGATGCAGTTGTGGAGTGATAGGAAAAATGTGGATATCAGCATATACAAGAACATTTTCTGTGCCAGAATGACTTCTACACAACGAAGCGAGAGAATGAATCACGTACTCAAGAGAGGGTTTGTCAAGGGGACCCAGAACCTGCACAAGTTTTCTAGGAGGGTAAATGCTTGCATACAAACTCGGCTGCAAAAGGAGAACGAGCAAACAATGACCAACGTGGAATTAAGACAAAAAAAACTCCCCCACCATATTGTGACTTCCTTCAACTTGTGTACTTTGTGTTTCAAAAATGAAACCCATGACTCTGCTTGGACTAATATCTTATTTTTTGACATGTGCAGACCAATCCTGTGACAAAAACAACTTACGGCCACGAGGAAGACATGGCTATCAGGTAGACGAGAGCCATGTACAGCGAGATGAGGACTAGGATGAGAAAAGCCACGCTATTTCGCGCAAAGCCTACAGCCGAGCCCACCAAGTACCTTATGTACTACTGATACGTCTCCAACGTATCTACTTTTCCAAACCCTTTTGCCCTTGTTTTAGACTCTAACTTGCATGATTTGAATGGAACTAACCCGGACTGACGCTGTTTTCAGCAGAACTGCCATGGTGTTGTTTTTGTGTAGAATAAAAAGTTCTCGAAATCGCTTGAAAATCAACGGAGAATTATTTTGGAAAATATAAAAAATACATGCAAGAAGATCCACACCAGGGAGCCTTGGGCCTGTCCATGAGGGTGGGGGGCGCGCCCCCCTACCCAGGGCGCCTCCTGCCTCGTGGGCCCCCTGGTGCTCCACCGACGTACCCCTAGATCCTATATATTCCGTTTCGGGGAGAAAAAAATGAAGGAGAAGGAATTATCGCGTTTCACGAGACGGAGCCACCGCCAAGCCCTAATCTCTCTCGGGAGGGCTGATCCGGAGTCCGTTCGGGGCTCCGGAGAGTGGAGATCGTCACCATCGTCATCATCAACCTTCCTCCATCACCAATTCCATGAGGCTCACCGCTGTGTGTGAGTAATTCCATCGTAGGCTTGCTGGACGGTGATGGGTTGGATGGGATCTATCATGTAATCGAGTTAGTTTTGTTAGGGTTTGATCCCTAGTATCCACTATGTTCTGAGATTGATGTTGCTATGACTTTTCTATGCTTAATGCTTGTCACTAGGGCCCGTGTGCCATGATTTCAGATCTGAACCTATTATGTTTTCATGAATATATGTGTGTTCTTGATCCTATCTTGCAAGTCTATAGTCACCTACTATGTGTTATGATCCGGCAACCCCGAAGTGACAATAATCGGGACCACTCCCGGTGATGACCATAGTTTGAGGAGTTCATGTATTCACTATGTGTTAATGCTTTGGTCCGGTATTATATTAAAAGGAGGCCTTAATATCCCTTAGTTTCCAATAGGACCCTGCTGCCACGGGAGGGTAGGACAAAAGATGGCATGCAAGTTCTTTTCCATAAGCACGTATGACTATATTCGGAATACATGCCTACATTGCATTAATGAACTGGAGCTAGTTCTGTGTCACCCTAGGTTATAACTTCTACATGATGAATTGCATCCGACATAATTTCCCATCACCGATCCAATGCCTACGAGCTTTACCTATATTGCTTGTTGCTTATTTACTTTATGTCGCTACTATTACAAAAACTACAAAAACACTATCGTTACTTTTATTGCCGCTACCGCCACTATCATATTACTTTGCTACTAAACTATCTTGCTGCAGATACTAAGTTTCCAGGTGTGGTTGAATTGACAACTCAGCTGCTAATACTTAAGAGTATTCTTTGGCTCCCCTTGTGTCGAATCAATAAATTTGGGTTGAATACTTTACCCTCGAAAACTGTTGCGACCCCCTACACTTGTGGGTTATCAAGACTATTTTCTGGCACCATTGCCGGGGAGCATAGCTCTATTCTTTAAGTCACTTAGGACTCAAAAACCAAGATCTTACCCTCAACTACGAGGGGAGGTAAGGAACTGCCATATAGCTATGCACTTGATTCTCCTTCTGTTATGAGTAAACTTGCGACACCTACTCCTGCTATTGAATCTGATATGTCGTATGTTCTTGATGATGCTACTTCTGCTATGTATGATGAAACTACCTCTATGCTTGATACTGCACCACTAGGTGAATTTCTAGACGAACAAATTGCTAAGGTTAGGGAGAGTGCAAATGTTGAAACTGATGATATTTATGAAAGTGATGATGAAACTACTCCCAATTGATATGAATTGCCTGTTGCTCCTAAGGGTTATGTTATGGATGAAGAAAATGCTAGAAACTTTCTTGCTTGCAAGGATAGATATGATCTTAAGAAATAATTAGCTAAGCTGAAATAAAAGTCCTTGAATGCTAGAATGAAACATGACCCTGCTTTTGCTACATCACCTATATGTGTCACGGATAAGGATTATGAATTCTCTGTTGACCCTGGTTAATTACTTTGGTTGAATCTGATCCTTTCCATGGTTATGAGTCTGAAACTATTGTGGCACATCTTACTAAGTTGAATGATATAGCCACCCTGTTTACCAATGATGAAAATATTCGTTACTACTATATCCTTAAGCTATTTCCGTTCTCGTTAAAGGGTGATGCTAAGACTTGGTTTAATTCTCTTGATCCTGGTTGTGTGCGTAGTCCCCAGGATATGATGTATTACTTCTCTGCTAAATATTTTCCCGCTCATAAGAAACAAGCTGCCTTACAGGAAATATATAACTTTGTGCAAATTGAAGAAGAGAGTCTCCCACAAGCTTGGGGGAGGCTTCTCCAGTTACTTAATGCTTTGCCTGATCATCCTCCTGAGATGCATGATACACTTGATGTCTTTTATAATGGACTAACCAATGCTTCCAGAGACCACCTGGATAGTTGTGCTGGTTGTGTTTTCAGGGAAAGAACAGTTGAACAAGCCGAACTACTATTGAATAATATGCTGGACAATGAAAATAATTGGACACTTCCTGAACCAGCCCCTAAGCCAACTCCGAAGAAAAGAGGTGTTCTATTTCTCAGTCCTGAAGATATGCAAGAGGCAAAGAAATCTATGAATGAAAAAGGTATTAAAGCTGAAGATGTTAAGAATTTACCACCTATTGAAGAAATACATGGTTTTGAGTCTTGACAACCCGACACAGGTAGTAAAGGTAAATTCTCTTTATAGATTAGATGAAGGTGATATTCCTCGTTATAAGTCTCCTAGCCAATGTTTAGATGAGTTTGACAATTTCATTGTGAAACAAGAAAACTTCAATGCTTATGTTGGTAGACAATTACAACATAATGCTTATATGATTGAACGCTTGAGTGATTATCTGTCTAGAGCTAAAGGTGAACTGAAACTTATTAGTAAACATGCTTCTATGGTCACCACTCAAGTAGAACAAGTACTTAAGGCTCAGAACAATTTGCTCAATGAATTAAATAGTAAGAATAATGACTATGCTGTTAGAGTTGCTACTAAAGGTGGTAAAATGACTCAGGAACCTCTGTATCCTGAAGGACACCCTAAGAGAATTGAGCAAGATTCTCAGAGAGCTAATTTAGATGCACCTAGTTCTTCTAAAAGGAAGAAAAAGAAAAATGATAGGACTTTGCATGCTTCTAGTGAACCTGTAGCTGCTACACCTGAGAATCCCAATGATATATCTATTTCTGATGCTGAGACACAGTCTGGTAACGAACATGAACCCAGTGATAATATTAATAATGATGTTCATGATGATGCTCAACCTAGCAATTATAATGATGTAGAGATTGAACCCGCTGTTGATCTTGATAACCCACAATCAAAGAATCAACGTTATGATAAGAGAGACTTTGTTGCTAGGAAGCACGGTAGGGAAAGAGAACCATGGGTTCAGAAACCCAAGCCTTTTCCTTCGAAACCATCCAAGAAAAAGGATGATGAGGATTTTGAGCGCTTTGCTGAAATGATTAGACCTATCTTTTTGCGTATGAGTTTGACTGATGTGCTTAAAACAAATCCTTATGCCAAGTATATGAAAGATATTATTACCAACAAAAGAAAGATACCTGAAGTAGAAATTTCCACCATTCTTGCCAATTACACGTTTGAGGGTGGAATGCCTAAGAAATTAGGAGATCTAGGGGTACCTACTATACCTTGCTCCATTAAGAGAAACTATGTTAAAACTGCTTTGTGTGATCTTGGAGCTGGTGTTAGTGTTATGCCTCTCTCTTTATATCGTAGACTTGACTTGAGTAAGTTGACATATACTGAAATATCTTTGCAAATGGCTGATAAATCAACTGCTATACCTGTCAGTATTTGTGAGGATGTACCCGTTGTAGTTGCAAATGTTACCACTACTAGGAAAAGGCCTACTAATGGCGCACCTATTTTGGCCATTAATGGCGCATTAGTGGTGCGCCATTAGTGCCACGCCATTAGTATATTTTACTAATGGCGCACCTCTAGTATCTGGTATACTAATGGAGCACCGCAGATGCGCCATTAGTATATACCACGGTGCACCATTAGTATGCCTCCCAGGGGGCCATATATACCCAGGTGCTTTGGCATACTAATGGCGCACTACTGCCAGATGCGCCATTAGTAACTTTGGCATACTAATGGCGCACTGTTGGATGATGCGCCATTAGTATCCTTTGGCATAATAATGGCGCACTGTGATGTGATGCGCCATTAGTATGAATATTATGTTTTTATTTCTTTTTTAATTTTCTGTTTTTTGCACAGGTTACAAAATGTATTATTGGACAGAATATAGACAACACCAGCACACAGCAACAACAGATTCATCGAATACAATAGAAGATTAGTCTCTGAATACAATTCATCATATTAGTCTCCGAATACAATTCATCATATTAGTCTCCGAATTGAAAAGACCGAACAAAGATAGAACATTATATTACAAGTCTCGAGACCGCGAGTAGCGAGTTTGTCTTCACATTACAAGTCGATATCGATCATCTAAACTACCATCACATAGAAGAGAGCTGCAGTCACCACGATGAGCATCATCACGATGAAACTCGTCTTCATCCGGTTCCTCCAACGCTCCCTCCCCTCTCCCGCTAGATAGCGGGCGTATCTAGATTCCGCCTCGGCCCTAGTGGTGTACCCTTTGTAACTGTTACCGCTGAATCGGTGAACCTGTCTCCGACACTCCTCCCAGTCATCGTAGACTCTGGGAACCTTACCCTTGTACACGACATACGACGGCATCGCTATGCACTAGCCAAACGAAACGTTAGTACCAATTCACAGACAATACATAAGCAATATATAAGTATGCAACAGAACAATCGGATGAGAAAAGCAAGACATTAATAGCATCGATTACATCTAAGTTGAACGACAGTCGAAACCAAAGAGACATACTACAAGTTCATTAAAGTTTAATTACAACATGAGCCAATCGATGTTTCAGAACTAGACACAGCATCACTACTTTCGACTCGACTCAAGGGACCGGATCGTGGATGAAGCCGCCGTCTATCGTGGGAGTCATGAAATCGCGGGCGTTGTCATCCTGTATTTGTAGCATTGTGTCGATGTCACTGTTGGACGGTTGATTTCTGAGGTAGAACTGCCCCGAGGTACGAAGGACATCTTGATGGATGATTTCCGCAAACTCCGACTGGATGTGAAAGAATTCTTGTCTGATGTCCGCGTCCTGGATTGCCGAGCACTCGCGGCCCAATCTTTGAGTTTAATCGGTAGCAGAAGTTGATGATGGTCCCGTACGATCGCCCGCATGTGATGGATGGCGTAGTAGGTACCCTTCTGACCGCCAGGCGGCTGCTTGACGCAGCAGAACGTCGTATTGTGGGAGAACATGTGCTTACCGTACTTACGAATATGCCTGGTGAAGGTGCCTCTAGATTTGGCGTAGCCGGGGAGAACATCATCAAGAACCTTTTTGACATTTGTGTAGTCTACGTTCGACTGACGGTCCGAGTCGAAATACGTGGCCATGGAATATTTGGGGCTTAGGAGGATGAGCGTGCAATGTGTGTCACTGCAGAATACACGGAATGTTAAAAGAAAAACGATCAAAATCTAAGAATTCATATGTTACGGGGCGGTTGAGGGGAGGACTTACTCGGGAAAGTAAGGCACGAGGAAGTTATCCTTATCTCGGTTTGCCAGAATGACGCCTTCGAGGTAAGAACTCGCGACTTGCCAGTCCCCAGCGCTGCCCAAGATCTTGGCACGCATGTAGAAGGGGCCGACTATCACGATGTCCGGGGTCTTGTCGTGAATGATCCGCATCTCCATACTCAGCGAAAATAGCCGAACGAAGGTGTAGTGCAGCGGATGAAGGTTCAACATAGCGTAGATGTCATCAAACCGCAGGACGATCGTACCCACGATGGAGTTATCCACAAAGCCCTTGCCCTCTCACACCTTGGCCGCGAAAACCGGGTATGCCATATCCTTCTCTCTGAGACGCCGCTTCTCCAAAGAAAGAACACTGTCATGCAGACTCCGCATAGCACCTGTTGCAGCATCGAGCATATTTCTCGGTAGCATCGGCCTACCCGCCACATGCACCCTCCTCATTACATCCTCAGGTGAAGGTGGCCCGTCCTGAGCACGGATCGTACTCGGTGCCGGCTGGCTCGCACCCTTGTTAGTCTTTCTTTTGCGTGCCTTTTTCTTCTCCTGTAATGGGACCGAGTTCTGCTCACAGACCGCCTTCTTGAGTGTGTTTTGGCTGATAATATTTCGCACCTCGCCTATCTGAGGCTCGGTGAAGTCGGCAGCTGGAGGCGTCTCCTGAGAACTGAACGGCAGACGACGCCTGTTGCAACTTGGTTTCTCTGCGATACCAGCTAGATCGTGCACGTCTTTTGTAGGGTTGGGTTTTTGAGAAGGGGGCCCCATGAAGTCGCCACCGTACCCATGATCGGCAAAGTACTGATCAACGTTGGCAAATGTATCGTCGTCTTTGTCGTCGTCGTCGTTCGGATCCTGTGCCATATGCATGTTTGGATCCAGTGGCATAGGGATGTCCGACACCGTTGCGGCGGTCTTGCCATGGGGCTGACTTGGCGCCGACATGACTGGTGGTGTTGTCTTTGGGGTGGTGTCCCCCACCCCCAAACGAATCTGGCTCTTCGGCCAAAGCAGGGGCCAGCTCAGGCACGCGCTGAGGGTCATCACGTCATCTTCTTCGGGCCCGACGGGTCGAATCGGAGGTAACAACTCGTCGCAGCCTGGCAGCACCCGAACCAGTTGAACCCTATACAAGTTGGGTGGCATCCTAGTACCATGGAAGACGGGGTTGCCCGGTTGAACGATTTTGCCCTTGGCGACATCGACCAACTCGTTGTTCACGAAGTGCAGGAGAGTGCATGGAACGTCGGCGGTGCCCTGCGAAAACATGTAGGGCATCAGGGATGCCCAGTCAAAGGCAAGGAGATGAAGTCCTCGGCCGAGAGGCTTAATTAGTTACTGTGATGATGGCGTCGAGCTCGGCTAATGTCGAGGCACCGCCAACGGCGGGCGTGCAGTTGACGGAAGGGCCGCTTGCTGCAGAGGTGCCGGCCGGTGTACACCCGGGTGCATTAAGCTCCCGTGCTGGCGTCGGAGACACCAATGGCGCCTCCGCCGGAGACACCAATGGCCCCGCCATCGCGTTCTGCGAATTGCTGGCCGTGAAGCTGGGAATCGGGGGCGGCCCCTGTTGGCCGCCCGCAATCCACGCCTGCAACCCCTCGATCAAGGTAGGCACAATGGCGGTGATCGTCGCTCCCAGTTGTTGTTGCACTTTCTCTTGGACAATCTCCGGAATCCGCGTCACCTGTGCCTTGAGTTCTTGAACCTCGCGCGACTGGCTTTCCGAGCTGGTCTTTTTCTCCTTTCGCCCACCAGCGTTATAGTATGACGACCATTTTGTGGACAAGCCTTTGCCGGCCACACGACCAGCTGACGACGGCTTACTGAGCTTATCCTTTTTCTTCATTACATTCAACGCCCTATTTAGAGTGGTGTCCCAAGGGTTGCTCTTAGTCGACCCCGCGCTACTGCTTTCAGTCGCCTGTGGAAGGAATGTGAACCATTTAGAAATTTGGCTTCATTAATTGGAATGCAACCATATGGAGCTAATTACGCGGGGGTGTATTCCTTACCAGAACAAGCTCAAGCGCCCTGGTCTTCGGATCTGTGGTAAGCTCCTTTGTTTTCGGGTCCTTCTTGTACCGGGCCCTGACAAAGTTCCTGGTCTGCTTGTCACCGTATTTATCGAAGAGGGGCGGTAGGCCTTGCTCGGCACGGTCCGCCTCCTCCTTGTCCCATATAGGCTCCGCCATTCTTTAACCGCCGGGACCGAGTGTGTGTCCCCCTAAGTTCAGCTCCCGCATTTCTTTCCCCCACTGACTTGATTCGGAGGTTGCGGTGCTCGAGCACTTGATCTTGAAGTCGTTGTAGTCATCTTCGGTGATCGAAGGATTTTTCTCCTTGATCTTCTCATAACTCTCACCTTTCTCGATCATTCTCTTCACCGTGCTTCTCCAAGTAGACAGGGCCGTGCTCATCCTCGTGAGGGCAGCATTGTTCACTTTATTCCCTTTGAGGCTTGTGTTTTCAAATTCAGCGGGGAACTTGTATCGTTCGTGCAGCTTCGTGAAGAGGAGGTTGCGCAAATTCCCTCGGTCAGGATGCCTCAGGTTCTCGGTGTTGATCGAGACGGTGCTCCGGAGAATGCACCCGAGCTGAAGCGAGTACCCCTTGACTATTCGTTCGGGCGCCGTTGGATTCCCGTCGGAGTCTACTTCAGTAAATTCCTCCTTGACGGTGCGGAGCACGGTCGGGCGCCGGTCCTTCCGTTGCCTCTTCGGTTGGATGCCATCTGTGCGTGCGCTGCCATCATCAGTGGTGGCATCCTCGGCGGCACCATCAGTGGTGGCATCCCCGACGGCACCATCAGTGGGGTCATCCTCGACGGCACCATCAGTGGTAGTGTCAGGATCAGTGGGGAAGGCGGCGTCCTCATACAAGTGAGGTTGTTCCTCCATCTCCTGAGACACCTCCCAGAATGCCTTGCCGCCCGAACCCCCGGCCTCATTGTT
Organism: Secale cereale; assembly: GCA_902687465.1. Lineage (NCBI taxonomy): Eukaryota > Viridiplantae > Streptophyta > Magnoliopsida > Poales > Poaceae > Secale > Secale cereale. Next base: position 27,542,135 of record LR738714.1, read on the forward strand.
GTTGGCCATGTTTCTCTCTAAATAGGAAAAAAGTTTGGTCAAAAAGTTGGTTATTGTCAAGGAACAAGATCATGGTCTCATCATTTAGGGTTTGTCGACACCGAGGCATCCTAAAAGCTAAGCTTTTATCATTGAGGGTTTTTCGACGCCGAGGCACCCTAAAAGCCTAAGCTTTCATCATTTAGGTTTTTATCGACACCGAGGCACCCTAAAAGCCAAGGTTTTATAATTTATGGTTTGTCGACACCGAGGCATCCTAAAAGCTAAGCTGGGAAGGAGAATTCTAAGTTGGGCCTAATCACTTGGCTCTATTGCCGCCTATGGTTTAATGCAGCAAGAATAAAGGGGCAGTTGATCCTACTTAATTAACTACTAAGATACCCCGGCCCATGCATTAGTCACAAGTACCACATATGTCCTATTTTTAGCAAAGTCATGCTAAAATTCACGGAAAATTTCAGCATGACCTTTGTTGAAAATAGGACATATGTAGTACCCGAATTTGCCGGGACGGAAGTTAATCGAAATTCCAGCAAACTCAAGGGCCTCTCGGGGTACCTGCAAAACCATCACGACACGATGGTCGGAGACAAAACCTAGCAAACTAGCAAAATCATCATCTTTACAAGTCTTTCTCAATGTAAAAATACGCAGTTCACAAATTTTGGCACAAGAAGTCCAGTTCATGCCGTAGCAACAGTGCTTAAAACAGTTGGCCAAACAAAAAATTTAACAGTAATGTGCATTGACTTTTTCTTTAAAAGGTTATACTTGAAGAACTAAGCTCCACGTCCACTACAAACAAGTTTCAGTTCCATGTTTGGCACTTGCTGTCCGACACAAGCCACAACCCCCTTCAACATTCAGCAAGTGCACGAAACAAACGCATGTTACAAGACAAAAAACAGATTGGCGCATCAATTGGAAGCCATCCATCATATATCATCAGAAAAAGGCTAGAGAGAATTGGGGAAACAAAGGTGAACCTCTCTGTTCTTGCACTCCTTGTAGTTGTCGAACTGCTGCTGGCACTTGCTCTCGTCCTGGTTGGTCTCCAGACCTGGAGACACGACACATCTTCAGAGATTTCATGAAATACACACGAAACAATAGACAACTCGTTCTCTGATCACTAACAAAGGACTGCTAGTAACTTCAGCTCTTCTTGAGCATCATCTTACAAACAAGAAACAACTCAACAACAAACAGGTTGGTTCACTTGTAGAAGTGTGTCTGCCACTATGGTTGCAAGTTTTTGCGCACTTTAAATAACACTAAGGCCACTGACAAGGCAAAAGATCATCACTAGGCTAAAAGATCAACTAACAACACTTTCTGCAACTAAGCCGAGCTACGAACACAAACATCACTAAAAAAGGACTGCTAGCAAGTGAACATCTACATCACAAATGTCAAGTAACCAACCAACCACCCTATTTGAGATCGCTGTCAGCTCATGTCTCAAACATGGTACTACATGGACTGACTAGTACAGATACTACACCCTGCCAGAGGACCTTCACACACAGTGTTCTTCTTGTTCATCTTAACTAGTACAGATATTTTTCATCAGTGCAAGCACTTGATTAGAGATAAGCAGTGGTATGACATGAACTCTAAATCACAAGCTCTTGTAAACAGTAGTATAACATCATCATAGATATAAACTGTAGTGTTGCAAGAGCTCAAAATCTTGCAGCGATAAGCATGTCCTAAACTGCCATTCCCAAGTAAAATAATATGCTTTGAATAAAGAACATAACAAACTCATGCAGTAACCACATTGAGCATCTAAAACAGAAGTGGCATGAACAAGAATCAGTTGTTTACCTCATCAGGTGTCTATCATAGCATACACATTCAGCTTATTCGATGACAATGGCCTAAACGATGCCCGATATTAACCTTAATTGCAGAAGTTTCCTACTAGCACCCAAATACTCAGGGTAAGATCACTGAGTTGACCACACAACATATTGCATCTAATCCTACTTTGTTTGCTCAAGAAGAAGAGTAAAACTATCTACTCCTACTTTATTTGCTCCCCAAATGCAAGAATCCAAGGCAATAAAAAGAGGGCAGAAGCTACAATCTTCCTAGTCTAAACATCATCTGATCGATGAACACTTCAGAGATCGATGAACATTTTGGAGTGGGGGCGAGAAGAGGGGGGAGCCGCACCTTGGAAAGTGGGGGGCGACAGGACCCATGACGGCGAGGATCCTCCAAGACGACGTAGCGGAGCTTGGCGCAGCTCCTAGGCACGGTGACGGAGCACGGGGCGGTTGGTGGCCGCGGTGATGCGCGGCAGCCGCGCTCGGGGATGCGGGGGCCGCACAGGGTTCGGCCGGCTGGGCACGCCGCGGCGGAGGGCCGGTAGCGGCGGCTTGAACCCTAGGTCTCGCGCTCGGGAAGGGCTCCGGTGGTGGGCTCGGGGAGGAGGCGACGCTCGGGGGGAGGGAGGGGGTGGGTGGTGCGGGGGTGCGCGGGGGCGGCGGCGTCGGGGCGCTGGAGGGAGGGAGAGGGAAGGGGTTCTGGCAAGGGAGAGAGAGGGAGGGTGTGGTGGGGGACGATATGGATGGGGGAGATTACTAATGGCGCACCTCCACCTGGTGCGCCATAAGTACGGAGATTCTAATGGCGCACCTCCCCCTGGTGCGCCATTAGTATTGTGTTTTAGTTACTAGCCAGACTGGTCAGGTTATATCCCACCTAACCCAATCCCCATCAGAACACACCCACTAGCCCGACTGGTGAGCACGCAGCACACCCACCAGGAGGTCTTGCGTTCGATTCCCAGGGTCCCCAATTTTTTTTATGCATTTAAAATGCTGTTTGACACTTATTTGTGTTTAAATATGTTCAAACTTGTTTAAATCATAACAGTAATATTTTTTTATAAAACAGTAATAATTTTTTAAAAAATATCATCAAATTTCTTATTTTAAAATATTTATGAATATGAAAAAATATCATCAAATTTATTATTTTGAATCTATCATGAGTTCATGGGTCGGCGGCGGCGGTCGGTGGAGCGGGGGAGGGTGCGGTG
>LR738714.1:27545506-27562518 GCA_902687465.1 Secale cereale
GCGGTTGAGTAGGGGAGGGTGCGGGGGGTCGGCGGCGGCGGCCGGTGGAGCAGGGGGGTGCTCGGCGGCGAGGGGGACTGGATCTAGCGAGGTGGGATAGCGATCGAGATGGAGGGGGATCGAGATCGAGTGTCCATGAAATTTAAAAACATTCAAGAGTTCAAAAAGTGCCCATGAAATACAATCGAGAAATGAAGGCTACGATTTAAATACAATCGATCTTAGCTAGCTATCTGTTCACAATCTTCTTGCCCTTCTTTTTCGCAAATGGAGTTCTTCTATGGAAAGGACGTCCTTTAGGTAGGGTGGTCCTGCTTCTTCTTGCGGTGTATGCTGCTACTTCATCATCGTCATCATGTTCGATCCTCGGGTCGCCGTACTTGTCGAAGTTTTGCTCATTGGCTACTCCATCCATTCCGATGATCTTCCTTTTGCCTCTCCTCACGACAACACGACTGGGCTTTGACCGGTCGGTAATGAAGAAGCATTGGTCAACTTGGGAAGCCAGTACCCATGGCTCATTTTTTGCGGTGACGTTTGCGCCCGCGGTCTTGGATTTGGCTTCGGGTATAACCATGGTGGTGAAATACCGGTCTTCTTTTAGGACGCTATTGGCCCATCCGACACGGAACATCGGGACCTTCTCTCCAGCGTAGCTTAGCTCCCAGATCTCCCCGATCCTTCCGTAGTATCTGTCCTTGTTGTTACCGGTGTAGGATTCCATCGTTACCCCGGAGTTCTGATAACCATCGCTCTTCATGTCCTTGGCCTCGGTGTAGAATATGTAGCCGTTGATATCGTATGCCTCATAGGTCATCAGGTTGTGCTCGGCGCCCTGTGACAAGGCGAATATGAGTTGTTCTTCCGCAGAAGAATCCTCATGTAAAGGGTACGACAGAAGCTTCTGCTTGAACCAATGCGTGAAACATGAGTTGTGCTCTTTGATTATATCTCCATCCGTCCTCTGTTGGCCTCGGTCATTGTATGTCTTCTCAATAAAGGTTTTGTGCTCTACCACCCAAGGATCGACCACGTCTATGTGTTGTAGCGCGACTAGGTTTGCTCTTTCAAAGTCGGCGAGTCGACCCTCGAAGTCGACATGCATTTCGCGGCGACCCTCACGGTGACCCCATCCAGCGAGCCTACCGAGGTGCCTGTTGACGGGCAGACCAACGGGGTTCTCGATGCCTAGATAATTCGTGCAATAGGAGATGCACTCTTCGGTCAGAAAGCCCCTGGCTATGCTTCCCTCTGGACGTGATATGTTGCGAACGTATCCTTTGATGACACCATTCATCCTTTCGAACAGCATCATGCTGTGCAGGAACGTCGGCCCGAGTTGGATGATATCGTCCACGATATGGACCAGCAGATGCACCATAACGTCGAAGAATGCGGGCGGGAAGTACATCTCAAGCTCGCATAGTATCACCACGATCTCTTCCTGTAGCCTTCTGAGTTGCCTCACGCCAACCGACTTCCGAGAGATGACGTAGAAAAAGTTGCATAGGCCAAATAGCGTTTCATGGACGTGCACGTCCATGATCCGACGGATTGCAACTGGAAGTATCTGCGTCATCAGCACGTGACAGTCGAGAGACTTCATCCCGCTGAACTTCAGCTTCGCTGGGTCTAGGTATCTGCTTATCTTCCCCGCGTAACCGTAAGGAAGTTTTACTCCTACGAGGCAGGTGAAAAACTGCTCGATCTCCTCCTGACTTTGAGTGAAGCACGCGGGAGGGTAGTCATTTCCGGTCTTCTTGGCCTTTTTTCCTTTGCGACGACTTTCCGTGTCCTGCTTCGCATCATCATCATCATCATCATCATCATCATCATATATATAGCGTGAAGCTCCTGCCTGATGCCCATTGATTTCAAGTCTGCCCTTGCTTTCGGCCCATCTTTGGTCCTCTCTGGCATGTTGAGCAGGGTACCAAGCAGACTCTCGCACACGTTCTTCGTGATATGCATGACATCAAGGCTGTGAGGCACATGGTGGATCTTCCAGTACGGCAAGTCCCAGAAAACAGACCTCGTTTTCCATACCTTCAGTAGCGGCTCTGGCACCTTTTGCTTCTTTCCCGGCGCTGGCGCCTTTTGCTTCTTTCCCGGCAGTGGGCAATCTTTCCAATTTTTAAACAGCTCGTCTATTTCCTCGCCGCTCCTCGTACGCGTCCTCGGGGTTTAGTTTCACCATCGAACAGATCCTTGCGTTTTCTCCACAGGTCATCGTCGCGAAGCCACCTTCGATGTCCCATGAACACGGTTTTCGAAGACCCGGGATCTCTATCTAGCTGGCGATACGTTGTGTCATCCATGCACCTGACTCATCCAGAAAATCCTTGGAACACCTGCCCCGCGACATATCCGTAACCGAGATAGTCGTGCACCGTCGTGAGCAGCGCGGCTCTCATAGGGAAATATTCTTTCTCTGCGGCATCCCACGCATTGGCTGGCGTTTTCCACAGCCTGTCAAGCTCCTCTTTCAGCAGCCCTAGATACAGATTGATGTCGTTCCCTGGTTGTTTCAGTCCTTCAATTAGCATACTCATGTGAATGTACTTCCTCTTCATGCAGAACCAGGGGGGAAGGTTGTACATCCACACAAACACAGGCCAGGTGCTATGTGTGCTTCTCTGGCTGCCAAATGGATTGACTCCATCGGTGCTCGCGCCCAGCACGATGTTCCTTGGATCGTTCCCAAATTCTAGGTCTTCGAAGTTCAACGCTTGCCACTGGATCGCATCCTTAGGGTGACTCAGCATCTTGTCTTTTTTATCTATCTCCGGATCATTTGCGTCATCTTCTCGCTTCTTCTCCTCCCTATCCGCGTGCCAACGCAGGAGCTTTGCTACCTTAGGGTCCGTGAAATACCGCTGCAGACGAGGAGTGATCGGAAAGTACCACACCACTTTTCGAGGAGCTTTCTTCCTCTTCTTGTATTGAGTGACGCCGCACACCGGACATATGGTAGACTCCGCGTGCTCGTCCCGATAAATGATGCAATTGTTCATGCACACATGGTATTTCACGTGCGGTAAATCCAGAGGACACACGATTTTCTTCGCCTCCTCGAAACTGGTCGGGCACTTCTTCCCCTTGGGAAGACGTTCGTGCCAGAATGACATATTCTCGTCGAAGCATGCGTCGGTCATTTTGTGTTTTACCTTCATCTCCAGAGCCATGAGCGTTACTTTCAGGCGGGTATCCACGGGCCTGCATCCTTCGTACAATGGAGTAACCGCGTCTAACTCCAGTTGATCCATCTTGGCTTTCTCTCGGGCGGCAGCTCTTGCGTTATCCGTCTGCTTGAGAAGCTGCTCTTGAATATGAGGGTCCTGCACCCATCCCATCGATGGTCCAACGTCGTCTGCTCCGCCGGCATCATCATCTTCATGATCATGCCCGTCGTCTGCTCCGGCATCTTCCTCATCATCATGTAGTGCATCTTCTACATGATGACTGTGTACAACATCACCGTCGTGATCATCTCCTGGGGATTCTTCGTCTTCTCGCCCGCCCGAGCCGCGGTGGTTGTCTTGCTGCCCTTCCTCATTTCTTGCCCGACCCCCATGGACGACTTCGTAGTCATCTTCATCACCTTGCCACCGATAGCCATCCATGAAACCATGCAAGAGCAGGTGGTCCCGCACCTACCCAGAATCCGGGTCGGCAATAAGGCTCTTCAGCTTGCATCTTCAACACGGACATCTTATCTCCGTCTTGTTCTTTTGAAGCATCTCGGCCTTCGCGGAGCTTAGAAACCTATTCACAATGCCTTCGGTCATCGTGCGGACCATGGCCGCCTGCGGGGTAGAGCAAAATGATATTTTAGAACCAAGAAAAAATTTGGCATGACTTTCCCTAAAAATAGGACCAAAAAGAATGCTTAATGCCAAAATTCTCGCCGAAATGGAAATGAATCAACATTCCGGCAAAATATTGGCAACTATCGCATTTCAAATACCGGTACACCTCCAAACACAAACACATATGCAACACCACAAACATATGCAACACCACGAACATACATAGATCTAGCTAGGCCATAAAAAGTGCATGTGCACATTGTTGTAGGGAGAACAACATAAATATAGCTCCCCCCTTACTTACCTATCAAAACAAGGTAATTTAACCACTTAATTTGAATGAATCTCTGGTGGAAATGAGGTGACAAAGAGGAGGCACCCGAGACAAGGAGGAGGTGGAGAGAATGAAGTGGGGAGAAAGTGAGTGGGTAGGAGTGGCTCTCCAAAATATCTTGTTGGTGCCCACTTACTAATGGCGCACCACCTCAAAATGCGCCATTAGTAACCCAGGTTACTAATGGCGCACCTTCTGGTGGTGCGTCATTAGTAGTTTTGCAAAAAAAAAAAAAAACAGCGCACTATCCCAAAGTGCGCATTACTAGTTTAAACTAGTAATGGCGCACTGCAGTGCGCCATTAGTAGTTTTGCAAAAAAAGAATAAAAAATATAATTAAAAAACAACATTAGTGGCGCACTCTGTGACTGGTGCGCCATTACTAGTTACAACTAGTAATGGCGCCCTGTGTCCGGATGCGCCATTAGTATGTTTGGAAAAGGAATTTTTTTTGTTGATACTAATGGCGCACCCTGAGCTAGGTGCGCCATTAGTGTATTCACCTCTAATGACGTACCAGAAGGTGGTGCGCCATTAGTATATACTAATGGCGCACCGCTTGTCTGGTGCGCCATTAGTGTCAATCCCATCTATAGCCCTTTTTCTAGTAGTGTACTATTCTAACGGACTTTGTTATCCTTGATATTCCCGAGGACGATAGTATGACTATTATTCTTGGAAGAACTTTTTTGAATACTGTAGGGGCTGTTATTGATTGCAACAAATGCAATGTCACTTTTCATGTCAATGGTAATGAGCATACGGTACACTTTCCGAGGAAACAACCTCAGGTCCACAGTATCAATTATATTGGAAAAACTTCAACTATTACTATTGGAGGTTTTGAGTTTCCTCTTCCTACTATCAAGAAGGCATATGACATCATTATTGTTGGGGACATACATATCCCCATTGAGGTAACATAGTGTTATTCGAAAATTCTCCGGTTTCATGTTACTCGGAAAGAGTTTATTAACAAGACCTGATCAACCTTGTTAATGGATTCCTTTTGATGAACATGGGATAGGTGAATCTAGATAGCACAACCTTCTGTACTCCCCTTTTACCTTCTGTTAATTAGGATAAATAAAAGAAAAATAGTAATTTCTGTCCGTTTCCAGACTTATCCGTGCAATAAAAAAATATTACAAAAATAAAAGTTCTCCAAATGCCATGAAAATGAAATATGATTTTTTCTAGAATATTTGAGGAAATATGGCACTGAACACACAGCGAGGGGAGCCAACACGTGACCACGAGGGTCCAGGGCGCGCCCCCCTGCTCAGGGCGCGCCCCCTGCCTCGTGGGCCCCACGTGGCCCCCCTCCACTTATTCCTGCACCCATGCTCTTCTTCTTCCTCCCAAAAAATCCCCAACCAGCTCAAACCCGAGTTCTAGCTCATCTTGCTGCCATTTTCGATCTCCTTGCTCAAAGCACCATTCACCAAACTGTTTGGGGAGATTGTTCCTTGGTATGTGACTCCTCCATTGGTCCAATTAGTTTTTGCTCTAGTGCTTTATTTGTTGCAAATTTATGCTGCTATGGTGACCTTGTTCTTGAGCTTGCATGTCAAATTTTCTTGGTCCCAAGTAGTCCGAATGCATGATATAGCCTCTAGGCACTTATAGGAGTTGTTGCTATCTATCTTGTTGAGTTTGGTTAACTTTTATTTTGAAGTTACTAAAAATTTCAGATTTTTTCAGAAAAGGAAAATGTTAAAAAGATTATTGAGGGGCTCCTCCAACAAGAGTTCAGAGGAGAAGAAGAAAGAGGAAAATAAGAAGCCCAAGTATAATCTTCCTCGCATGGCGGAAGTTCGACCATGCGAATGGACTTGTAATGATTTCATGATGTCCGCCGGGATTTACGCATACTTTTATTGGTTGGCAAATAATGCAGGCCTCACCGACTTCCTCAATGACCAGAAAGAACAGTATCTCTTACTCACCAATATTTTCACGCGAAGCTTTCATTTTCATTCTAGGAAAACACCACCTATGGTGGAGTTTCGTTTATATGATGTGGTTAAGGAGATATCACTTTTAGATTTTTTTGAAATATGCAAAGTACCCTTCGGAGGTAGACATGATGAACAACGTCGTGAAGACGTTGAAGGGTTTATTGATATCATAGCTGTAGGGGAAACTAGACAAGTTTCAAGGGCAAGAATCACTAGTATACACTTCCCTGTTCTCCGCTACTTTGCTTTACTTGCTAGTAGATGTTTAATTGGTCGCGGGAACAGCGGGAACCTTAGTGCCCCTGATATTGTCATTTTACGCCATGCTTTGTTTCAAGACACAACTTTTAGGTTGGGCGCCGTCGTTGCCAAACGATTGAGTCTGAACCGCTCAAAGGGGCCCGTCTTTGGAGGCATCTTTGCTTCTCGCCTTGCTGAATATTTTAATATACCTATTAGGCATCATGAGAAGGAAGAAAAATTGCTCGCCCCTGTTTATCTAGACTACAAGAGCATGGTAGCTCATGATTTTATTGTTAAAGACAAGAATATGCAGCTTAATTATAAATTGAGGTTTGATGAAATATACTTTGAAATTGTTACCTTGCCCGCACCTTCTTTGTTTGATCTGTCTACAGGCGTATTCCTCATCACATCAGATTCCTTCTACAAGTACCAAGGCCGGGCACAAGCTTCAGAGCCTGAGCCAAAACCACCACTTGATCCTTCACGTCATTCTGTTTATGCGTAGGAGCTGGATGAGCTCGCCAACCAGTAGCACCCAGAGGATACATCTCAGTACACTAGAGGAAGTGGCTTCGATCCGTGGCCATAGACCAACTTAGGCCAAAAGCCTAAGCTTGGGGGAGTACGTGTTTCTCACCGACTTTACATTCATGTTCACACACTTATTCTAGTTGTCGATGCTCACACTCTTTCACTGTACCATCCATGCTTAGTTTCAATTTCTTTTTCTTAGTCTTTTTCTTGTGTGCTAGAAAAACCCAGAAAAACAAAAAAATATATATTAGCTGTGGCTTCTAGCTAGTTTACTTTCTTTGCTTGTAGTAGTAGTTAAAAAAAGTGAAAACCCAAAAAGATTTCTCGTTCTTCTTTTGCTTGTTGGGAGCTTTCCCGTGTAAATAGTTTCTTTTCTTTTCTTTAGGGGTTAAGAGTAGAAGACCATGATTAAAATGCTTAGTGGCTCTTATATGCTTTGTTGTTGATTTAACCTTGAGCCATATTACCTTGTCTTCTCTCTTGTATCAAATGCCTGCAGATTCTAGCTTAGTCCAATGCACGTGCACTATTATTATTTTCCACAATGTTTAGTCGTGCGAGTGAAAGGCAATAAGGATGATATATGATGAACTAATTGAGATGAGAAAAGCTGGTATGAACTCGACCTCTCTTGTTTTTGTAAATATGATTGCTCGTCGTTCTTGATTCAGCTTGTTATGAATGAAACATGTTTGCAATGACAAGAGATCATAGCTGCTTATGCCATGCTTAATTAGCTGAGAGTTTATAATGGTCTATCTTGCGTGCCAACATGGTATTAAAATGATTTTGATGTGGTATGGTGGGTGGTATCCTCCTTTGAACGATTTAAGTGATCTGACTTGGCACAAGTTCACTCATGTAGTTGAAACAAATCAACATAGCCTTCACGATATTTATGTTCATGGTGATTTATATCCTACTCATGCTTGCATTCATTGTTGATTAATTTTAATGCATGTTCACGACCATTGTTGCTCTCTAGCTGGTCGCTTCCCAGTCTCTTTTTAGCCTTCACCTGTACTAAGCGGGAATACTGCTTGTGCATCCACTTCCATTTACCCCAAAGTTATTCCATATGAGTCCACCATACCTTCCTATATGCGGTATTTACCTGCCATTCCAAGTAAATTTGTATGTGCCAAACTCTAAACCTTCAAATGAAATTCTGTTTTGTATGCTCGAACAGCTCATGTATCAACTAGGGTTGTCTATATCTTCCATGCTAGGTGGGTTATTCTCACGATGAGTGGACTCCGCTCATCATTCATGAGAAAATGGCTGGTGATCGGGATGCCCAGTCCCATGCTCAAAATCATAATAATTAAACAAAACTCCCCCAGGGCTGTTGCTGGTTTGGACGGTACCCGTTGTTTCGGGCTAGCCGTGGAGTGTGCTTGTTGGTGGTTGGGGGAGTATAAACTTTACCATTCTGTTTGGGAACCGCCTATAATGTTCGTAGCATGGGAGATATCGAGATTCTTGGTTGTTATGTTGACAATGAAAGTATGCCGCTCAAAATGTTATTCATCTCTATTTAAAAAAGAGCTCTAGCACCTCTACAAATCCCTGCTTCCCTCTGTGAAGGGCCTATCTATTTACTTTTATGCAGCTTCATCATCCTCTTATCAAAGAGCACCCGTAGGAGAGCACCTGTGTCGTTGCATGTATTACTATTAATTTGCATTGAGTATGATCATGACTGGATCTCTTTTACCATGAATTACAATGTCTAGTCAGTCCTTGATCCTTAAAGGTGCTCTGCATTTATGTTTTGCGGTCTCAAAAAGGGCTAGCGAGATACCATCCTGTTATATCATATCATGATTGTTTTGAGAAAGTGTTGTCATCCGAGGTTTATTATTATTGCTCGCTAGTTGATTATGCCATTGATGTAAGTAGTCTTGAGACCTGAAAGTTACTATGAATGTGGTTAGTTCATGATCTTGTTGAAAACCTGAACGCTAGCTTACATATTTACAACAACAGAGCAAACAGAGTTTGTCAAAGTTTTTCTTTATCACTTTCGGTTTATCAACTGAATTGCTTGAGGACAAGCAAAGGTTTAAGCTTGGGGGAGTTGATACGTCTGCAACGTATCTACTTTTCAAAACCCTTTTGCCCTTGTTTTGGACTCTAACTTGCATGATTTGAATGGAACTAACCCGGACTGACGCTGTTTTCAGCAGAACTGCCATGGTGTTGTTTTTGTGCAGAATAAAAAGTTCTCGGAATCGCCTAAAAATCAACGGAGAATTGTTTCGGATCATATAAAAATACTTGCAAGAAGATCCACACCAGGGGCCTTGGGCCTGTCCACGAGGGTGGGGGGCACGTCCCCCTGCCCAGGGCGCGCCCCCTGCCTCGTGGGCCCCCTGGTGCTCCACCGACGTACCCCCAGATCCTATATCTTCCATTTCGGGGAGAAAAAAATGAAGGAGAAGGAATTATCGCGTTTCACGAGACGGAGCCGCCACCAAGCCCTAATCTCTCTCGGGAGGGCTGATCTGGAGTCCGTTCGGGGCTCCGGAGAGTGGAGATTGTTGCCATCGTCATCATCAACCTTCCTCCATCACCAATTCCATGATGCTCACCACCGTGTGTGAGTAATTCCATCGTAGGCTTGCTGGACGGTGATGGGTTGGATGGGATCTATCATGTAATCGAGTTAGTTTTGTTAGGGTTTGATCCCTAGTATCCACTATGTTCTGAGATTGATGTTGCTATGACTTTGCTATGCTTAATGCTTGTCACTAGGGCCCGAGTGCCATGATTTCAGATCTGAACCTATTATGTTTTCATGAATATATGTGTGTTCTTGATCCTATCTTGCAAGTCTATAGTCACCTACTATGTGTTATCACTAGTAGAAAACAGGGCATTGGTCCAGCCCATTAGCCCCGGTTCAATCTAGAACCGGGTCCAATGGGGGTACTGGACCCGGTTCGTGAGCCCAGGGGGCCGGCCGGGCCACGTGGGCCATTGGTCCCGGTTCGTCCGGACCTATTGGTCCCGGTTGGAGCTACAAACCGGGACCAATGGCTCTTGCTCCTGGCCCACCACTATTGGTCCCGGTTGGTGTTATGAACCGGGACCAAAGGCACCCCTTTAGTCCCGGTTTGTAGCACCAACCGGGACCAGTGAGTTGCCTATATATACCCCCTCACTCAAGAGCAGAGCTCACTGCTCTGTTTTTTTTTCTGGCCGAGGGGGAGAGGGGTTAGTGGTGCTCTAGCTCACCTCCTATGCACACAACGTGTTCGGTGGAATGCCCGAGCCACACTAGTTAAGCTTTTCTCCTCTCGAAGCTCTATTTTCTCCGAGATTTGTCTAGGTTTAGCGGTCCATCACGTCCCGTCCCCGTCTTCGCTGCCATCGATCGCCCCCGCCGATCTCGTCACCGGCACCACCGTGGTGAGCCTCTTGTTATGTCCATGCTTTTCTTACTTTTATTATTGCTTTAGATAGATATTTGTCTAATTTTCTTATGTTTATTATTGCTTGTTATTATATAGTGCGATGGTTTTGATATCCGCCCACGTGGGCCCTCGTCCGGTCTACGATTCGGATGTGGTATATTATCTTTAATTTATAACTATTTGTTTTAGTGTTTATGATAGTTATGCCGACCAACCTGACATGCATAGATGTTTTATTATGTCTAGGAGGTAGTTGAACCGGAAATTCCAACCGACCATCTTGTGGAGAGGTTAAATTTAGTTGAAGAGGAAAACATTTCGTTAAAGAAAAAATTGGAAAAAATGGAGGAGGAGAAGATGGAATTGGAGTTGCATGTTGCGGAAGTTATCAATGATCACAAGATCAAGATGGACCCTATTGTCGAGAGGTTAAATTTAGTTGAAGAAGAAAACAAATTCTTGAAGGAAAAAATAAAAAAAATTGTGGACGAGAAGATGATATTGGAGTTGCATGTTGCGGATGTCGTCGATGATCACAAGATCAAGATGGATGCAATGCGGTTGAAGATTAAAAAGATTAGAAAATATGCCATTCATACGGAGGCTTGGTATCATTATGCCGTTGGATCAATTGTTACCCTGGTTGCGATTATGATAGCATTTGTTTTCGCGTTGAAATGTTTTACATAGTTTCGATGTGTATGGAGAGCTATATGTTGTTAGATGAGAACTATATATGTATGTACTTTGGTTTTAATGTGATGATGAACTTTTATCCATTTGGTCACTTAATTATCTTTTTATGATGTGTTCTGTAATGGTTTTTGACACACTTAATTATATATAAATGCACGCAGATGAACCGGCAATGGATGTACGGTGACAGACACACCTCCGAGTACATTAAGGGCGTGCGTGAGTTTCTAAATGCGGCTGAGGCAAACAAGCAGAATGGTTTTATGTGTTGTCCATGCACTAAATGTGTGTATACGATGTCGTACTCTAACCGGAAAATCCTTCACTCCCACCTGCTTTACAAGGGTTTCATGCCACACTATAATGTTTGGACGAGGCACGGAGAAATAGGGGTTATGATGGAAGACGGCGAAGAAGAAGAGTACGATGACAACTATGTGCCCTCTGAATACGGTGATGCTACAATGGGGGGAGCTGGTGAAGATCAAGAGGAACCAGACGATGTGCCCAATGATGCTGCAACGGGTGAAGCTGCTGAAGATCAAGAGGAACCAAATGATGATCTTCGTCGGGTCATTGTCGATGCAAGGACACAATGCGAAAGTCAAAAGGAGAAGCTGATGTTCGATCGCATGTTAGAGGATCACAAAAAAGGGTTGTACCCCAATTGCGAAGATGGCAACACAAAGCTCGGTACCGTACTGGAATTGTTGCAGTGGAAGGCAGAGAATGCTGTGGCTGACAAAGGATTTGAGAAGCTACTGAAAATATTGAAGAAGAAGCTTCCGAAGGATAACAAATTGCCCGACAGTACATACGCAGCAAAGAAGGTCGTATGCCCTCTAGGATTGGAGGTGCAGAAGATACATGCATGCCCTAATGACTGCATCCTCTAACGCGGTGCATACAAGGATCTGAAAGGATGCCCGGTATGCGGTGCATTGCGGTATATGATCAGACGAGATGACCCTGGTGATGTTGATGGCGAGCCCGCCAGGAAGAGGGTTCCTCCGAAGGTGATGTGGTATGCTCCTATAATACCACGGTTGAAACGTTTGTTTAGAAACAGAGAGCATGCCAAGTTGATGCGATGGCACAGTGAGGACCGTAAGAAAGACGGGAAGTTGAGAGCACCCGCTGACGGGTCGCAGTGGAGAAAAATTGAGAGAAAGTACTAGGAGGAGTTTGCAAAGGACCCAAGGAACGTATGGTTTGCTTTAAGCACGGATGGCATTAATCCTTTCGGGGAGCAGAGCAGCAATCACAGCACCTGGCCCGTGACTCTATGTATGTATAACCTTCCTCCTTGGATGTGCATGAAGCGGAAGTTCATTATGATGCCAGTTCTCATCCAAGGCCCTAAGCAACCCGGCAACGACATTGATGTGTACCTAAGGCCATTAGTTGAAGAAATTTTACAGCTGTGGAATGGAAACGGTGTACGTGCGTGGGATGAGCACAAACAGGAGGAATTTGACCTAAAGGCGTTGCTGTTCGTGACCATCAACGATTGGCCCGCTCTCAGTAACCTTTCAGGACAGACAAACAAAGGATACCACGCATGCACGCACTGTTTAGATGACACTGAAAGTATATACCTGGACAAGTGCAGGAAGAATGTGTACCTGGGCCATCGTCGATTTCTTCCGATCAACCATCAATGTCGAAAGAAAGGCAAGCATTTCAAAGGCGAGGCAGATCACCGGAAGAAGCCCGCCATGCGTACCGGTGATCACGTACTTGCTATGGTCAAAGATTTACACGTAATCTTTGGAAAGGGCCCCGGCGCACTAGCTGTTCCGAATGACGATGAGGGACACGCACCCATGTGGAAGAAGAAATCTATATTTTGGGACCTACCCTACTGGAAAGACCTAGAGGTCCGCTCTTCAATCGACGTGATGCACGTGACGAAGAACCTTTGCGTGAACCTGCTAGGCTTCTTGGGCGTGTATGGAAAGACAAAAGATACAGCTGAGGCACGGGAGGACCTGCAACGTTTGCACGAAAAAGACGGCATCCCTCCGAAGCAGTATGAAGGTCCTGCCAGCTATGCTCTTACGAAAGAAGAGAAAGAAATCTTCTTTGAATGCCTGCTCAGTATGAAGGTCTCGACTGGCTTCTCGTCGAATATAAAGGGAATAATAAATATGGCAGAGAAAAAGTTCCAGAACCTAAAGTCTCATGACTGCCATGTGATTATGACGCAACTGCTTCCGGTTGCATTGAGGGGGCTTCTACCGGAAAACGTCCGATTAGCCATTGTGAAGTTATGTGCATTCCTCAATGCAATCTCTCAGAAGGTGATCAATCCAGAAATCGTACCAAGGCTAAGGAGTGATGTGGCGCAATGTCTTGTCAGTTTCGAGCTTGTGTTCCCACCATCCTTCTTCAATATCATGACACACGTCCTAGTTCATCTAGTCAACGAGATTGTCATTCTGGGGCCCGTATTTCTACACAATATGTTCCCCTTTGAGAGGTTCATGGGAGTCCTAAAGAAATATGTCCGTAACCGCGCCAGGCCAGAAGGAAGCATCTCCATGGGCCATCAAACAGAGGATGTCATCGGGTTTTGTGTTGACTTCATTCCTGGCCTTAATAAGATAGGTCTCCCTAAATCGCGGTACGAGGGGAGACTGACTGGAAAAGGCACACTTGGAAGGGACTCAATAATATGCAGGGACGGATATTCTTGGTCTCAAGCACACTACACAGTTCTACAGAACTCTACATTGGTGACCCCGTATGTCGATGAACACAAGAACAGTCTGCGCTCCAAACACCCGGAGTAGTGCGACGACTGGGTTACACGTGAACACATCAGGACTTTCAACAGTTGGTTGGAAACACGTCTCAGAGGTGACAACACTGTTTGTGATGAGTTGTACTTGTTGTCCAGGGGACCATCTTCGACTGTATTGATTTACAAAGGATACGAGATAAATGGGAATACATTTTACACGATTGTCCAAGATCAAAAGAGCACCAACCAAAACAGCCGTGTCCGCTTTGATGCAACAACCGAGAGGGGAAAGGACACATATTATGGTTACATAGTGGACATATGTGAACTTGACTACGGACATGATTTTAAGGTCCCTTTGTTTAAGTGCAAATGGGTCAATCTGTCAGGAGGCGGGGTACAGGTAGACCCACAGTACGGAATGACAACAGTGGATCTGAAAAATCTTGGATACACTGACGAACCGTTCGTCCTAGCCAATGATGTGGCACAGGTTATCTATGTGAAGAACATGTTTACCAGACCGAGAAAAAGAAAAGATAAGGAAGCGAATACATCATACGATGAGCCAAAGCGCCACATAGTTCTTTCAGGAAAAAGGGACATCCTGGGAGTGGAGGGCAAGACAGACATGTCTGAAGATTATGAAAAGTTTCATGAAATTCCTCCCTTCAAAGTCAAGGCTGACCCAAGCATCCTGATAAACGATGAAGATTATCCATGGTTACGACGCAATAAGCAAATGACACAAGCGAAGAAAAAGTGAAAAGTTTTTTCCGCAACTATTATGATGATACCATGCCAACTTTGTAACAAACGAGTATGATACCATTGTCCGTTTGTACTATTCAAATTTCAATACTACTTGCACTAACAGAGAAAGTTTGTAATTGGTTTTACCAGAAAGAATTAAAAAAATAAAGCAAATAACAAAAGAAAAATAAATAATGCAGAAAACAAAACAAAAAAACTTGAAAAAAAATAGCAACAATAAGTATTTTGTTGTAAGTATAAACAAAATAAAATAAATAAAGCAACAAAGAAAATAAAGAAAGGAAGTAAAATAAATAAAGCAACTCTAAATACAGCAAAAAACAACTTAGAAATAAACAAAGAAAATAAAATAAATAAAGCAACTCTAAATACAGCAAAAAACAACTTAGAAATAAATAAAGCAAAAAAGGAAAAAAAAATTTGGGCGCTGCCCAGTGAGCCTGCAAGGCCTATAGCACAAAAATAGCAACAATAAGTATTTTGTTGAAAGTAGAAACAAAACTTAAAAATAAAGCAACAAAGAAAAAAAAATGCCACCTACTGGGCCCACACGTCCTGAATACGACTAGAAACCCAACCATGGGCCAGGATTCAGGCCCGTAGAAAGCCCAGCAAGCCCACAGGCAAATCAGTGTCAGTTTAGGCCCTTAGGCCTGCAGTTTAGAGTAGTTCGAGAGGAGAGAGGCAACGAGGCTTATAAACTGGTGCTGGCCTCTCTCAACTAGCGAGGTGGGACTAAACTTCCCACCGCACCGCAGCAAGGCCTTTCGTCCCGGTTGGTTGCACCAACCGGGACTAAAGGGTGGCATTAGTCCCGGTTGGTGGCTGAAACCGGGACTAATACCCCCCTTTAGTCCCGGTTGCTGCCACCAACCGGGACTAAAGGCCCCTCCTTCCCGCCCTTTGGGCTGCTGAAAAGGGACCTTTAGTCCCGGTTGGTGGCAGCAACCGGGACTAAAGAGGGGTATTAGTCCCGGTTTTAGCCACCAACCGGGACTAATACAGCTCCTATATAACCAGGACTTGCGAAATTTTGGGCAGTTTCCTTCTTCAGCGCCCCCGATGCCTCCCTCTCCTTCCCCGCCCCCGTCGCCCCGTCGCCGTCGCCGTCGCCCCCGTCGCCCCGTCGCCGTCGCCCCCGTCGCCCCGTCGCCGTCGCCGTCGCCCCCGACGCCGCCCCGACGCCGCCTCGTCGCCGTCGCCCTGCCCCGCGACCCCGTTCCGCCCCGCCCCGCGCCGTCGCCGCGCCCCGGCCCGTCGCCGTCGCGCCGCGCGCCCCGCCCCGCCGCCGTCGCGCCGCCGCGTCCCGACGCCGCCTCGTCGCCGCCCCGCCCCGCCGCCGTCGCGCCGCCCAGCCCCGCCGCGCGATGTGAGGGCTCCCTTTTTTTTATGTTTATATAAAATTGTTGTATATATATATATAGTTGCTGTGTATATATGTATATATGTGTATATTTTTTTTATGTTTATATAAATTGCTGTATATATAGTTGCTGTATATATAGTTGTTGTATATATATGCATGTGTATATATAGTTGCTGTATATATATGTATGTGTATATATATTTTTTTTCTTAGGAATTTGCTAAATATATATGTTAAATATATATGTATGTGTATATAAATTTTTTTTTCTTCGGAAGTTGCTGTATGTGTGTGTATGTGATGTATATATATGTGTATGTGGCTATATAGTTTTTTGTTTATATATGCTAAATATATATAGAAAGTTTTATATATGCAAAAGTTACAAATTTAGAAAAAGAAGTATAGGAAAGAAGAAAATAAGAAAGAGGAAAGAAGGAAGAAGAGGAGAGGAAGAAGAGGAGAAATAAATAAGAAGAAGAAAAAAAAGAAAAAAAGAGGAGAAGAAGAAAGGAATAGAGGAGAAGAAGAGAAATTTTTTCCTTTCTTCTTCTCCTCTATTCCTTTTTTCTTCTCCTTTTTTTTTCTTTTTTTTCTTCGATCTTCTCCTCTAGCGGTTCCTTTTTTCTTCTTCTTCCTCTTTTTTTATCGGATATGTCTATGTCGATATACACCCTCCCCGATAACTTCGACATTAGGGGGGGCCGGGGTCGAGGGTCGTCGAGGGACCGAGGGAACGGTCGAGAGATCGCCGTGGGGCCGAGGGTCATCGAGGGGTCGAGAGGCCGAAGGTCGAGGGGTCGAGAGGTTGCCTAGCAGTCGGGGGTCTAGGGTTGTGGATCGCCGAGCAGTCGGGGGTCAAAGTATTGAAGAATTCCATGACTTCATCATTTGCCAGAAGTAACCGGGGCATTTTGGTACAAAGTTATGCAAAGTTATTTTGGAACGGAGTTCCTGATAGAATAATCCGTCTTTTGTTACGAATTATCCTATCTGGGACTCCGTTCCAAAATAACTTTGGAGAGCTTCGTACCATCATGCTACTGTTACTTTCGCCTAATGATGAAGTATTGGTTTTGTTGAATCCTTTGACACTCGACAAAATGTGACATGAGGGGGTCTAGGGT
>LR738714.1:27562933-27591631 GCA_902687465.1 Secale cereale
ACTCCGTTCCAAAACAACTTTGGAGAGCTTCGTACCATCATGCTACTGTTACTTTCGCCTAATGATGAAGTATTGGTTTGTTGAATCCTTTGACACTAGACAAAATGTGACATGAGGGGGTCTAGGGTTGTGGATCGCCGAAGTCAGGGGGGTCGAGAGGTTGCCTACCTGTGTCAAAGTATTGAAGAATTCCATGACTTCATCATTTGCCAGAAGTAACCGGGGCATGTTGGTACGAAGTTATGCAAAGATGTTTTGGAACGGAGTTCCTGATAGGATAATTCATCTTTTGTTACGGATTATCTTATCTGGGACTCCATTCCAAAACAACTTTGGAGAGCTTCGTACCATCATGCTACTGTTACTTTCACCTAATGATGAAGTATTGGTTTTGTTGAATCATTTGACACTAGACAAAAGGTGACATGAGGGGGTCTAGGGTTGTGGATCGCCGAGAAGTCGGGTGTCGAGGGGTCGAGAGAGGTTGCCTAGCTAGTGTCAAAGTATTGAAGAATTCCATGACGTCATCATTTGCCAGAAGTAACCAGGGCATTTTGGTACGAAGTTATGCAAAGTTGTTCTGGAACGAAGTCCCTGATAGGATAATCCGTCTTTTGTTACGAATTATCTTATCCGGGGACTCCGTTCCAAAACAACTTTGGAGAGCTTCGTACCATCATGCTACTGTTACTTTTGCCTAATGATGAAGTATTGGTTTTGTTGAATCCTTTGACACTAGACAAAATGTGACATGAGGGGGTCTAGGGTTTGTGGATCGCCGAGCAGTCGAGGGTTGAAGCTAGTTCTACGGTTGCCATTAATATATCCATCTGTCATGTTTGAATAATAATTGGCATGTTGTAAATATTTGTAGAAACAATGGACGACAACACCCGAGACCTAGCACAAGAAGCGATGTTGATGGACATAATCGCAGACGGACTAAATGCCGTCTTGTCGTTTCTCAACGACACCGATGAGCAGGTCGAAAAAGAGCTGCAGCTGGAAGATCTAGGCTATGATATTGATGGATTCGGTGACCCAATGCACATGGAAGAAGTAGACCGTGAGGACGGCTCCGGTGACCCAATGCCGGTGCAAGAAGGAGACCGTGATGCTGGCTCCGGTGACCGAACCGAGTCCGGCCAAGAGGTATATATGTTAGTTAAACATGTGCTGACTAGTTAATTGATTCATTCATTAACTCTCGTCTTTGTTCCTTTTTCTAGCCCTCCGGATCGAGCAAATCTTCGGTAAAGAGACGAGGAGCGAAGAAAAAGTTGAGGCCGGATGAAAAGTTTGAGATCTCAGAAATCTCGCGCTCCGGCGAGCCGATTGCACCCATCCGGACAAAGAACGCATTTGTTAATCAGTGCGGGGTTCTGGTTAGGGACAAGATCCCGATCAGCATCCATCAATGGTTAAAGCCGGCTGCAAACGACGCTCAGGTGACTTATGTCACTGATATGCAGAAAGAAGATCTTTGGACTGAGCTGAAGTCAAATTTCGTCCTACCGCGAGAGGTTGATCCGGCGAACCCAGTTAAAGAGGAGTTAATCAAGTCTGCTGCATTTTCGAAGATGGCAGACCAATTCAGGGCATGGAAGAAAAAACTGAATACGTTTGTCAAAGATAAAAAGACTCCAGAATTCGTGGGCATATATGAGAAGATCAAAGATGACTGGCCCGCATTTGTGGCCCATAAGAAGTCGGAAAAGAGTCAGAAGATGTCGGAGACAAACCGGATAAATGCTGCGAAGAAGAAGCATCACCATCGCACGGGGTCGGGCGGCTACCTCGTAGCCCGGCCTAAGTGGGCCAAGGCTGAGAATGATCTACTTCAGAAAGGGATCGAACCAGAGACAATGCACTGGCCAGACCGTTGCCGGACTTGGTTCTTCGGGGCTGGCGGAACCTTGGACCCTGTAACAGGGTTGTGCATTTGGACGGACAAGCAATTGGAAACACCACTCAGGAAGATGCGGCAGTATATCAAAGCAGCGCATGAAGGGACGTTCTTCCCCGACAGAGAGAACGACGAGCTGACAATGGCCCTCGGGAATCCTGAGCACCCTGGACGGACACGAGGAACGCCAGGCTCCCTTCCGTGGCGTGCTGGGTTTCCGGACGCAGGAGGCTACAAATGCCACGACAGGAGGAAGAAAATGGAGCAGACCGAAATCCAGGCGCTGCGGGCCAGAATACAAGCGATAGAGGAACGGGAGGCAAATCGGGAGAAAAGAATTGCCGAAGCTTCCCCCGAAGCTACCCCGCCATCTCAGCGGAGAAGCAGCGTGGCTTCCACCGAGCTGCTTCAGCCAGAGCCTGCCTTGACGGCTACTGCCAGGAATCCTGTGGATGCTATCACGCAGGCACAAAATTGCCACCTTATGGCGCAGTGGATGAATCTGAAGGTCAAGGCGGCTGCTGGCTCTGTTTATCCTTCTAGACCCGACGACACTTTTCACTGCCGGCCGATTCCAGAAGGATATGCTAGGGTGATGGTCGACGAAATAACGGAGGGATTTGAGGAGCTCCAGCTTGACCACCCTACCGGTGAAGGGGAGACTCGGCTGGGTTCTTCACTGAAGACTCCATGCCTATGGCGGAAGGACCTAATCAACATTCTCAACTGGACGCCTCCGCCTCCTCCTCCTCCTCCGGCGAGTCAGGGCACTCCGCCTCCTCCACCGCCTCCTCCTCCGGCGAGTGACCATCAGGGCACTCTGGCTCCTTCTCCGGCGCGTGGCGGCACTCCGCCTCCTTCACCGCCGGCGCGCCCGAGCAGCCAGCCTGCTCCTCCTTCTCCGCCTAATCAGCAAGGGCGGAAGAGACCTGCCGCCGCTCCGGCTGCTCCTGCTCCGGCGCGTAAGCAAGTAAAAAAGACAGCCGCTTCGTCTGGTCCGGCGACGTCTACCAGTACAGCCAGAGGCGGGAGGCGATTCAGATTCGGTCCTTCTCTCACGCCTCTAGAGAAGTTACCGTACGAGAGGTCCGACGAGGAAAACACGAAGATCACTCAAGGCGAAGTGAAGGACTTTTTTGAAGGGTTGAAAGCACAGAGACATCCACCTCCGGAGGAGAAGATAGATGCGGTGAAAGCAAAGCGCACTCTTGCTGCCCTGAAGCAACCAGCGCAAAGTAAGCCGCAGGACAACTATGACCGCATGATCCAAAAGTCATATCAAGCAGCGAAGCGGTCGGGAAGTACTAAAAGTGATCAGAGGTTAGCAGAAGGGCGAGCTGGGAAACAAATTGCCCAGCTCAGCGAACAAGCGGACCAATCGTGCCCCCCGCTCAAGGTGTCTAGCGACATGGTCGCTAATGATCCGAGGATGGTGCCCGGTTATACCAATCTTGCAGATTACGCGTCCGCCGATGTACACTATGATTTCTTGGAAGTGCAGATAGAAAGATACGAGTACAAAAAGCCTCTCGTCAAAAATGAAAGATCTCTATCAATGAATATGCGAAGATTGCATGATTGGTACTTGAAAATCTGCAGAGAGTCTGGGGGGAGGGATAACTTGTATTTGAGAGTTAAACCGGAGCATGACCTCGTTGGAATTGACCTGTTGCCTGTTCCATTTGAGGAGTTCTATCAGTTTTTCAATCAATTGGCCCTCTATAAAGCAACGGTCACCTGCTACTGTCTGTAAGTAGTACTACTTCTGTCATTAAGTCTCTCTATATAGCTGATCTTCATTGCATGTATTTATAATTATCCTCACTATATTATGCAGATTGAAGATCGTCGAATTGAAGAAAAGACAAGTAGGTGATATTGGGTTTATTAACACATACCTCATAGATGCAACCGAGGTTAAATTGCGTCCCGACCATACCGAGACCAACTTGCTACGATCGTTGGTGGTAAATGAAAACAAAGATATAATACTCTTTCCTTACAACTTCAAGTGAGTGTTACTGTCTTGTGCATATTTGGTTTCCCTTATATATCAGTCAAGGTTATAGTGATGTAATTGATGATCTCATGCATTCGTGCGCAGCTTCCACTATATTCTCTTAGAGATTAAGCTTGAGAAGGGAGTAGTAACTGTCTTGGACTCTAAACGTAAAGATCCCGAGGAGTATGCGGACATGACTCAAATGCTAGCCAGGTAAGTTAAATCGATCAATATTATCCACCATGCATATATATCAGCAACTTCATTTCTGATATCAACTAATTGTTTTCTTTGTCTGGTAGGGTTTGGAGAAAATTCACCAAAAAAGCTCCGGGACTGCGGAAGAAGCTACAATTTAGATACCCGAAAGTAAGTACTATATAGTAGCATGTTCCGCGCGCGCATCTCCTATATCTTGATTCAAGCGCTAGTTTCATCAATACCAATTTGGCATTCTTGCTTATCAGTTTGATTGACCTCTATTTCTTGTAAAGTGGTTGTGGCAGGAACCCGGGAATGATTATTGTGGATACTACATTTGCGAGTACATCCGCCACACGACCTGTGAGCGGGGCTACACTGAAGAACAATTTGAAGTGCGTAAGCAATCAATAATATTCACAAATTTATAGCATCATTTCATGTATTGATCCCCTACTTCAAATTAGATGTTTCGGATGCGGGATGAACTCCTAACACCAGATCTTCTGTGAGCAATTCAAGAGGAATTGGCGGCATTCTTCCTTGAACACGTGATCGCTGAAGACGGAGAATACTATATGGACCATGCATCCATATGATAGGAGATTATTTTTGTAAGAGATAATTATTGTATATATGTGCCCGGTAGTGTCAGATAGATATACGAGAACTTGTTGTTCGACCAATCTCTCGGAGAAGGAGAGGTGGTCGATATTACTTCTCTCTGTATGCATATATATATATATATATATATATATATATATGTTGATTATACGATCTTCTGTTTCCTTCGTTTGCTTTACTAGCTAGCTAGCTAGCTACCGTGTCTAGTCATCTCTATACGTATGTGTAGTACGTAGCAAGCACGGACATAAGAGAGGACACTTCTCTCTATTAATTAGCTAGCTAACACAATATGAAACATCTAAATTAACCCCCCAAAACCTCCAACCCCCCCTCCCCTTTCAAAAAAAAAACAAAAACCACAGCCACAGAAATGCTGACGCGTGGATGCCTTTTGGTCTCGGTTGGTACCACCAACCGGGACTAAAGCCCCTCCTGCCTGGGCTCAGTGCACAGGCCACGTGGACACCCGTCTGCCCCGGTTCTGGATTGAACCGGGACTAAAGGGTCAGAGCATTAGTACCGACCCTCTTGTCCCGGTTCTGGAACCGGGGCTAAAGGCCCAAATGAACCGGGTCTGATGACCCTTTATCTACTAGTGTATGATCCGGCAACCCCGAAGTGACAATAATCGGGACCACTCCCGGTGATGACCATAGTTTGAGGAGTTTATGTATTCACTACGTGTTAATGCTTTGGTCCGGTACTCTATTAACAGGAGGCCTTAATATCCCTTAGTTTCCAATAGGACCCCACTTCCACGGGAGGGCAAGACAAAAGATGTCATGCAAGTTCTTTTCCATAAGCATGTATGACTATATTCGGAATACATGCCTACATTGCATTGATGAACTGGAGCTAGTTCTGTGTCACCCTAGGTTATAACTTCTACATGATGAATTGCATCCGACATAATTTCCCATCATCGATCCAATGCCTACGAGCTTTACCTATAATGCTTGTTGCTTATTTACTTTTCCGTCGCTACTATTACAAAAACTACAAAAATACTATCGTTACTTTTATTGCCGCTACCGCCACTATCATATTACTTTGCTACTAAACTATCTTGCTATAGATATTAAGTTACCAGGTGTGGTTGAATTGACAACTCAGCTGCTAATACTTAAGAGTAAACTTTGGCTCCCCTTGTGTCGAATCAATAAATTTGGGTTGAATACTTTACCCTCGAAAACTGTTGCGATCCCCTACACTTGTGGGTTATCAACCACCACAACAAGGCTGGACATGATGATGAAGAGAGATTTGCCTGTTCAAAGCATGAATTCCAGGTTGTAGCTGACCCAGACAATGTAATATACGAGTGTGAATGCAAGCTTTGGACACACACAGGTAAGTGGAAAAACAAACTCATTAAATAGCTAAGCTAGTAGTATCATATCAAATATATGAAACTCATTGCTGGCTCACAAACTATGTATTCTGCATTCATCACAAAATGCAGGGCTGTTCTGCCTTCACATCATGAACATACTGGACTACCTGAAGCCTGACAAATTTCCACACAAGTATGTCCTGAAAAGGTACACAAAGACTGCAAAATCACAACCTACATTTGATACACGGGACTACAACAGAATTGCATCGGATGGCAGCTCAAGACTATCGAAGCAAGACACCTTGCTGCAGCTAAATTTGATGGTTAACAAGAAAGCAATGAGATGTGACTAGAAATATGACAAAGCCTTCTATGTTCTCAAGAGACTTGTGGAAGAGCTTGATGCAATACATTCAACAAATCGAGCGGATGCTGACGAAAGGATGGCTGAAGAAGATGCTGAAATTGAAGATGACCTTCATTATTATGAAGCTGAAAAGCTCCAAACCACTACTCAAGCCAACTGGTTCAAGCAGGATGTTGACCAATTATTGCAGCAGCGGCAACAAGAGACGCTGAAACTGTCGCTGTACTCTGAAACAAAGGGTAGGAAGAAAACTTCTGTAGCAAAGAAAAGTGACAAGAGAGCTCAAATAAAGGCACCATCTGTAGAAAGAGTCATCGTGCTCGATGAGAACGGAGTGCCACTTGGACACAGGCAGTGTAGTGTGTGCAAACAGGTTGCAGGACACAACAAACTCACTTGTCCAACACTCTTAGAAGGAAACAATGCCGAGGAGTTCAAGCAACCCAAAGTTCAAAAATAGCAGCCCAAAGTTCTAGAACAAAACAAGGGACCACAACCATAGCAAGCAAGCATCATGATTTGCAGCATATGCAAGGACTATGAACCACACAATGCAAGAACATGCCCGAAGCGCATAGATGCTGAAAAGAGAAGCCAAAAGCTAGAAAAGAAACAGAAAGCTAAAACTAGAACCAACAACAAGAAAGTAGTGGAAGAAGAAGAGGAGGAAGAGGAAGATGAAGACGAAGACATCATCGAAGAAGAGGAAGATGAAGAGGGAGATGAAGAGGAAGAGGTACATGTCAAACAAAAACCACTACAACCAAAGCCTAGGAGGAGCGCAAGGCTGATGAACAGTTAGACCAGGTTAATTAAACAAAGCAAACTTATGTCATGTCAATATGTAGAGTGTTATTCCACTTTTAAAACAATATTTTAGGAGAAGCTTGCTTGAACTTTTGTTGTTGAAGTTTCAAAGAAATTATACATTGTGAAGTTCAAGTAAGCTTACTGTAGAAAGTCATAGTATATTATGAGAGTTGGTGCTATCATGGTGATGTGTTGCATGAAACATCAAGCAGGAACAAAATGAAATATACATTGTGAATTTCAAGTAAAATTACTATAGAAGTACTGGTATATTATGAGAGTTGGTGATGTGCTGGTAATGTGTTGCATGAAACAGCAAGCAAGAACAAAATATAAACGTACATTGTGAAGTTCAAGTAAGCTTACTCTAGAAGTCCTGGTATATTATGAGAGTTGGTGCTATATTGGTGATGTGTTGGATGAAACAACAAGAAGGAACAAAATTAAAAAATATACACTATGAAGTTCAAGTAAGCTTACAGTAGAAGTCCTGGTTTATTATGAGAGGAGGTGATGTTGATTATTCCATAAAAGAGCAAGCAACAATAAAATGAAAAAAAATACAGTTTGAAGTCTAGGTCGACTTACAAAAGAAGCTCTGGTATATGAATCGATGTAGGTAAAAAATATGCTTGACAAAAATAAGTATACAAATTAAGGTTAGCAAGTCTAAGGGAACATGTTCATATATGAAGTACTCTTTGGATACATTGTGAAGTTCACGTAGAATGCCGACAATAAATACAGAAATGTAAAGGAGTGTATGAGTATATTTTTACATGAAGTTATAGTTGAAACCCATTCGCAGTTAAAAAAACAAAAAAAGCACTGGTTGAGTTGAAAACAATTCACATATAGATTCTATGAAAAAGGCTACATGTTGATTGAGTTAAAAAATAACAATACATTAAACAACATAGAAAATCCTCTCCATCTGAAACGAGCAACCCAGCCAGATCTCAAGCAGAAGTTCAAGTCAAAGATCATATGTTGGGGCCAAAAAATTAAACAACACAAAAAACAAGTAGTTCAGCCATAACCCAGACAGAAGTTCAAGAACATATGCTGGGGAAAAACATGCAACTCATAAATACTGAAAACGATGCAGTACATTCAAGTTCACAAGCCAATCATTCTTCATAGCAAATACATTTGTCCTCAATAACATAAATACTAGTGCTGCAGATATAACACAAAATTACTAAACCATTCTTACAACCAAATCTTAACGAAAATCGTTCCAATCATTATCAACCCAAATCTTTACGAAATCCTATCTACACTAAAACTAATGCTTTGAATTCACGGGCCGAAGGACTGGATCTCGACAGGAAGCTCTCCACGCACAATTTCATTCTTGTCGCTAAAGACTAGAGTGTGCATGAACTCGGCCTTCCATTCATCTACAGCAGCCTGCAAACAAAAATGAAAATGATGGTTTAGTAAAGCATAACTAAGAACATAGCTGGAACTTGTCGGAAAATACACACAAGAAAAATGAACGGATGATGAGACAAGATCAAGGACAAAACATACGTCCACATCACAAAAATCTTCAACAAGCTCATCGCCATCATATGTAGAGCAGAACTTCACGGCAAAGAAACCACAATCACTATTCACTTGCTTTGAAACATCAATAAAACTAGGCCTCTTTGCAATAGTCACCCAGTTAGGTTGCTTGCTCGCTTTGTATGCAGCCTTGCTGTACACCTCCTCGTGCAACCCAACAAATCTCTTGATCAGCCAAAACTGACAAAAAAGATGAAATTTAAAACATGTTAACCAAATATAGTTAAGTTCAGGTACATAAAAGCTACACTAGAATAAAATCCAGCTAAACAATACTAGAAGCTAAAAGTTCAACTCTCAAATGATAGTCAGTTCAAGTAGTATTACCAAAACAGAGACAAAAAACTATTTGGTCAACAGAAGGCATAATGAACTTCATGTCAAAAAGACAATATGACGGGAGGTTAAGGCTAAGAAACAGTCACGATATTTTGGCAGTCTCCGTGGAAACTTGTTCGTGACATTCCCTTATTAGTGTAAGGAAGTGAATCAAGGATGTCTATGCTCCCACGATATATATTAAGCACATACACACTGTAGTGCGCTATTTTGTCAATTGGCTTGAAAAGTATCAAAAAAACTTGCCAACAATGAAAGAAATGGTGAACACAAACTATAAAGCATAAGCATTGAACAACCGAGATGAACAGAAACTTATTGACAAAATCAGCAAAAGGATGTACATAAAATTAAAAAAAGGCATGAGTTATGGAAACCTAACCAGCTTTGAGTTAAGAAGGTCTTCTCCCTTTTTAAAAAAACATTGGGAGGAGTTCAGCCGAATGTTTTGCATCAATTTTGGAACTGATGAAGCGAAAAATCATACTCCAGGCAGTACTGCATTCACAAAAAAGAATTAAAACACCTCCCAAATATCACTACACCAAAACTAGAGCAAAAAAGGAGAGATAGCACTTCTACGCGTCGGTGCTATACAAACGGTTTTTAACCCCTTTCCACAACGACATTTGGAACCGTCGCCAAGTGAGTGTGGGCAATAGGGGGGTCCTTCCCACATGACCCAGAAATCATCGGGGATAGGGAGCCTCGATGCATACAGTTGTCCCTATATAACTATTTTCGATATCTCGAATATCCCAAACGCTTCATCCTTGCTACTCTTTTGTGCTCGCATTGTCATCGTAGCCAGAGTTTTGTGGTTTTACCTAAATCTAGGCAGATTCTAGGCAGGGTAGTTTTCCAGGCAGATTCCAGGCATGGGAGTTTTATGATGCCTAGCAGATCACAAATAGTTCATGATTATAAACCGTGTACGATGGGTAGACAATCACACAGATTTAATTTTCCCGCACCGTATGTGATAGTGTCTGACGTCACACACACAAATAGTTCAACGCTTGCACACGTTTCCTCTCTGTGAACCATCTCGGATTATGGTGTATATCACAAATGTTTGTGATTTACTAACCGTGTGTGCCGTCACTACTACAGGATGCTGCTAACGCGACACTACGATCAGAGACCCTTCGAGAAACTGTGTGCGATGCAATAATTGCGAACGCTGATGTATGAAAACCGTCAGAAATGTATAAAATGTTTGCGATGACGGATGCATCGAACACGGTTCAGGTTTTATCAGCGTGTGCGATGAAGGGCATACGGTTCAGTTCAAGGAACTGTTTACGATGAGGAGGAACAAAAGAAACGGGCAGCCAGATGAAGGCGTGTGCGATACACATCATACCATTCACTGGGATGAACTATTTGTGATTAGGCAACACAAAAGAAACGGTCAGCCAGATCAAAGGTGTGTGCGATATACGACATGCGGTTCACTCGGATGAACTGTTTGCGTTGAGACATGAGAACAGAATCGGTTCAAATGAACAAGATGTGTGTGATCGGAGACATGTGCGAAGACCGATAACAACACAGACGATTACTGCTAACTAGCCGTGTGTGTTGTGAGCAAACGATTGCTGGTATACAATTGTGAGTGATTGATGAAAACATCACCGACGGGTTCCATTGTTTAGTCCGTGTGCAATGTGATTTTCTATGTCCGCACCACATCTACGCTCTGTCTACAACATCAACATATACTTAAAAAGACAATATTGCATAACCAAATTAAGCATACAATTACACAAGTGACTACACACATAACATTTACACACACCAAAGAAAGAAATTACATGCATACTTAAGTAGGAGAAACGAGGATCTAATCATCCTGTACATGTCGTAGCTCGTGTCGACGATCCTCCTGTACATGTCGTAGCTCGTGTACGCCTCCTTGGACACGTACACGATGTGAGCTTTGTCGAGTTTCTCCATCCAGGCCGAGTGCCAGGCATGCTTGTCCTTATTGCATGAATCCTTCATGTCTCTATAGTAGGGTTTGATGATGGCCTCGGCGAGGTGAACCAGTGAGTCCTTCTCATGCTCCTTGCTGCCCCTGATCTTGTATTGGCCCTGGATGTCGACAAGATTCTGGTAGGCGATGCCTGAATTCTCGAGCGCCTTTACGTCGTTGGTGATGTCGACCGTAGCGAACATGTAGTGGGGGCTGTTGACAAACCTAGCGAAACGCTCGAAGGCCTTGTGGCCAGGCAATAGTGATAGACGAGGACGTGGTGGCGCATGCACATTTGGGCGGCGACGACCTTGGGACGAGACCCGGCACGAGCGTGGGCGTAATTGAGGTCGAACCCGACCACCTTGTACTTCTCCTCGACAAGCAATAGCTCCATGATGTGGATGGAGTGCTCCGCCTAGACCGGGTCGTTAGTGTACACCACCGAGAGGTCCATGAACCTACTGTTGGTGTCCACCATGGTACGCATGTTGAACTGCTTGTCGTCGGCAGCCGCTTGAAGCGCCATTGGAGCCGCGCAGGATACCCTCTAAGAATTTCTCATGGTGGGTGTGCTTCTTGCAATGGTGGGGCGCGATCGAAAGGTTGAAGAGACACAAGGACAGGTTAAATGGCCGCTGTAATAAATGGGGGCCGGCCAGCCTGTAATCGTCACGTCTTGTCACGACGTTCATAGTGGAGGATTCCAGACTCTAGTGCATGCTTGACAACACCGCACCCCAGGAGTGGGCTCGAAGAGCCTGTTCCCGCGCTACCGCGCTATTTACCGCGCAAGCTTCCCGCCCGGCTAGTTTGGCCACGCGTCGGCTAGAAGAGGGACAAATCATGGGCGTTTATTGGCAAAAAGCTTTGTAAAAACGAAGTGTGTGGAATGACTTCGGTCATAAGTTTACCCTTGAGTGATAAGGTCAAAGTTACACAGAAGGGTGATGATGGACACTCGAGTGCCATAATTAATTATGCGCTCTACAGTGCACACGATGGAAGAAACCAACTGTGTGCAATATTGTCGAAGATCGCAGTCGAGTTAGCTATACATATCGTGTGTTGTGAGATCAACAAGGTAAACTGATTTGAGTATGGTTAATAGAATCTAAGACCATTGCATATTAAGGTCAAAATAGTGCTAGCAATATACGATTCTCATACGATGCCATTTCAACGATTGTACCACAAAAGCTCGAAATGTTACAAGGTTCAAATTCCAGAGTTATATGGCTCCAATTTGAAGATTAAAAGGTTCAAACTGATATTAGAAATGAAATTCAGCTCATGAGCTGCAAGCATTCGCGCTGATGCGCTGAACATGGATATCAGAGAGGTTCAAACTAATATCACCGCTTCTAAGTCTGGCTTCGAAACCTCACAATTTTTGCAAAGGGGCCAGCCATTGAAAAGTCATGTATGGGGTTGACCCGTTGACTTCCGATTACTCTGTCATGTGAAGTTCCAAAATGAAATTCAGCATTTTTGGAGCCTACTCCATTCTGCCACAGGCACTGGCGCTGATCAACACACCATTCATTTTTGTGAAATAAATGTAGGGCAAACCTCATTTTCTTCAACATCCTTGCTCTGAGAACAAAGAACCTCGCGAATATAATCTCCGGTAAGGTCCCTCGGTAGGAGTTCAAAGTAATTTCTTTGAGATGCAGATCTAGGCATTCGACGTGATTGTTATATTATATCACATTATCCACCACCGGGCCTAATCTTATATTCAAAAGAAGAAAACTTGTTAGTGCCTACATGCAGTTTTGAACAGTACTACATGCCTAGCTATTTGGTTTGCATGATTTGTAAAATGCACTAACATGCCATTGAATGTAACCATATGGATCAAGCAACCATTATGGGGGGCATGTATGTACTGAAATCCTCCAAAAGAACCTTCAGAAATTGTAGTACATTGTCATTGTAAACTTGGAAAAAGGTGTCACAAATTGAACTCCCTTATGGTTAATATTTAACAGGAAAGGAACATCACCTCGATATATAGCTTCTCCAGGCATGGAAAGCATCTCAGGAAACTGACAACTTGCTCCAGGTCGGGCCCGATAGATTCTAGTGCCAAGACCTTCACTGTGCGCGGTTTCGGGGTCAAGCTTGTCGGAATCATTTTTTGAATGACAGTCAAACAAATATCTTCAAAATTAGAAATAATGTTAATTTGTAGAAGGAGAGGTAGAAGGCGGCTGTTGTACCTGAACGGGTGTGGATCCAATAACAAGTTCAGAGTATTTGTCAGACGAGTAGCCCACCACTGTCAACTTCGGCGCAGAAATGACATTGATTCTTGTTGGACCTTCTTGATCAACTACAAGTAATCTCTCAAGTGCAGGTGTGTCTTGGATGACCATACTGTGGTCCACCTTTTGTGATGTCTTCCTGCCGCACCAGCAACACACATAAATAGTCCGGAGAGTCATGGAGGTGATGTGGAAGGTACTCAACCCATTAATCGCCTGAAGATGAAGGTACTCGAGTGTAGTATAGCCACGAAGCAGGCGCTCCATGTCACCCTTTGAGAGGCAGACAACGATGATCTTGAGGTGCTTCAGTCGTGGTAGAATAAGAGCGGGCGCATTATTAAGGGGCGGGAAATGACAGTTCTTGAACTTTGCGACGCACAGCGTGGGCGCGAGGCAGAGTGCGGATGTTGGCAGCGACCGCATATGCCCATCATCAAAAGTGAGCTCCTCGAGCTGATCTAGGGCGGGGGATCGAAACCAGTCGTCAAGCTTGGCTCAGTCCTTGCCGTTGGAACGGAACTTGTCCATTCTAAGGCCTTTGGTTGGGCCAAGGTGACTGCCAAGTATCTTGGAGAATGCATCCAAGCTTTTGCGATAGCCATGGCAGAGCTCGTGGGTGTCGATGAGGTTGAGAGGGCTGGAGTTTCATATGGGGCGCCACCGCCAGGAAAGGAGGGTTGTTCGCGCCCCATATTTGATTGGGAGGAGGGAGATGATGACTCTCAACATATCATCAGGGAGGCTGCTGATTAAGTCTAGGCCTGCTGGAGTCGCTTGCGGTTCTAGCTCGCCCCGCCTCCGCTTGTTGGCAGCCCCGTTCTCCACCTCCGGAGTCTCCTTGTCAGCGGCGCTTTCTGATAGAAATGGGAGTACAGAGAATATTTAGTTAAACATGGCAATAGAAAAGTGTATTGGTAACTAGAAGTTAGTAGGTAGGGATATAGTAAGAAAAGGGAATACCAATTGGCCGCTTAAATACTACACAATTCATTTGACATTGCTGGGTAAGTCAACATATGCAGATAGTTGAAAAGAAAACTTACTTCGAACAAAGTCTGGACGGATGATTTTGTCGGGGAAGTTAGCATATATCTCATGACCAGGCCCTTCTATGTGCAGTGCAATTTTAGTGCCAGCTTTCAGTACATAAAACTTTGCAATTTCATTCCAAAAGCCAGTGCCAAAATAGGAGTCACCACGTTCATCAAGTCTTACAGTAGCAACGATTGTAAATCCATGGTTTGTGTGCACTATGACATTCGTGGAGCCTTGATGTATGTAAAGGGAAAAATTGTGCACTGCATAATCTGTTGCATAGCGAGGGATGTCCTGCAGAAAATGGTAGGATTATTAAAGAAAATATGGTAACATGCATATATTGGCCCAAATTGAAAGAACTGTACAACCGTTGAAATCGAAGGACAAAAGTCTATAAATAAAAAAATAGGGTAAACATGATGTCATGGAAATATGAGAGTAATCGAAAGAACAATACATCATTAATTTGCCTAATATAGAAAGCAGAGGAAAAAAAATCCACTTTGACGTATATCGTGCATGTGGCACCTTTTATCCAAATGTAGCAATATTTAGAATATGTTCAGGAAAGTAGTCCATGCCAACTGATTTAGGGTGAGATTGAACATACCGCGCGCGTCCACAAGTTATCTGGTACGATGAGATGGAATCCCTGGTGGCGGTCGCCAAGTCCTGAAGTGTCCGCGCACTGTACATTCTATGAATGAAAGAAAACCCTCAAATCAACTCGAATAAAAATGAATTCATGGCGATTTCCGCTGGGTGATTAAAGGAGGCATATGAACTGGGATAAGAGATGAGATAATATCTTGTTAAATTAGTTACCTTGTCTTCCATGAGAAAGAACCCTCAGTACGACAGATTCCCCAACCGAGCAGAGCTGGGTCGACCGCGAGCAGTGTCGATGAACTCGATGGCGATAGGCGGTGGCAAGCGGAAGTGGCGAAATGCGGTGGGCTTTGCCAGCAGCCTGGCGGCGGCAGGCGTCTAGCTAAGTTTTTACCGCTGTGATAGGCGGTGCCATGGCATAGACGCGGAGGAGCTTGTGCAGGTGTGAATGGGGAACGTATCGGAGGGGCCGAGGGGGTGGCGGGCGGGGTGAGGGTTTTTGTGACGTGGGGATGGTGAGGTTTTTTTTTCTTTTTTGAATTGGGCGGTGATGGTTTTTTGTCCCACAAAGAATTTGGGGGGCGGCGGTTTGCTAGAGCGAACCGTGTGTGATTGACGTAGTAGGCAAAATGAAAGTCATTGCACACGGTTCCATTTTTGGGAACCATGTGTGATTGACGTATTACCTCTGTCCTAGTTTATTGATCCCCCGTTGTAATTTTTACCAAAATTTGGCGAAACATTTAACATACTCAGACATAGATAATAAGCATACATGTACATAAGCATAGTTCAACCATAAGTACATAGTTCAACCGTCATTAAGCATACTTAAGCGTATATAGTTCGATCCATCCCACATCTCATCTCACATACGGCCGGCACGATCCTGAAGCTTCTCCAGGTACTCAGCGTACGCGCCGTGAGCCACCCTGCGAGAATACTTCTGCTTGAAGGAGCCAACGGCCCGTCCTCTTGCATGCGCCAGAACACTTAGATACACGCCATGAATCTTGTGGTTGCAAAATGGGATCCATAGCGGTCGTTCCAGGTCCTAATACGCCTGTTATGTATTCCCGCATAAAGCTCCCTCAGGATTCGCCTCTTGTACCTCCTCTGGACATTTTCATCCTCGCTGTCCAAATCGTCAGACAGCACCTATACAAATAGTAACACAAATTTGGCATCAAATCACTGATTACATGCCGTGAAGTAGGATTAGGAATTTATGGCTACTTATTTATACATATCCAAAGATTATGGTTCGATTTTTAAGCACAGTTGTCTGTGTGCAGACCAATCATGAACAAACATAATGGCACAAACATAGGTAGGTCATTCAAAATCAATTGTCAAGTCTTGGCTAGGAATTATTAGCATGAACACTAACCCTAGTCGGATTACTAGTAGAAATCATTTGCACAGATGAAACAACTAATCACTTATCACCTGTACCATTCAAACAATCAATACACTACATGGATCTAACGAAACTTACTCAGATTTCATGGATTGGGAGAACATAACCACATGATTTCTATTCCAAAAAGGGGGAGACAGGAGTAACCAGAGAAACCCTATGATCTATTTGACACATAAATGGGTATATGTGACTAACCAGCTGTCCGTCGTCGTCGGAGTCGTCGCCGGAGTGGTTGTCGGAGTCGTCGCCGGAGTGGTTGTCGGAGTCGTCGCCAGAGTTGTCGTCGGAGTCGGTGTGGAACTCCGCCTCCGGCCGTGGAAGTTCGACCACGTCAGGGTGCAACGATAACTCGCCAGCAGTGACGGCAACCTATGTCTCCATCTCCACGACGTGCTCCGGTGCTTTAGCAGCCCTGGCGTCGCCACTCCCTCCGATGGGGCACTTTGGCGGCATCCTCATACACTAAGGCTTTGAGGACTGAGAGCGGCATCCAGGATGCAAGCGGAGAGAGAGGATTGTGTGTGTGTGTAGCGAGGATGCCGCACCATCAATATGGAGTAGTGGGAGTTGTGGGAGAGAGGCGGGCGACGGTCAAACCGATGGCTCGCCTCCCGGCGAGCCTTCACACCGGACTGCTGGAATGCCTACCAAAGTTTCACACAGCTACTCGCACGCCTAACGATGACACTGTGCAGCGAGCACCCCTCCGTCAATTCACACACCTGCACGCATGCCTCCCCATCTGCCTGCACGGTGGACTGCTCGCATGCGTCCTATCAACTCACACCTGCTCGCACGCCACACGGGTCGCGCGGCGGCACATATATTGTTTTTTTATTTGGATGATTAATGCTGCCGCTTTATTGCTTAACCGAAGCATGGCACGTATCCATTGTTGGTCTAACGCTCATGGTTCAAATAAATAATCTGTTTGGGATATTGGTTCCCAATTATTAATAATCTCTTGTCTGTAATTAGATAAAGATTACATCAAAACTGGTCTCAAATTTGACAAAAAAGTACAATGCCACTTTGTATTGATGTCCATATGGCAACACAATAAGTTTCATGAACTTCAAATAAGTTTTGGATGTACTAAAATTTAAAAATCAAGATTCTCAATGTTTGAAATTTGTTGCACGGGGAGTAAACATGCACCCAGTGAGACACATGTGTTTTTGCAATCCATTTAGGTGCACTGTCACGCGTGCATGTAGCTCAAATTTGATTTTTGCACAATATACTCATAGAAAATTAATCAATCAATGTACTAAAACGTCTTAATGATCTCTGTGATTTTTTCGAAATTAAAACGTGCCTCCTTTGGTAACATGTATGTTCACCGCGAGATAATTAATTTAACATGCATCGTAGTTGCGGTGGATTCACGGTGTGGGTGTGGGTGTGTGCGTCTTTGGGTGGCGGGTGGCTCACAGTACACTACGAGTTTTGAGCCACCGTCTGGGTTGGCCGTTTTGCTAGGCAGGCTGGTGCCACATCAGAGTCGTGAAATCGTTATTTAAAACATTACACAACACTTTCATACAGAAATGTTTTTCCACATGCAGTCGATGGTTGTCCTACACGACACTCGATACTCGCGTGTGACGCTTTCTGTGGGCCCACGAGGTCGTCGTCCATCACTTTGACGATCAACCAGCAATGAGGTTAATTTGACCAGCAAGGTAGAATCTTTTTTGTTTGTGTTATGGTGGTATATAGTACGCGTCAAAGAGGTGGGAGGGGACTAGCATATATACTATACGTATGCGTCCGTGAACAAGTACACCTCACTCAGTGTCGGGACTTTTTGGTTACCGAGGCACGTGCCACATCAAAATTGTGAAATTGGTTCTTCAAACATCACACAACACCTTTTTGGGCCACATGCATATATATCCTAGCTAGGACACTCACGTGTGACGCTTCCATCTGTGAGCCCACGAGGCCGATGCATGCATGCATGCATGCATCCCTTTGACCTACATTGGGAGATGTTAACTAATTTCACCATCGATGAGGATTCTTTTGGGTTGTACATACATTACGACAGGGGCATATAATATGCGGTGAAGAGGGGGGGGGGAAGGGGACCATCATATGTAGTATGCTTGATATGAACCTCACTCTGTGTGGGTGCATGGTTTACGGTTTTTGAGGCATGTGGCACATCAAAGTTGTGCATTTTCGGTATTCAACATATATGTGTTTGGCCCACATGCAAAGCCGTGGTGGTTGTCCTCTCGCACCCACTGAAGCGGTTATCAGCGATATCGATGCTTTCCATCTGTGGGCCCGCTTGGTCCATCACTTCTTTTTGCCTGACAACAAGAGAGGTTAATTTGACTTAGGAGGGGATTGTTATTTTTGCTCTGGGATGACATGCATGACACACTTTGAGCACAGACACATGCATGTGTATGCAAGAATCCCTCCCACCGAGTCGAAGTGGCTAGTACAACGACACCATCATGAACTAATCTCGCTCTGTGTGGGGAGCTAGTGTACGATTTTTGACACACGCGCCAGATCAATGTTGTGTATTCAAACATGCATGCACGCATCACTTCCATACATATGCATGTAGTGGTTGCCTTCAAACGATACACTCCCTCACGTGGTTATCGGCGACAAGCCTATATATTCGTGGGCCCGCGTGGACATCCATGATCACCTTGACCAACAACAAGATAGGTTACCATGGAAGATTCTTCATTTGGTTCGTGTTATCGTAGTATAGGTCATGGTGAGATTCAGACCTAATTAAGTTTGAGCGCATATACTATGCACGCATGCATGCATATATGAATCCCCGTCGTTGGCTTGAAGTGTGGTGTAACATATATATGCATCATCAACCTAACCCTCACTCAGTGTGGGGATTTCTAGTTCGAAATCACGCTGCAACATCAAAGTTGTTGTAACCCCCAAAAATTTTCCCTTGTTTTAGTAAATTTGACCAGGAGTTTCAACTTTTCTTTTTTTTTTGGATTTCTTTGATTTTCAGAACTTCCCTTCTGTTGCTATTGTGGAGTTTTGCCCTAGTGAAAGTTTGTGAGTATGTTGTATGGACTTGTTTGCCCTAAGCCCAGGAGAAAAATCTTTCTGGTTGTAGGATCACTTGTAGCCTCCCCAGTTAGAGTTTGGCTTGACAGGTGTCGTGGGTGATTCCCGACACCGGTAAGTTAAGCTGGTGTGTGCGGCCAGATGTGTCTTCAAATTAAAAGACCGTAGACGGAATTAGCCCAGAGGGACTAAAGGAATCCATTATTCGTGGGTAAAGATTACACCCTCTGCAGAGATTAAATCTATTCGAATCGCCGTGTCCCTGGGTTAGGACTACAGTCTGGGAAGGGTCAAGTGTCGGTCTTAGCGTCGGTCTTCGGAGGAGAAAACTGCTAAAACCAGAACTTGATGTTGACGTG
Organism: Secale cereale; assembly: GCA_902687465.1. NCBI lineage: Eukaryota > Viridiplantae > Streptophyta > Magnoliopsida > Poales > Poaceae > Secale > Secale cereale. The sequence goes on from LR738714.1 coordinate 27,582,840, forward strand.
TGGCATATGGTGACATTGATTATGGTGAACTAACCCTTGGTATTATTAATGAGTATCCCTGGGATGGTTCTACCTCCTGGATATTCACTGTCATCCATCTTTTAATTATAAGCCCATTATGTGATGTCGCTCAGACGTCCGACCGTGGCATTTTGTTATTTACTTTTATTCATAAGCCCTTTATGTGATGTCGCTTAAACGTCCGACTGTGGCATTTTGTTATTTACTTTTCTTTATAAGCCCTTTATGTGATGTTGCTCAGACATCTGACTGTGGCATTTTGGTATTTACTTTTCTTCATAAGCCCTTTATGTGATGTTGCTTAGACGACCGACTGTGGCATTTTGTTATTTACTTTTATTCATAAGCCCTTTATGTGATGTCGCTCAGACGTCCGACTGTGGCATTTTGTTATTTACTTTTCTTTATAAGCCCTTTATGTGATGTCGCTCAGACGTCCGAATGTGGCATTTTTATATGCATTTTTATTTTTTTATCACACCCTGATAGCATATGCATTTTTCATACTGAGGAACTGCTTGCATCATGGACTGTCATATCATAATTAACATCGTGTTCATTGAATATTCTCAACCATGATTATAACTCACCCATGTTCATAATGTTTGCGAGTACATTCAAAGTACTCACTGGCTTGTTCCTGGCTGTTGTCTTGGCCAGATTTCTCACATGGAGAGGAGCGTTGTGATGACTACCCGGGACCTATGCAACAGTGATAGCAGCCTCGCGGAGATAGGAGTTAACCTGGTCAGCTGTTCCCGTGGGAAATGGAGTCCCACAGACGCCGACGAGTCACAGACCGCTTCCACCATCAGCCACTAAAAACCTTGTGTTGTACTTAAAGGCCAGAATTGTCTTGTATTACATATTTGTACCTTTGCTTGGAAATTTCCGTATCAAGTGGTGCCTCATCAGCTAACAGTAATCCTCGGGCTGGTGAGCACAAGGGCCGTTTTTTGGGAATTTAATACCCTGAAAATCCGGTCCTGACAACCTTTGTATCAGAGCCAGGCTGACCGTTGGCTAATCCTATCTTAGCCATGTCAAAAACCTAGGTTAATCCCCCACCAAACCATATCCTAACCCTGGCCAAGCTTCTCGCGTAAGATACCCACACAGTGGACCGACACCTTTGGCAGTCGGTGCCCAACCTATCAGCCTAGCCTATCGATCACGCGCTAGTGACCTACACCTAAACAGTTCCTTCCGCAAGCGTGCGAAGGAAGACTCCGTCCTTTCCTATAAATAGGGCACATTAGACCCAAAACCCAGCATAGCACATCCTCTACCCCAGACCGAGCTAAAATGCCAGGACCCATTGTCCGTAATGAAACTACAACAACCAACCTTGGAGGTTTTGTGACCGTGCTCGCAAACCTCACCCGCCGTGCCTTTGCGTTAGAGGAGCCCCCAGAATATGTTGTGTACCAAGAATCCATGGGCAGTGAAAGCCGTCAATTCTGGGCCACTGTACACATCTACGGTAGGGGTCTGTCGCCAGAACGCCCCTACAGGTTCATCGGAAGGACAACTTCCTTTGAGCCGCAAGCTATCCAACTAGCTGCTCGAGAGGCTATAGTTCAACTCCGGCACTTGTCGCCCAGAGTTAGATGTCGCTCATTCTACTACTACGCCAGCCGTAACGGGTATGGTACGCCTCCCCGAGTTGCTAGCGGAGACCACGAGGCAGATCCTGCATTATTGCATCTGGTGCGCTATGTAAGCGTGCTAGAGGAACTGTTCGATCAAATCACACTTGATCTGATCGCAGCTCATGGAGAACTGCTTCGCCAAGCCCCCACACGAGGTGGAGATGAGTCCGGCACCGACAACCCAGTCGTGTTGTTCGGGTAACCAATCGAGTCCTTAAGGGCAGCCCTGGCCATTGACCAGAATGCCTTGGTGTCTCCAGAGGTGATGCGTCGCCTGTTTGGCGTGCGCTCCAACGGGATTGTGGCCAACAATCCCCGCGAGGGACATCATCACTGCCCCGACCCTGCAGCCCCTCAGCCACCTCCAGCCAACGCGGACAGTGAAGCTCTTGGAGAAGCTTCAGCGTCCACAAGGCAAGGCCGCCTGGATATAAACGAGGTTGATTAAATCTCCCGAGTAGTACCAAGCCTTATCTCGTCCACACCCCATGGTGATGTAACCTGTACTCCCATATTTATATACAGTTTACTCTTGCGCCCTTATCTTTATAGCATCCGTGCACAGTTATGTCAGTGTACGAATGCATTTTTTTTCCGAGTGTAACTTCCAGAGCGCCTCACCGACAACTCCTACAGTAAACACGTCACCTTGCGAGACAGGTGTATCTGTAGCATTGACCCCGACCCCATAAAGTGAAACCGACAATATAGCTGCCCCTCACCGTGATCCTATAAACCAGCCCGGTTGCTTTATAAAAGGCCACACCGTGACCTTACCAAGCATCCCTCACCTGGTGCACTACTCTCACAACCACTCTCTTCGCCATGCCGATCCCTAGTATTTATCAGAGAACCCCAGATGCATCCCCCGGTACTTTCGTGAAGATATTGTGGGATTTTACCTGTAGTACCATGAGTGCTACCCGTCCACCCCAGTATGAACTGCTCAAATCGAGGATCACACCATCCACCTTGAAATATTGGGCAGTAGTACACATCCCTCCCGCAAACCCAAACCAAGACCCCACCGAGGTTTCCATCATGGGGAAATCCATGCCAACTCCTCAGATGGCCGTAGAGGCTGCCGCATATGAAGCGCTTGCTCGCCTTTGATTCGCGGTGCCCTGTGCCAGCGAACGAGGATATTACTACTTTCCGAGCCGCGCAGCACCCGGAGAAGCAGTATCTTTTCCTGGTGGACGAATAGAGAGAGACCCGGTTCTAGCCAACCTTACGTAGTACGTCATCGCACAAGAGCGTTTGACCCAGCGGATAATGGGTTATCTCCAGAGCCTCGCCGATTTAAATCCTCGGATCGCCATCGGCCGACCACTAAGGGTCGGGCAGGAGAAGCACATTCATCGACTAGTCAACCCGCTCCCGCCGATAGAAGAAGAGTGTCCCACAGCACCAGAGACTTTTTCACAGGACCCTGTCCATTTACCGTTTATGTTTTAGACGTAGCTGCTATGCTAGCTATCCCAGCTTCTACTTATGAGTTGTAAGCTATGTGTCGATTTTAATAATAAATTTCAATTTATGAAGTAGTTCCACTGCTAATGATCCTTATTTTGATTAATTTTTGGCGCTAAGTGAAACCTGGAGAGAAATATTATTTGTTTTCTTCCCTGAGTTGTTGCAACATATCTACCTGTGTACCGTAGACATTTTATTTTCTCGCGCAACACCGCAACAGCAGAATGACAACTCCGGCCACTCCACACAGTACACTAGGTTGCTAATCCTAGTACACCTGTTGCAGCAAATTGATCACCTTTCTAGCGCACCACAGTCTCTTGAGGAGAAACTCGTGGGAGTTTATTCATGCACTAGTTGCCTTCCGCGCACTAACCACCGTTAGCACCCGACACTCACACCTAATCGTCGTGTTCACCGCCGCTGCAAAGAGCTAGAACTCGAGCGGCCGCATCACGACGATCGTCGAGGATCATCGCACACAAAGGCACGGATACCCCCAGCAATGCCGCCAACCCCACGCACACTAGAATCATGCACCAGTCCGGCATCACCTCCGCCATTAGAGCCTCGACCCAAGCTCCTGCAAACACAAATGGAGGAGAGGGAAGAAAAAGAAGAAACGAGGCCAGGTGAGAGGAGGAAGAAGGAGCACCTCGGTCATTTTATAGCCCGAGATCGGTGTACGGTGGGAGGAGTCCACCAGCGCCGCTCGTCGCTCGACCGCCGGTGTTCGGAGGCGAATCCGCGAGCAGTGCCGACCTCACGCTGGCCCGCGAGATGAGTGCACGCTGCACCGGCAGCTAGCATGCCGCGCACTACCGCAGTACGGCCTAGATGCCCTACGAGCTAGCCGTCGCCGGTGGAGAAAGCGCGGGAAAGCACGCGGGAGAGAGGAGAAGAGAGAACCAGAGGTAGAAGAAGAGACTGACAGTGGGCCCAGGCCCCACCTGTCAGCCAGTGAGAGCACTGTGCTCTCGGGTGCAACCAGCGTATTTTAAAATTTAGGAATATTATTTCTAAATTTACTATAGCCCAGAGTAGAAATATCTTGTTTTCCACGACCGTAAATTTTCCCACATAGCGCCAGTGTTTCACACTGCAGTTTACCACCACTTATTGCCTATGCACTGTAGCAGCGTTTATTTGCATTAGTAGGTCGGTTAGCAGTAAAATCCTTTTTGTGACGGTAGAAGTTCTTTTTATCGCAACCCTTAACAAATCTCGAGGACGAGATTTTTCTTAAGGGGGGTGGTGTTGTAACACCCCAAATTTTTTCCCTTGTTTTAGTAATTTTGACCAGGAGTTTCAACTTTTCTTTTTCTGGGATTTCTTTGATTTTCAGAACTTTCCTTCTGTTGCTATTGTGGAGTTTTGCCCAAGTGAAAGTTTGTGAGTATGTTGTTTGGACTTGTTGGCCCTAAGCCCAGGAGAACAATCTTTCTGGTTGTCGGATCACTTGCATTATTATTTTTTCCCTTGAGCTCTATTTAATTAAAGTGATCTTCTGTTTTAGGGCCCTGTTTGCACTACAACCCTCTGATGGAATTGTCCAAAAATTCCACCAAAATTCAGGGATGTCAGGTGAAGCCCCTACATCCCTTCCATGCAAAAACCCTTGGGTACTCTTTGAAAAAATTGAGCAAAACATCCTCTTTTGCTCTCTGGTCCAGTTTGTCACTTTCTACTGCAGCCCTATTCTAACTTGGTCCTTTGTCCTTGAGCTTTTTTCCAACTTACAACCCATCTTGCAAAACCCTTAAGTCCAGAAGAGTGGACCCATTGGAAGGTTTTTGGTTCATGAAACAATGTCATTTACCTTCTGCCCACAACTGGAATCTTGCAAAACTAGCACTAACAAGTTTTTGCTTTTGATAAACTAACCTCACCACCCTCTTACTCATCCAAGGAGACACTGACCTAGAGAATTTGGCCACCCCAAGAGTTGCCTAGATGCCATTGGCATTTTGTCAAACACCCTGAGTGCATGACCAGTTTCTGCTTAGTTTTTGGTTTGTGTTATGAACTTGATCCCCTGACTAGACTAGCATGTCACATGGTTTTGCTCTAACCTATTGCCCCACCCTGCTGACCCCCTTGTGGATTGGAGCCCCCTAGCATACCCTGGCATATTGCCGAGCACGTAGCGTGCGTGCTCTGGGCGCGCCTAGAGCGTGCGTTTTGCACGTGCGTGCGCTCGGGTCACCGCATCGCGCCCCTGGCCCCAACCCGCCTGCAGAGCCGCGCCCGGCCTCATCCGCACACCAGAACCCTCCAAGCCGCCCTAGGACTCCACAACACCGTTGTCAGAGCTCGTTTGGCGGCACGCCGGTGGCCACAGTGGACCTTTGCCATGGTCGGCGCCGCCCAAGCCACGAGCGCGCGCCAGCTCGCCCCTGGTGCAGAACCCGCCCATCTGCTAGCTTCTCCCGCCATCCTCAGCACCGCCACGTCCCCTGCTGCTACAGAATGGTGGTCGCCGGCGATCTTATCCCCGGCCGCCGTGGAACCGCCATTACCCGCCTATATAAGAAGCCCCGAGCTCGTCAGGCCCTCATGCAACCTCTCACACTCACTCACTGATCCGCCCGTAGCAGTAGAAAGACCAGAGAGGTCGTCTTCCTCTTCTCCGGCAACCACAGCCGCCGCCACTGTCTTGATCACTCCGGCGCCACCAGGGCCTTTCCCGCCCATCCAGCGCCACCATCAGCTTCCCCTCGACCTTGCGGAGCTGCCCGACTCCTCGAACGCGATCAAAACCCACCACAACACATATCCCCAATCATGCCCGAAGCTCCCTCCTCCGCGGAGCTCGCCGCCGGCGACTCCCTCCACCCCCGCCAGCCAGTCGACCACCGGGAGGACCGCCTAGGAGTAACGGATCCATCCCTGGCCTCGAATGCCCTCGAGGAGCCTCCGTTCGTCGGCGACGATCGCCGGAGTCCCGCCTCCGCTCGGGCAGAGGAAGAGGAGGGAGAGGCGACTGGTCAAACCTGACCAGTGGGCCCCATGGACCCACTATTAGTGACACAGCCCCACCTCCACGCGTGTTAAGTGGAGACGTAAACCTCAGAAGTACGTATTCCCTGGCCCGAAAGCGTATTCTCAGTTGAAACGTTTTCTTTTCTGTTTTAATTTGAAAACAAGAGTTTGACTGAAACTTTGACTGGCTTTAACTTTTTAAATATAGCTCTAGTTGACTTGATTCTTTTTTCTGTTGTTCCTCATTTTTGGTCTAGTTTATTTTCAAATTTATTTGAAAATTTTCCAGACAACTTTTTTGTGCTGTTTCGGTTCTATGTATTAATTTCATATTCTTTCTATTAGGATTTTTGAAGAGGGAGAAAACTTCCAAAAGTTTTGGAATGCACTTCTCCTCCCCTCTACTTAAAGGCAAGCATTTTTGAACCTTGATCTAAAGCATGTGATTACCACCATATGGATGCATTCTTTTATTTCAGATGTGATGATATGATCCTACCCGTGAGTGCATGTGGTAGACCCCTTGCTGTAAATGTTTAATATGCACGACGGTATCCCCCTCGTATGCTTCCCATGCCTAACGGAAGAAAGCTGTGGAAGTCGTGGTCTGGTGTAGACACGAGCTTGACATTAGCTCCTCGTTGAGACGGCGGAGTCCGGTATGGCTTGGTGAGGCATGACGGGTGGCGATTTCGACTATGTTTATGGAATATAATGATTATGCTACTCATGCAAATGATGCTGAAACCTCCTGAGTCGACCATAGATCGAGTCTTGTTCCAGTAACCCCCATGCTCGTTTCGTACTACCACTTGTCCCTGCTACAGGTAGGGTGCGGTTCAGTAAATTGTTGACCCCTGTTCTAGCACACACCGAACAGAGAGGCCATGGTGGAAGATACCGGCTGCATCCGGTAGCTAGGCATGCCACCTGGTCCGGGGGCATGGGTGTTTCGGTTGAACCCGAAGGGGATACCTTCCCCAGTTTGTGCGTGTTATAAGTTTTGTGATCCCATGCTAGTCGAGGTTGTAGCCTCCCCACTTAGAGTTTGGCTTGACAGGTGTCGTGGGTGATTCCCGACACCGGTAAGTTAAGTTGGTGTGTGCGGCCAGATGTGTCTTCAAATTAAAAGACCGTAGATGGAATTAGCCCAGAGGGACTAAAGGAATCCGTTATTCGTGGGTAAAGATTACACCCTCTGCAGAGATTAAATCTATTTGAATGGCCGTGTCCCTTTGTTAGGACTACAGTCTGGGAAGGGTCAAGTGTCGGTCTTAGCGTCGGTCTTCGTAGGAGAAAACTGCTAAAACCAGAACTTGATGTTGACGTGTGGCATATGGTGACATTGATTATGGTGAACTAACCCTTGGTCTTATTAATGAGTATCCCTGGGATGGTTCTCCCTCCTGGATATTCACTATCATCCATCTTTTAATTATAAGCCCTTTATGTGATGTCTCTCAGACGTCCGACTGTGGCATTTTGTTATTTACTTTTATTCATAAGCCCTTTATGTGATGTCGCAGAGACGTCCGACTATGGCATTTTGTTATTTACTTTTCTTTATAAGCCCTTTATGTGATGTCGCTCAGACGTCCGACTGTGTCATTTTGTTATTTACTTTTCTTCATAAGCCCTTTATGTGATGTCGCTCAGACGACCGACTGTGGCATTTTGTTATTTACTTTTATTCATAAGCCCTTTATGTGATGTCGCTCAGACGTCCGACTGTGGCATTTTTTTATTTACTTTTCTTTATAAGCCCTTTATGTGATGTTGCTCAGACGTCCGACTATGGCATTTTTGTATGCATTTTTATTTTTTTATCACACCCTGATAGCATATGCATTTTGTATATTGAGGAACTACTTGCATCATGGACTGTCATATCATAATTAACATCGTGTTCATCGAATATTCTCGAGCATGATTATATCTCACCCATGTTCATAATGTTTGCGAGTACATTCAAAGTACTCATTGGCTTGTCCCTGGCTGTTGTCTTGGCCAGATTTCTCACATGGAGAGGAGCGTTGCGACGACTACCCGGGACCTATGCAACAGTGATAGCAGCTTCGCGGAGATAGGAGTTAACCTGGTCAGCTCTTCCCGTGGGAAATGGAGTCCCACAGACGCCGACGAGTCACAGACCGCTTCCGCCATCAGCCACTAAACACCTTGTGTTGTACTTAAAGGCCAGAAAGGTCTTGCACTACATATTTGTACCTTTGCTTGGAAATTTCTGTATCAAGTGGTGCCTCATCAGCTAACAGTAATCCTGGGGCTGGTGAGCACAAGGGCCATTTTTTTGGGAATTTAATTCCCTGAAAATCCGGTCCTGACAGTTGTTCCATTATTACTCAAAAACACACCTCTCCATACATATGTTTGGGCCACACGCATGCAGTGGTTGTCTTCGTGAACTAGCTACTTGTGTGATTATTGGCGAGCTAGCCCATCTTCGAGGTCGCATGGACAGCCATCACTTCGACCAACAACAAGAGAGAAGTTGCATGACCAAGGTGGATTATTCTTGGTCCATTTTATGATCCATCTTGGTGAGATATATGCCTCTCTGGCCCACTGACTGAAAGTGTGTGTGTGTGTGTGTGTGTGGGGGGAGGTGGGGTTGCTACATCGCACTTTGCTAGGTGAGCCTCA
>LR738714.1:27592074-27643974 GCA_902687465.1 Secale cereale
GTGCCGGCATGAGGGAGGGGGGGCTGCTAGCTCTACTTCACACTATGCTAGCGGTGAACCTCGGTTGGGGGCATGCATTCATAGCTTAGGATTCCCTTCGTGCCGACACGAGGGAGGGGGGTTGCTAGCTACTTCACACTCTGCTACGGTGAACCTCGGTTGGGGGGGGGCTGTTGGGGAACGTAGTATTTCAAAAAAATTCCTACGATCACACAAGATCTATCTACTAGAAGCATAGCAACGAGAGGGGAGAGTGTGTCTACATACCCTCGTAGACCGAAAGCGAAAGCGTCTAGCGACGCAGTTGATGTAGTAGAATGTCTTCGCGATCCAATTGATCCAAGCACCGAACGTACGGCACCTCCGCATTCAGCACACGTTCAGCTCGATGCCGTCCCATGAGCTCTTGATCCAGTTGAGCGTCACGGGAGAGTTTCGTCAGCACGACGGCGTGGTGAAGGTGATGATGAAGCTACCGGCGTAGGGCTTCGCCTAAGCACTGCAACGATATGACCGAGGTGTGTAACTATGGGGAAGGGCACCGCACAAGGCTAAAATCAACTTGTGTGTCTATGGGGTGCCCCCTCCCCACGTATATAAAGGAGTGGAGGAGCGGAGGGGCCGACCCTCTCTACAGCGCACCCTAGGGGAGTCCTGCTCCCACCGGGAGTAGGATTCCCCCCCCCCCCTTCCCAAGTTGGAGTAGGAGAGGAAGGAAGGAGGAGAAGGAGAAGAAGGAAAGGGGGGACGCCCCTCTCCCAATAAGGATTGGGCTTGTGGGGGGCGCGCCCCCCACCTTGGCCGCCTCCTCCTCTTTTCCACTATGGCCCACTAAGGCCCATTAACTCCTTGGGGGGTTCCAGTAGGCCCCCAGTACTCCGGTAAATGCCTGAACTCATCCGAAACCATTCCGATGTCCAAACATAGGCTTCCAATATATCGATCTTTATGTCTCGGACATTCCGAGACTCCACGTCATGTCCGTGATCACATCCGGGACTCCGAACTACCTTCGGTACATCAAAAACACATAAACTCATAATACCGATCGTCATCAAACGTTAAGCGTGGGGACCCTACGGGTTCGAGAACTATGTAGACCTGGATGCTCATATTGATTCCTACATATTCTAAGAAGATCTTTATCGGTCAAACCGCATAACAACATACGTTGTTCCCTTTGTCATCGGTGTGTTACTTGCCCGAGATTCGATCGTCGGTATCATCATACCTAGTTAATCTCGATACCGGCAAGTCTCTTTACTCATTCTGTAATACATGACTAATTCATTAGTCATTTGCTTTCAAGGCTTATTATAATGTGTATTACCGAGAGGGCCCAGAGATACCTCTCCGACACTCGGAGTGAAAAATCCTATTCTCGATCTATGCCAACACCACAAACACCTTCAGAGACACCTGTAGAGCATCTTTATAATCACCCAGTTACGTTGTAACGTTTGATAGCACACAAGGTGTTCCTATGGTATTCGGGAGTTACATAATCTCATAGTCATAGGAACATGTATAAGTCATGAAGAAAGCAATAGCAGTAAAACTGAACGCTCAAGTTGCTAAGCTAACAGATGGGTCTTGTCCATCACATCATTCTCCTAATGATGTGATCCCGTTGATCAAATGACAACTGATGTCTATGGTTAGGAAACATAACCATCTTTGATCAATGAGCTAGTCTAGTAGAGGCATACAAGGGACACTCTGTTTCGTCTATGTATTCACACATGTACTAATTTTTCGGTTAACACAATTCTAGCATGAATAATAAACATTTATCATGATATAAGAAAATACAAATAACAACTTTATTATTGCCTCTAGGGCATATTTACTTCAGTCTCCCACTTGAACTAGAGTCAATAATCCAAATTACATAGTATTCTAACACCCATGGAGTCTTTGTGCTGATCATGTTTTGCTCGTGGAAGAGGCTTAGTCAACGGGTCTGCGAAATTCAGATCCATATGTATCTTGCAAATTTCTATGTCTCCCTCCTTGACATGATCGCGGATGGAATTGAAGCATCTCTTGATGTGCTTGGTTCTCTTGTGAAACCTGGATACCTTCGCCAAGGCTATTGCTCCAGTGTTGTCACAAAAGATTTTCATTGGACCCGGTGCACTAGGTATTACACCTAGATCGGATATGAACTCCTTCATCTAGACTCATTCATTTGCTGCTTCTGAAGCAGCTATGTACTCCGCTTCACACGTAGATCCCGCCACGACTCTCTACTTGGAAATGCACCAACTGACAGCTCCACCATTCAATAAAAATACATATCCAGTTTGTGACTTAGAGTCATCCAGATCAGTGTCAAAGCTTGAATCGACGTAACCGTTTACGATGAGCTCTTTGTCACCTCCATAAACGAGAAACACATCCTTTGTCCTTTTCAGGTACTTTAGGATGTTCTTGACTCCAGTCCAGTGATCCACTCCTGGATTACTTTGGTACCTCCCTGCTAAACTTAGAGCAAGGCACACATCAGGTCTGGTACACAACATTGCATACATGATAGATCCTATGGCTGAGGCATAGGGAATGACTTTCATTTTCTCTCTATCTTCTGCAGTGGTCGGACATTGAGTCTTATTCAACTTCGCACCTTGTAACACAGGCAAGAACCCTTTCTTTGACTGATCTATTTTGAACATCTTCAAAACTTTATCAAGGTACGTGCTTTGTGAAAGTCCAATTTAGTGTCTTTTATCTATCTCTATAGATCTTGATGCCTAATATATAAGCAGCTTCAGCTAGGTCTTCCATTGAAAAATTCTTATTCAAGTATCCTTTTATGCAATCCAGAAATTCTATATCATTTCCAATCAACAATATGTCATCTACATATAATATCAGAAATGTTACAAAGCTCCCACTCACTTTCTTGTAAATACAGGCTTCTCCAAAAGTCTATATAAAACCATATGCTTTGATCACCTCATCAAAGCGTATATTCCAACTCTGAGATGCTTGCACCAGTCCATAGATGGATCGTTGGAGCTTGCACACTTTGTTAGCACCTTTAGGATCGACAAAACCTTCTGGTTGCATCATATACAACTCCTCTTTGAGGTATCCATTTAGGAATGCAGTTTGGACATCCATTTCCAGATTTCATAATCATAAAATGCAACAATTGCTAACATGATTCAGACAGACTTAAGCATCGCTACGGGTGAGCAAGTCTCACCGTAGTTAACTCCTTGAACTTGTCGAAAACCTTTTGCAACAAGTCGAGCTTTGTAGATAGTAACATTACCGCTGGCGTCGGTCTTCCTCTTGAAGATCCATTTATTTTCGATGGCTTGCCGATCATCGGGCAAGTAAACCAAAGTCCATACTTTCTTCTCATACATGGATCCCATCTCAGATTTCATGGCCTCAAGCCATTTTGTGGAATCTGGGCTCATCATCGCTTCCTCATAGTTCGTAGGTTCATCATGGTCTAGTAACATGACTTCCAGAACTGGGTTGCCAGACCACTCTGGTGCGAAACGTACCCTGGTTGACCTACGAGGTTCAGTAGTAACTTGATCTGAAGTTTCATGATCATCATCATTAGCTTCCTCACTAATTGGGGTAGGAATCACTAGAACTAGTTTATGTGATGTACTACTTTTCAACTGGGGAGAAGGTACAATTACCTCATCAAGTTCTACTTTCCTCCCACTCACTTCTTTCGAGAGAAACTCCTTCTCTATAAAGGATCCATTCTTAGCAACGAATATTGCCTTCGGATCTGTGATAGAAGGTGTATCCAACAATATCCTTTGGGTATCCTATGAAGACACATTTCTCCGACTTGGGTTCGAGCTTATCAGGTTGAAGCTTTTTCACATAAGCATCGCAGCCCCAAACTTTAAGAAACGACAACTTTGGTTCCTTGCCAAACCATAGTCCATAAGTCATCGTCTCAACGGATTTAGATGGTGCCCTATTTAACTTGAATGCAACTATTTCTAAAGCATAACCGCAAAACGATAGTGGTAAATCGGTAAGAAACATCATAGATCGCACCATATCTAATAAAGTATGGTTACGACGTTCGGACACACCATTACGTTGTGGTATTCCAGGTGGCGTGAGCTGTGAAACTATTCCACATTGTTTCAAATGAAGACCAAACTCGTAACTCGAATATTCGCCTCCACGATCAGATTGTAGAAACTTTATTTTCTTGTTACGATGATTCCCTACTTCACTCTGAAATTATTTGAACTTTTCAAATGTTTCAGACTTGTGTTTCATCAAGCAGACATACCCATATCTGCTCAAATCATCAGTGAAGGTCAAAAAATAACGATACCTGCCGTGAGCCTCAACACTCATCGGTCCACATACATCAGTATGTATGATTCCCAACAAATAAGTTGCTCGCTCCATTGTTCCGGAGAACGGAGTTTTAGTCATCTTGCCCATGAGGCATGGTTCGCAAGCACAAAGTGTCACTACAAAAAAAAGACACATCCACGACATTTTGGGCCGAACAAAACTTTTTTCTATCATACTTATGACACTTCTATGACGATAATTGTAACAAAACCCGGTATCATCATAGATATGGTGGGGTCCTACTTCTATGACAAAAAATCATGACAGAAATGGGCTTTTCGTCATGGGCGGGCCGGAGACGCAACTGCATGACATTCTTTGGGCCGTCCATGACGGAAAAACCATGGTAGAAGCGAGGGCGAGAAAAATATCGGGGTGTTCCCGGTTACGGACCGTGGTCGGGGCCGAGCGATGCATGTTTCTCTCATACACGCACGGGCGTGGGTGCGAGGCGTTAGGCTCTAACTGAACCTGAGCGAGGCATTGGGCTCTAACTGAACCCGAGCGATTGCACTGCAGGCTACGAGTTACTGAACCCGAGCGATCGATCAATGGCTGTGAACTAAACCCGATCGAGCGATTCCTTCGCTACTGCTGCTAACTGAAGCCGATCGATGCTGCCTCTGCATGAACATTGAGCGTTGCTGGGGGGGTGGATGAACAGTTCCCAGTGGGGGTGGCTGAACAGGACCCCGTGGTGTTGCCTCTGCATGAACAGGACCCCGTTCGATCGAGCCGGTTGGGGCTGCATGAACAGGACCCCATGGAGGGCTGCATGAATAGTAGATGGTGGAGGGCTGGATGAATAGTAGCCCGTGGAGGGGTGGTAGAATAGGAGCCCGTGGAGAGGGCTGGTTGAACAGTAGCCGGTGGAGTAGCGCGCTGTGGAGGCTGAACAGTCGCAGGTGGAGGCTGGAGGAGGTCGACGGTGGATGAACAGTAGCCCGTGGAGGCTGGAGGGGGTCGACAGTGGTGATGAACAGTATCCCCTGGAGTCCCATTTTGCGGTACGCCACACCCCTCCCGATGAACAGGACCCCCATTTCGACCGTAGCGCTCCAACACAAGTCCGTTTCCTCCGGTTTGAAGTACGCCACAACCCTCCCGATGAACAGGACCCCCGTTTCGACCGTAGCGCTCCAACACAAGTCTGTTTCCTCTGTTTTGCGGTACGCCACACTCCTCCCGATCAACAGGACCACCATTTCGATTGTAGGAGGTCCGTTTCCTCCGTTTTGCGGTACACCAGACCCCTCCCGATGAACAGGATCCCGTTTCGAACGTGGCTGGTCGAACACAAGGCCGTTTCCTCCGTTCTGCGGTACGCCATGCCTCGTTTCCATCGGATGTTCCGTCCAAGCCCTCCCGATGAACACGACGACACATTCCGTTCTAACCCAGCTGATACGTCTCAAACGTATCTACTTTTTCAAACACTTTTGATATTGTTTTGACCTCATTCTTGCATGATTTGAACTAAACTAACCCGGACTGACGCTGTTTTCAGCAGAGCTGCCTGTATGGTTTTATTGTGTGCAGGAAAACGGATTTTTAGGTATCTCAGAAAATTCCACAAAAAATCACAGAAAATCCACGCACCCGAAGGAACCTGGTGCCAGAAGAGGGGCCAGGGGGGCTCCAGGCGCCCTGGTGGCGCGGCCCACCCCCTGGCCGCGCCGGGAGGCCGCCTGGGTGGGCCCCACCTCCCCTGGTGCCCTACCTTGACCTGTATTTTAGCCCGTGACGAGAAAATCCCAGATCAGGAGTTGTTTTCCCAGTTTTTGTCGCGGAGCCGTCGCCACCCTCTGTTCTTCTTCGGGAGGGCTAATCTGGAGGCTGATTTGGCCTCCGGAGAGGGGAGATCGTCGCCATCGTCATCATCATCACCACTCCATCCTCCCTCCATGACTTCTCCTTCCATGTGTGAGTAATTCCCTGCTGTAGGCAAAGGTGATGGTAGGGATTGGATGAGTTAGATCATGTAATAGTTTATCAGATCGTTGGGGGCATGTTGCCTATCATCTACTATGGTGTTTATCATCTTTGCTTTAACTTGTTATTCTTAATGCTTTTCACTTAGGGCCCGAGTGCCATGATTTCAGATCTGAACCATATGTGTTTGCATGAATATATTTGTGTTCTTGATCCTATCTATGAGTTGTTTGCACCTATTACGGTCCGGAACCGGCGATCCCAAAAGTGACAGCTTGGGACACCAAAGGGGATGGTCCGTAGTTTGAGGATTATATGTATCCATTGAGTTTATTGCTTTGTTCCGGTGCTCTTTGACAGGAGCACCTTAATCTCCATAAGTTCCTTTTGGCCCCGTTCGTAGCGGGATGGTAGGACAAAAGATGTTGTGCAAGTTCTTATTGCAAGCACGTACAACTACCTATGGGATACATGCCTAATGTTTGATATTTGTCTAGATGATCATTACTTTTCCGTGTGCCTTGCCCGAAGTTAGATTCATGATATATCTCATCCATGCAGCGCCCAACCATCCATCTCCCTAGCCTACAGTGTTTTAAATCCTGCTGGTTACTAGTTGCTACTTTTGCTATTTACTTTCGCTGTTTACTTTTACTATCACCACCATCACTATCATATCACCGTTACCACTTATCTTTTGTTGCAAGTAAGTATATTTCAGGTGCGGTTGAATTGACAACTCAACTGTCAAAGCTTATAAATACTCTTTGGCTCCCCGTGTGTCGAATCAATAAATTGGGTTATTCTTACCCGCGAAGACTATCTCGATCCCTTACGGTTGAGGGTTATCAAGTACCGTTTTCTGGCGCCGTTGCCGGGGAACATAGCAATATTTACAAGTCTACTTGAAGTATCCTACCTGCTACACTTCATCCGCTATGGGTAAGAAAGGAGACCCCAAGGTTCCGATCTTACTATCTACTACAAGAAGAGGTACTATTCGGAACACTAGTGCTACACTTGATTCACCTTCCGTTATGAGTAAGTTTGCCTCACCGCCACCACATGATGCTTCTACTGAATCTGTTACTATGTCCGATATTCTTGATGATGCTTCTACTTCTCTTGATGATATTAGTTCACTTGGTTATGCTCTTGAGAAACAGATCGCTGCTGCTGCAAAAAAGTCTGGAATTGAAATTCCTGTTACTCGCTACCCTATTGGTGGAACTTACGATTATCCTGATTTGAGTAAACTCAAGGAGAGACTCCTTGATGATGATTACATTATGCTTGATGATGATTTATGCAGGGAGCTGACAGAGTTTGCCGGCTCTGACCCTGAAGCTATTAAGAAGCTTCTTGAAAAACACTCTTTGAAGAACAAGACCGTTCCTGATCCTGAATTTGCTACATCTCCTATATGCATTGATGATCCTGATTATGATTTCTCTTTTGATCTTTACCTATGGTTGAAGCTGACCCCTTTTATGGCAGAGAGAATGATGATACTATTGCACACCTGACCAAACTCACTGAGTTGGGTGGCTTGTTTACCACGGATGAGAAGAAATGAAACTTTTATGTGACTAAGCTTCTTACTTTCTCTTTGAAGGAAGGTGCTAAAACATGGTATGATTCACTCCCATGTGGTTCCATTAAGAGTCCTCAAGACTTAGCTCACTCTTTTGTTGATAAGTACTTTCTTGCTCATATGCAACATGCTGCTTTACAAAGAATTTATAACTTTAAACAGTTGCAGGATGAGCACCTCCCTAAAGCTTGGGGGAGGTACTGCAGTCTGATTCGGGCTAGACCAGGACATGGAGTCCCTAAGAACGAATTAATCGATATATTTTATGCTGGTCTAACTGATGAATCCAGGTCCTATTTGGACAGTTGTGCTGGTTGTGTTTTCAGGAAAAGAACACCGGACGATGCAGAGGATTTGATGGGCAGGATTGCCAAAAACCATGAAGATTGGTCCGTCCCTGAACCACCTCCACCACCAAAGAAGAGGGGCATGTTTGTTCTAAGCCCCGAAGATATGCGAGAAGCAAAGAAGTCTATTAAGGAGAAGGGTATTAAAACCGAGGACGTGAAGAATCTACCCCCTATTGAGAAGTTGTGTGAGCCTACCACTCACCCTCCTATGGTAGAGGTACACTCTCTTTTAGATTTCAACGCAAGTGACATCCCTCATGGTAAGCCTCCTGATCAATGTTTAGATGAGTTTCATAATTTTATTATGAAACAAAATCATTTTAATGAGAGGATACAAAGTCAATTGCATGATGATTCCCTTACTATCAAAAGTTTGCTTGATGTTCTAGGAAGAACAGTTAATGATGTTAAATGTCTTGTGAAGCATTTTCATATGGTTCAAACTCAGCTTGAACAAATTTCTAATGTGCAAAAAGATTTGCTTGCTAACAATGCCAAACAAGATGATTTGCAGGCCTTCGGGATTAAGACCCGAGGAGGAACTAGCACTCAAGATCCTCTCTATCCAGAGGGGCATCCGAGGAGAATCGAGCAGGATTCTCAAATGCAGGAAGAAGAAATTGTTGGCTCTCCAAAAAAGAAGAAGAAGTAACATAAGGAGGCTGACAATTCCAATGATCCTATTACAGATGAAGAGCCAGCTGTTGATCCTAACAGTGTATCTATCTCCGATGCTGAGACTGAAGACGGTGCCGAACCTGAAGGTAAGGATAATGAGAAGAATGATCCGCCTGAAGTTCGAGAGGAAGAAGCACCTGACAAACGTAAGAGGTACACTAGAGAAGACTTCGTCGCAAGAAGACATGGGAAGGAAAGAGAACCATGGATACAGAAACCCATGCCCTTTCCAGGTAAGTCTATCAAATCTAAAGAAGAAGAGCATTACAATAAGTTTTGTGAGTAGATTAAACCTCTTTTTCTTCAAATCCCTTTGACTGATGCTATTAAGTTACCTCCCTATTCAAAATATATGAAAGATATTGTCACTAAGAAAAGAAAAGTTCCTAATGAAGCAATATCTACTATGCTTGCTAACTACTCTTTCAGTGGCAAGATTCCTGAGAAGCTTGGTGATCCAGGTATACCCACCATTCTTTGCTCCATAAAGAATAATTATGTCAAAACTGCTTTATGTGACCTTGGAGCAGGAGTGAGTGTTATGCCTCTCTCTCTTTACAAGAGGCTTTGTTTAGAGAAACTAATTCCTACAGATATCTCTCTTCAGATGGCTGACAAGTCAACCGCCGTTCCGATAGGTATTTGTGAGGATGTTCCCGTAGAAGTTGCTAATTGTTTGATCCTTACTGATTTTGTTGTGCTTGACATGCCAGAGGATGGGAGCATGTCCATTATTCTTGGTAGACCTTTTCTTAACACCGCAGGTGCTATTATTGATTGCAATAAAGGGAAGGTTACCTTCGATGTGAATGATAAAGAACACACGGTGTATTTTCCAAAGAAGACCGACAGGAGGCATGGCCTCAACTCTATAGAAAATATCGAGACCGTGAAGATTGGAGAATGGGACTGTCCACTACATGTGCACAACAAATACAAAACCATTATGGTGGGTACAATGTCCATCAAAGTAAAGGTTCGCTGATTACTTCGTAAGAGGTGAGACTTTTTGCTCTATATATCGCCTGTTTGTTGGTAAGACTTGATCAACCTTACTAGTGAACATGTTTTATATAGATAAAAAAGTTGAGCTTGTTATGTTTTCATTTGTTTTAGTTTTTGTTCTCCTTGCTGTACCAAGTGTTTATGTTTTGAAGCTTCACAATAATAATCACTGCTTTAAGTTTTCAGAAAGTCTTGCAGCTTTTTGAACTTCGAAAAAATTTCAACATTGAAGTTTTCAGAAAAATTCCAGAAAAATAAAAATAAAAATTTCCATGCCGGGAGTGACTCAGAGGTACCTGGGGCCGGCCAGGGGGACCCACCAGTGGCCCAGGCGGCCAGCTGGCGCGGCCTGCCGCCTGGCCGCTCCCACAGGGCGCTTGGGGCCCACAAGGCCCCCCTCCAGGTAAGTCTTCTTCCTCCCTCTCTCTTTCTCTCCAAAAACATGAGTTCTGCACTTGTTCTTGCGTTCTTGCTGCTCTTGGAGGTGATTCTTTGATCTCTCTCTACAGCTTATCATTTGAGCTAAGATTTTGAACAAATACTCCCTGGTATGTAACTCCTCCACCCCTCCAATTAGATTTTTGGTTGGTGGCTTCATTTGTGAGTATTTAGTAGTTCTTGGTGCTGTATAGATGAGCTTGCTTGCATGTGTAGAAATTTATTTTCCAAGTTTTGATGCAAGTTTATGCCTTAGGTAAGTGAGTTGAGTAGTTTGCCTTAACCCACTTTGTTTTAATCCTTGTTTTTGTAATTTTCCAAAAATTTCAGAAATGAGTTTGTTAGGAAGGGCAAATGGGTGGCTTGAGAAGAAGAGGCCCACGCACTCCGATCGAGTTACTAGAGCCGCAGCTTCACCCTCGACTGCTAGGGTGAGCTACAATGAAGATCATGTGCCCCTAGAGTTGTTGGAAGACACAAGTCCAGCACGTGCTATGATGTTTCCATGTGATGAATTCCTTGAAGCTGCGGGAATCAAGGATGAGTTTTATAATCTTTGTGCTAATGCAGGTCTGACACGGCTCGTCACGTGCCGTGTTACTCAGTATCAAAAACTCATCTCCGGTTTCATTAACAGTTTTAGATATAATCCTGATTCTGGTTCTATTGAGTTTAAAATTTACAATGATCTTATCACCATGCCCTTGGGAAAGTTTTGTGAAATAATAGGTGTGCCAAACGTTGGGCGGACGGCTAGGATGACCTCTCAGCCCTCCGAGCTGAAAACCGTCTTCAACACTCTCTGCAGCATGGGTACGAGGGATATTCATCGGTCAAAGATCTCCAGCATCTTATTCCCTCACCTCAGGTATTTTGCATATTATGTTGCTAGAGGGGTGTTAGCTCGTGACAACACGAGCAACACTTCTGCGCCGGATATTGCTATCCTGGCAGCCGCCCCCTCAGGGAGGTCTGATTATAATCTGGGTGCCTTAATTGCTCGACGCCTTGCTATGAACGGTAACAGGGGAGATTTATTTGGTGGCGTTTATGCCACACTTATCTTAGAATATCTTAAAGGCACCCCACACCCTAATGATAAGCCTTTTACTTATTTAAGTTTTGATCTTGCTGCTATGAAAAGGCATAAGTTTGTTACCATGACTTCTGAGCTTGATAATCTTGTTTATATCTTGCGTTTCGGAGCTACCGCGGAACGCGAGATCCGTCTACCTGCACCTCTTTTGTTTGATTTTTCTTGCAGGAACGGATGGTCCTTTGATGTTATCCAGTTCGATGAGTTCATGGCCCAGCATCAGTTTCATAACCCCATGGAGGGGGTTGTGCCCGACGAGGAGGAGCACGATGAGTTACCACTTTTTCAGGGGGAGACCGTCACCCAGTTTGGTGAAGGGTCTTCCTCTGCTTGGAGTACGGACCCTTCCTCGTGGGAGGATCCGAGGAGTTCGGCGTACGCGCCAGAATCCTTCTACGACCCTTGGACTCACCACCATTCCCCCGAAGCAGGAGGCTCCTGGGGGCAGTAGCTACTACCAACTTAGGCCAAAAGCCTAAGATTGGGGGAGTACGTGCCCCTCTCACTTTTCCATTGTATTATCCGTTTTATTCGCTTTGATCTTTTCGAAGTTTTTGTCCGTTCTTCTTTATTTCTTTCTTTGCAAAAAAAACAACAAAAAGATTTTCTCTTTCTATTGCTTTCGCTCAACATTTGAAATAATCCAAAAAGATTTCCTTTCTCTCTTTAGTTTGCTTTGTTTTCAGAGTTCAGCTCGAGTCCGTGATGGCATTTAATTATATTTCCTACGTTGGATCATGCAAGTGACGAGGCAGTAATGACGAAGATTGACTGAAGGGAAGCAACAAGGGAAAACCGGTATGAACTCTTCTTGTTTCTACTTTTGTACATATGCCTGTACTTATGATCTAGAGACCAGCTTGTAGCGACATAGTGCTATGTTTACAATGCTCTCCCAGTGGTTCATGCTTTCCTTGTGGCTAGTCTCGAATAGCTAGAGTATATAATGTGTTATTGAAATGATTTACATGCATTGCACTGTTCATAGTTTGGTATACTAAGGTGGTATTTCCCTTTGGAGAATTCTTGGATTGACTTGGAGCATGTTTACACATGTTTAAGACTAAAAAGTCTGCTCTGCCTTGATGATCTTTGAGTTTCAGAATAGTTATATCACTTCCATGCCCGATTCAATGTTGCTTTGTCGCTCTGCATGATTATGACCGTTATTGCTCTCTAGTTGGTCGCTTCCCAGTCTTTTGCTAACCTCCACCTGTACTAAGCGGACTGACTGCTTGTGCATCCAAAATCCTTTAAACCAGTTATGCCATATGAGTCCACCATACCTTCCTATACATGGTATTTACCTGCCATTCCTAACGAAGACTTTCGTGTACCATCTCAAAATTAATCAAAAGCATTTCTATTTTTGTGCCTCTGTTTTAGCTCATGAGGAAGTAGTAGTTAATTCATGATCTTTTTAAGTTGGACAAGTTTCACCCCGGGATTGCATGTCTAATCTGCAATCCCCTAATACGAGAAGGAACTGGCATAGAGTGCGGCCGGCTCATAAAAGATAATACAACAAACAAACCCTCCTTCACGCTTTGTTCATGAGAAATCAGAAAACTTTGGCAGTGATAAACAAAGGAGATTAAGGGGATGTGATCGTCCCCGTGCGGGAGCCATTCCTCGAAACTTGTCCAGCTCAAGAAGTAATTGGGTTATCTACTAGCATTCGTTGACGAAATATGCACCTCTCAAAAACATTTTTATCTCTGTTTTTAAAACCAAGAGCTCTGGTACATGTTTAGTTTTTGTTTCCGACCACGGGTTTTCAACCTCGCCATCAAATTCCACAGTTCAAGAGTCTCCACCTTCTTTCTTCAAAGCACCAACTAGGAGAGCATAATTGTCATTCTGAGTGTAATGTGCATTGTCCCAAATTATTACATTGTCTTCTGCATGCTTGTGATATTATTTATTCTGAAATTCTTAGTTCTAGTCTCCTTTAAAACTCTGGAGGAGTTTCTGCATTTATGTTTTGCTTCACTCATGGGGGCTAGCGAGATACCACCCTAATATGCTCAAGCTATGTGCAATGTAATCTTGTCTTGATTTTCAGTAGCATATTATTTACTTTTAGGTATTTGTGATTGGTCACTTGAAAGAAGGATTTCTCCGTGCATTGTCCTCATAGCATTGTTTCAATATTTGCTAGACTCTTTTCGTAGTACATGCTTATATACATCTAATGAAACAAAAGAGTTTGTCAAAGTTTTCTTTGTCGCGTCCAGTTCGTTGAACTGAATTGCTTGAGGACAAGCAATATACTAAGCTTGGGGGAGTTGATACGTCTCAAACGTATCTACTTTTCCAAACACTTTTGATATTGTTCTGACCTCATTCTTGCATGATTTGAACTGAACTAACCCGGACTGACGCTGTTTTCAGTAGAGCTACCTGTATGGTTTTATTGTGTGCAGGAAAACGGATTTTTAGGTATCTCAGAAAATTCCAAGAAAAATCACAGAAAATCCACGCACCCGAAGGAACCTGGTGCCAGAAGAGGGGCCAGAGGGGGGTCAGGGGGGCTCCAGGCGCCCTGGTGGCGCGGCCCACCCCCTGGCCGCGCCGGGAGGCCGCCTGGGTGGGCCCCACCTCCCCTGGTGCCCTACCTTGACCCATATTTTAGCCCGTGACGAGAAAATCCCAGATCAGGAGTTGTTTTCCCAGTTTTCGTCGCGGAGCCGCCGCCACCCTCTATTCTTCTTCGGGGGGGCTAATCTGGAGGCTGATTTGGCCTCCGGAGAGGGGAGATCGTCGCCATCGTCATCATCATCACCACTCCATCCTCCCTCCATGACTTCTCCTTCCATGTGTGAGTAATTCCCTGCTGTAGGCAAAGGGGATGGTAGGGATTGGATGAGTTAGATCATGTAATAGTTTATCAGATCGTTGGGGGCATGTTGCCTATCATCTACTATGGTGTTTATCATCTTTGCTTCAACTTGTTATTCTTAATGCTTGTCACTTAGGGCCCGAGTGCCATGATTTCAGATCTGAACCATATGTGTTTGCATGAATATATTTGTGTTCTTGATCCTATCCATGAGTTGTTTGCACCTATTACGGTCCGGAACCGGCGATCCCAAAAGTGACAGCTTGGGACACCAAAGGGGATGGTCTGTAGTTTGAGGATTACATGTATCCATTGAGTTTATTGCTTTGTTCCGGTGCTCTTTGACAGGAGCACCTTAATCTCCATAAGTTCCTTTTGGCCCCGTTCGTAGCGGGGTGGTAGGACAAAAGATGTTGTGCAAGTTCTTATTGCAAGCACGTACAACTACCTATGGGATACATGCCTAATGTTTGATATTTGCCTAGATGATCATTACTTTTCCGTGTGCCTTGCCCCAAGTTAGATTCATGATATATCTCATCCATGCAGTGCCCAACCATCCATCTCCCTAGCCTACAGTGTTTTAAATCCTGCTGGTTACTAGTTGCTACTTTTGCTATTTACTATCGCTGTTTACTTTTACTATCACCACCATCACTATCATATCACCGTTTACCACTTATCTTTTGTTGCAAGTAAGTATATTTCAGGTGCGGTTGAATTGACAACTCAACTGTCAAAGCTTATAAATACTCTTTGGCTCCCCGTGTGTCGAATCAATAAATATGGTTATTCTTACCCGCGAAGACTATCTCGATCCCTTACGGTTGAGGGTTATCACCAGCCAGTTGGCTCCCCATGAACACAACGACAATGATGTTTCTCCATTCCGACCCAGCCATGTACACGAGCCCTGGCCGCACGTATGCGCGAGTAGGCGTTCGAGACCCTGCCCGTATGTACGTACGTGGCCATATTTTTTTTCTTGCACACTGGCCGCTGTACGTACGTGTACATGCTACGCGCGCGCCTCTACTACGACATGTGCGCACCTCTATATCGACCAGTATGTACGTACATGTTCGCGACCAGAATGACAACGCTACGTACGCTTCGACTAGGTGGTCCCGACTGTCAGGCACTTCCTTGCATGCGAAGATGTAGCTGGTGGGTCCCAATAGTCAGGGGGGAATCATTTTTTTTTGCCCGGACGCACTTCCTTGTGTGCGAAGATGTAGCTGGTAGGTCCCAGCAGTCAGGGGGAAACATTTTTTTCGCGAAATACGGTGGCCCATTGTGTGGGTCCCCGCTGTCAGGCGGAGGAATAATTATTTTGCGCGTAATAAGGAGGCACTTCCTTACTATACGGCCGTGAACCCAACTGTCAGCCTCTCCATGTACAGTCCACGTCTGATGGAAGCCGTTCCTTGACCACGTTTACCACGCCGCACCGAAGCACCAATGCGGTGGAAGACGACGAGGCCTAGGAAGGGGACGACACGGAGCTGGGGAAGACGCGGCAGTGGATGCCCACGCGTAGAGGAGTACAAGGGTTCACTGGTTCGCTGCGGTGTGAGGCTGTCGTCGCCGCAGAATAACAGGGGGTGTGGGAGAATAGAGGGATGGCCTGGCCAACGGTGGGAATAGTAGGGGGCGATGAGGCCTCCGCGGCAGCACAGCCGGCCATGGGAGGCAGGAGCATGCGGCACGGCCGGCGCTGCTTTGGGCGGCTGGAGCAACAAGACCAGAGGTTGAAGAAGAACTATGGCCGTTGGATGGACATCGTACGGTATCTGGAGCTAGAATCGTTCATATTGACTAAGTTGACAAAGCACACCGTCCCCGTCAACTTAGTAGGCCCACAAGTCAGCCTCCCACCAAGGTGGGTCCTAACTAGCAGGGGGAGTATTCATTTTTTGTGCGTAATAAGGTGGCACTTCCGGTGGGTCCGAGCTGATAGCGAGGGGAACATTTTTTTCACGTAATACGGTGGCCCGTCCGGTGGGTCCCAGCAGTCAGGGGGAAACGTTTTTTCGCGAAATACGGTGGCCCGTACGGTGGGTCCCTGCTGTCAGGTGGAGGAATCATTATTTTCCGCGTAATAAGGAGGCACTTCCTTGCTGCCGCTGTGGACCCAGCTATCAGCCTCGCCACGTACAGTCCACGTCCGATGGAAGCCATTCCTTGCCCACATTAACCACGCCGCGCCGAGAGCACCAGGGTGGTGGATGACGGCGAGGCCTAGGAAGGGGACGACGCGGAGCCAGGGAAGACGCGGCAGTGGATGCCCACGCGTAGAGGAGTACGAGGGTTCACTCCTTCACTGCAGTGTGAGGCTGCCGTCGCGGCAGAATAACAGGGGGTGTGGGTGAGTAGAGGGATGGCCTGCCAGCGGTGGGAATAGTAGGGGGCGGTGAGGCCTCCGCGGCAGCACAGCCGGCCATGGGAGGCAGGAGCATGCGACACGACCAGCGCTGCTTTGGGCGGCTGGAGCAACAAGACCAGAGGTTGAGGAAGTGATACGTCCCAAACGTATCCATAATTTTTGCTTGTGACATGCTTGTTTTGCATCATTGTCTCATGTTTATATCAAAGTTTTCTATCTTTTTAGGCATTTATTGGACTAACCTACTAATGGTTGCAAAAGTGCACAATGTTCTTGTTTTACACTTTATTGTGTAGGAATTACTTGGAAATTGACAAAAACGCAAAAGGAGTCGTATTGGAGTAGGACTCTGACTTTCCTGAAATCTGTCCGAGAACGTTTTTAGAAGATGGTCACGTTCCGGCCCGAAGACGACGTCAAACGGAAAAAGCCTAGTTGCGAAAGTTGTGGGGAATTTCGAGAGGATGCTTCTGGATATAAAATTCGTCCAAATCGGAGTCCGGACGACCGAGAAAAGCCCGTTTTACTAAAGCCCAAAATCTGATCATGGGAATCCGAGAGTCTATATAAAGAAAGGAAATCTAGGTCACCAAGGGCCACGAATTTTCCTCCTCCCAAGCCGCCGTCTTGGAGGGGAGGACCAGCACCATTGCAGCACCATCCACAAGGAAGAAGGGGGGCCAAGGAGCCGCTGCCCCCTAGGGCCGCCGCCGCCCCGAGGGCCGCCGCCGCCACGAGGGCCGCCGCCGCCCCGAGGGCTGCCGCCGCCGCCACGGCTGCCGCCGGCCGCCTCCTCCTCTCCAGGCTGCACCTCTCCATCAACACCACCAGCAATCTCTTGCTCACCATGGCCATGTGTGAGTAGTCTTCTCCGGGGCTGAGGGCTTGTACGTGTAGCTATGTGGTTATCTCTCTCTCCCATGATGTGATCTTCGTTGTGATCATAGGCTATGTTAATCTAGGGTGATCCCATGATATTTCCCCTTCCTCTATGTATTGAGTTGATGTACTCACTTGTCTTTATCTAGTATAATCCCCAAGACCAAGGTGACAGCGGTCTATTGGACATGGATTAGAAGAATATTTTCATGAGTGATTTCCTCTTTTGTGTGTTGATTGAAGATTGAGAGTCTCTTGGTGCTTGTCTTTGACTATCCTGGAGATATGTTGTGGTGATTGTGGTACTCTCTTTGGATGGCCGCGGTGACATTGGGAAATCCATAGATTGAGAACTACGAACTTTGAGGTGTACTTTTGTAGCCCTACATAATTCTCGTCCTCTCTTGACCACAAAGGAATGACCTCCGAGTGCGTCTTCATTGCATGTTTTATGGGAAATATCATGTGATTAGACTATGTCAATGTTGGTGGGAGTTGCCACTAGTGAAAGTATAAAGCCTAGGCCTTGTTTCCACCATTGCAATACCATTTGTGCTCACGTTTACCACTTGTTTGCTTGCTGCACTTTTTATTACAGATTTATATTACTTTGGTTTGCCACTCCTATCATCCATATTTTACCATCTCTTCGCCGAACTAGTGAACCTATGCAACTCCTAGTTGTATTAGGTGTGTTGGGTACACAAGATACTTCTTGTATCTTGATTGCGGGGTTGCTTGAAAGGGGTACGTTCAACCTCCACTTCCCTGAGTTCGATAAACCTTGGGTTACTCACTTAAGGGAAATTTGCTGCTGTCCTACAAACCTCTGCTCTTGGAGGCCCAACACTGTCTACAGGAATAGAAGCGTGTAGTAGACATCAAGCTATTTCTGGCGCCGTTGCCGGGGAAGTGAGGTAAGTGAAGGTACCTTCTCTAGATCTTGCAATTAAATCTTTTCGTTTCTTGTTTTTAGTTTCACTAGTTATGTGTATGGAAAACCGCACTCTTAGTTCGCTGCTTGGGGAAGGCCGCTTTACCACACCCGTGGTAGAGAAGTCTCCTCCACCTACTGAATGTATCCCGTTCCGAATACCACTTGGGATAATTGAAATAATTAGAAATGATTGTTATGATGGGACAGTCAATCCTAGTATTCATTTGTTGAAACTTACGGAACTTTGTGAGTTGTTTAAGATTTCAGGTTTGACAAGAGATGGAGTCATGAGGAAATTATTTGCCTTGTCACTGAAAGGAAAAGCATTGGAATGGTATAGGCTACTAGATGACTCTCACCTGCTGGATTGGGAAGAGATCCAGTCTCTCTTTTACTCCAAGTTTTATCCTCTTCATGAAGTCCATGAGAATAGGAATTATGTTTATAATTTCTATCCTCATGACGGAGAGAGCATAGCTCAAGCTTGGGGGAGACTGAAAACGTTAATGCTAAAATGTCCTAAACATGGGCTCCCCAAAGATATGATTATTACTAATTTCTATGCGAGGCTCTCTCGACAGGATAAAGATTTGCTCGATGCTTCCTCTATGGGTTCTTTCACAAACGAAAAGATTGATGCTAAATGTGAACTCCTTGAAAGAATTCAACGCAACACTGAAGATTGGGAGATCGACAAAGGTAAAGAGTCAGGTATAATTTATGAGTATGATTGCATTAAGTCCTTTGTTGAAACTACAAGTTTTAATAAGTTTAGTGCTTAGTTTGGGCTTGATTCTCAACTCCTTGTTGATTTCCTCAAATCTTTTGCTTCACATCTTAATATGCCTAAGGAGGATTGGATCAAGCATCATGAACGTTTTAAAGAGATTTGCAAAGAAAATGAAATTGTTCATGATGATTGCAACATGCATGATCCAATTCCTAAAAATGAAGTTTTCTATAAGCATGTTAATTTTTGTGGAGTGGATAGACCTTGTGAAAGGCCTATGATTGAAGAAGAGAAGTATTGTAAGCAACATAAGCATGAAAGAACAATCACTTGGGTCAAAGATTTAAATGAAATTGCTAGAGAATTGTGTGACCTTTATCCTTTTACTTGTGAACTTTGCTGTATAGAGGGTCACTTTAATTTTCAATGCATGCACTTTCAAAACATAACTGTTAACCAGTTGTGTGATAACATGATCACCCCTGATCTTTATGATGAGCTTATGTTATTTTTGATGTGTGAAGAGTTATCATAAAAGACTTCTTGGCTAGATGTTAATGCCATAGGAATAAAAAACACTTTGCAAAATTGCCATCTCTATTGTGTTGTTAATTTCCATGAAAATGATTACATAAGTAAGATTAGAAAGGAGGGAACTTTACCAAAGTATAAAAATGTCTCTTATATTTCTGCTAATAAAAAGGAGAGTTTCTCCCAAGTTTCCCCTATTGTTTCTAATGATAAACCAGGATATGTGGAGAAGCTTCATCTCAAACCACTCCCTCCTAAGGTGAAGAAGAAGAAAAAGAAGAGGAGGAGGAAGAGGAGCAAGAAGGAAGAAGAATGGGTATCAACCTGGCCTGAGCATATTCCTCCCATCAACTTTTATCCTAACGGTTGTAAGTTTAAAGAAGAAGGTGAAGTTTATTGCCTTAATTATCATCTTGATGATACGTCCGTAGGTACTATTGAAGATGATTTTGATTATGATATGCATGTTACTTATTATGATTGGAAAAATGATGATAATGCTACTTATGATCTTGAAAATCTTTTTGGTACCAACTCTGAAAGTGATGATATGGAAAGCTCTAAGCTTGGGGATGATAGGATTGCAAATCCTTTACCCACTAGTGATGTGATAATTGATAATTCTTTTGCTAGTAAGAATAAAGACAACATGTTTACAAATATAGTTGCTAGCAATGATAATGCTCTTCTCTACTATGATGATGTTATAACTCCAATCTATAGTGATTATAAAGGTACCTATGACATAAAGAGAAATTATCCTTATGAAACTTGTCATAATCATGGAGGGAATTACTCCCTTGTTGGAAACCATCTTCCTAATACACAATTAATCTATAGTGTTCAAGTTGTTTATGATAGTCCTACTCCCACTATTACCAATGAGAAAGATTATGCTTATGTGGAGAGTAAGAGTACCTTTTTGCATGTGGATCATGGTAACAATGCTTTATGTGATGCTTATATTGTTGAGTTTATTCGTGATCCCACTGAAAATTATTATGAGAAGGGAACATATGCTTATAGATAGTTCAATAATATCAAGTTCCCTCTCTTTATGTTGAAGGTTTTGAAGCTGCACTTGTTTTGTCTTCCTATGCTTATTGCTTTGTGCTTCAATGAATTATTCTATTGCAATATTCCTATGCATAGGAAGCATTTTAGGCTTAAATGTGTTTGCTATTTGCTTCTTGATGCTCTCCTTTGTTCTTCAACTCTTATTCCTACGAGAGCATCATTAAAGTCTTAATCCTATCTTTATGGCTATAGAGAAAGAGCTTTAGGGAGACAACCCTTGTTATCTTTGCTTTCAGTTTTTAGTTGTCTTGATGTTTGTTACTACAGTAGCATCATCATTGTATCTTTTCTTTTCAGCTTTGTGCCAAGTTTAGCCTCCGATTGCAAGAAAGTTCAAAAGTTGTGACGTGCTGTCCAGAAAACAGATTATGTCCTTGAACAGAAAAATTCGAATAAAATCACCAGATCATCTTTTTGAACTGAATTTTTTTGAAAGCGTGCTCTATACAATTGGCTTTCGGGCGTCTGTTCTGAGTTTTTTGATTTGAGTTGCAGAAGTGCCCCGAAAAAATTATTTACTAACTGCTGGACTGTTTTTCACAGATTCTGTCCTGTTTTGCCTTTTCTTCCTTTTGCAAACCTTGAGCTTGCTTTTTCTTTGCAAAAACCTTTTGGCATTCTTGAGAAACAGTAGACCTTCAAGAATATCTTTGTTTCCAGTAGAGAAAAATTATTTTATTGTGGGTACTAACCTCTCTAATCAGATTATGATGAGTTATGTATGAAGGGAGTTTTCAAGTGTGCGAGGGAAGATGATAAAAGAAGATTCAGGAGTGTCAAACGCTCAAGCTTGGGGATGCCCCCATGCATCCCCTTCTCCATCAACAATTATCAGTTCGTCTTTCGTTCCACTATAATTATCACTTCACGTGTTATGTGCTATGCTTGGAGCGTCTTGCTCTTAGTTTCCTTTTTAGTTTTCTTTAGCTTTGCTTGATGTTCATAACAAGCTAGAACCCAGCTTTCTTTGTGTGGGAGAGAGACACGCTCCGCTTTTTCATGAAACACTCATGTTCTTCACTTATATCTTTTTGAGTGTTTTAGCTACCTTGTTATATGCTTCTAGCTCTTGTTTTTCTTTCATATCATGTTCAGAGCTATTAGTTCTTTTATAGAAAGTACTCTCTTGCTTCACTTATATCTATTTGGAGAGTTGATTGGTTTGAATTGCTAAATAATATGTTGGATCTGAAAAATGCCAAGTGTGGCCGTGGTGCAAAGAATAAAAAGCTTGCATAGTTTTGAAGATCATTGAGTAACTTGATCCCTATCAATTGTTTTGAGAAATTAAGTAGTTATGCCTAAACATGGAGATCATTTAATAAAGTCTTATTATTCAAGAAATACCTTTGAAGTTTGCAATTGTTTAGTTTTTCACCATTGGTAGTTTTAAAGTTCTTGTTCTCTTTTTAGAAGTAAGATGGTTGACAAGGAAGACAGTGTAGAAGTCTTATAATTATGCTGAAAGGATGTTATAATTCGCTTGTACCGGTTAACATGTGCTTGCTAAAAACTTGCTAAACCAAAACTCTGTACTGAGCGGGAATGCTGCTCGTGCATCCAAATTCCATAGCCAAAATTCTGCCATATGTGTCCACCATACCTACCTATGCATGGTATTTAATAGCCATTCCAAGTAAATTGCTCATGTGCTACCTTTAAAACCTTCAAAATTTATCCTTATTTGTGTCTCTGTTTTAGCTCATGAGGAAGTGGTAGATAGTTCATTATTACTTGTGTTGGACAGAACGACCCCTGACGTGCATGAATAATGTGCATGTCCTTAATTTTGCAAAAAGAGCTGGCAAAATGGTATGCCCAGCCCACTTTACATGTCATCAATATCAATATCAAAAACCTCCTTCACACATCGTACCTGAGAAATCAGACAAACTTTGGCTAGTGATAAACAAAGGAGAAAGGGGAGTGTTATTATTCCTCTATGGGAGCCGCTCTTAAGTTCTGTTTGGCATGAGTAGTAGTGCATTGTTTATTACCATTCGTTGACATAAGCATACATCTCTCAAAATTGCTTTTATATCTCTACGTTTTCAAAAATAAAAAGCTCTAGCACATGAGTAATCCCTGCTTCCCTCTGCGAAGGGCCTATCTTTTACTTTTAAATGTTGAGTCAGTTTTCCTATGTTCTAATCTTCTTCCTCCACCATAAGCAAGCATCTAGTGTTAACCCTGGGTTCAAGTTGATTATGTTCAAAATTTCTGCTTAGTTATATATAATCCTTGTGCATTGAACTTATCCATGAGATAAAATGTTGAAAAGTGGAAAGCATTGCTGAAACTTTATCTTCCTTTTGTGTTAACTAGAATGCTTTTGATGAGAGAACTCCTTTGGGGCTAACAGTTGTGCTTAACCTTATAGTTTCATGTCTTCAATTGTACTATTCATGAAAAGAATTTACTTAGACAATTGTTTACTTGCTTTCAACTATAGACAATTGTTTTGCTTCACTTTATTTCAGTTCTTGTGCTTTACTATATTACTTGATTAAGATTGTGTTAGTAGCATGTCACCTCAAAAATTATCTATGTTATCATTCTACCTATTCGAGGACGAGTAGGAATTAAGCTTGGGGATGTTGATACGTCCCAAACGTATCCATAATTTTTGCTTGTGACATGCTTGTTTTGCATCATTGTCTCATGTTTATATCAAAGTTTTCTATCTTTTTAGGCATTTATTGGACTAACCTACTAATGGTTGCTAAAGTGCACAATGTTCTTGTTTTACACTTTATTGTGTAGGAATTACTTGGAAATTGACAAAAACGCAAAAGGAGTCGTATTGGAGTAGGACTCTGACTTTCCTGAAATCTGTCTGAGAACGTTTTTAGAAGATGGTCACGTTCCGTCCCGAAGACGACGTCAAACGGAAAAAGCCTAGTTGCGAAAGTTGTGGGGAATTTCGAGATGATGCTTCTGGATATAAAATTCGTCCAAATCGGAGTCCGGACGGCCATGAAAAGCCCGTTTTACTGAAGCCCAAAATCTGATGACGGGAATCCGAGAGTCTATATAAAGAGAGGAAACCTAGGTCACCAAGGGCCACGAATTTTCCTCCTCCAAGCCGCCGTCTTGGAGGGGAGGACCAGCACCATTGCAGCACCATCCACAAGGAAGAAGAGGGGCCAAGGAGCCGCTGCCCCCTAGGGCCGCCGCCACCCCGAGGACCGTCGCCGCCACGAGGGCCGCCGCCGCCCCGGAGGGCTGCCGCCGGCCGCCTCCTCCTCTCCGGGCTGCACCTCTCCATCAACACCACCATCAATCTCTTGCTCACCATGGCCATGTGTGAGCAGTCTTCTCCGGGGCTGAGGGCTTGTACGTGTAGCTATGTGGTTATCTCTCTCTCCCATGATGTGATGTTCGTTGTGATCATAGGCTATGTTAATCTAGGGTGATCCCATGATATTTCCCCTTCCTCTATGTATTGAATTGATGTACTCACTTGTCTTTATCTAGTATAATCCCCGAGACCAAGGTGACAGCGGTCTATTGGACATGGATTAGAAGAATATTTTCATGAGTGATTTCCTCTTTTGTGTGTTGATTGAAGATTGAGAGTCTCTTGGTGCTTGTCTTTGACTATCCTGGAGATATGTTGTGGTGATTGTGGTACTCTTTTTGGATGGCCGCGGTGACATTGGGAAATCCATAGATTGAGAACTACAAACTTTGAGGTGTGGTTTTGTAGCCCTACATAATTCTCGCCCTCTCTTGACCACAAAGGAATGACCTCCGAGTGCGTCTCCATTGCATGTTTTATGGGAAATATCATGTGATTAGACTATGTCAATGTTGTTGGGAGTTGCCACTAGTGAAAGTATAAAGCCTAGGCCTTGTTTCCACCATTGCAATACCATTTGTGCTCACGTTTACCACTTGTTTGCTTGCTGCACTTTTTATTACAGATTTATATTACTTTGCTTTGCCACTCGTATCATCCATATTTTACC
Source organism: Secale cereale (assembly GCA_902687465.1). Taxonomy (NCBI): domain Eukaryota; kingdom Viridiplantae; phylum Streptophyta; class Magnoliopsida; order Poales; family Poaceae; genus Secale; species Secale cereale. The sequence goes on from LR738714.1 coordinate 27,616,874, forward strand.
ATCTTTTCGCCGAACTAGTGCACCTATACAACTACTAGTTGTATTAGGTGTGTTGGGGACACAAGAGACTTCTTGTATTTTGATTGCAGGGTTGCTTGAAAGGGGTACGTTCAACCTCCACTTCCCTGAGTTCGATAAACCTTGGGTTACTCACTTAAGGGAAATTTTCTGCTGTCCTACAAACCTCTGCTCTTGGAGGCCCAACACTGTCTACAGGAATAGAAGCGTGTAGTAGACATCAGGAAGCACTATGGCCGTTGGATGGACATCGTACGGTCACTGGAGCTAGAATCGTTCATATTGACTAAGTTGACAAAGCACACCGTCCCCGTCAACTTAGTAGGCCCACAAGTCAGCCTCCCACCAAGGTGGGTTCCAACCAGCAGGGGGAGTATTCATTTTTTTGTGCGTCATAAGGAGGCACTTCCGGTGGGTCCGAGCTGACAGCGGGGGGGGGGGACATTTTTTTCGCGCAATACGGTGGCCCGTCCGGTGGGTCCCAATAGTCAGGGGGTAAACGTTTTTTCAAGAAATACGGTGGCCCGTCCGGTGGGTCCCTGCTGTCAGGTGGAGGAATCATTATTTTCCGCGTAATAAGGAGGCACTTCCTTGCTGCCGTCGTGGACCCAGCTGTCAGCCTCTCCACGTACAGTCCATGTCTGATGGAAGTCGTTCCTTGACCACGTTGACCACGCCGTGCCGAGAGAACCAGGGCGGTGGACGACGGCGAGGCCTAGGAAGGGGACGACGCGGAGCCGGGGAAGACGCGACAGTGGATGCCCATGCGTAGAGGAGTACGAGGGTTCACTGGTTCGCTGCGGTGTGAGGCTGCCGTCGCCGTAGAATAACAGGGGGTGTGGGTGAATAGAGGGATGGCCTGGCCAGTGGTGGGAATAGTATGGGGCGATGAGGCCTCCGCGGCAGCACAGCCGGCCATGCGAGGCAGGAGCATGCGGCACGACCGGCGCTACTTTGGGCGGCTGGAGCGGCAAGACCAGAGGTTGAAGAAGAACTATGGCCGTTGGATGGACATCGTACGGTATCTGGAGCTAGAATCGTTCATATTGACTAAGTTGAAAAAGCACACCGTCCCCGTCAACTTAGTAGGCCCACAAGTCAGCCTCCCACCAAGGTGGGTCCTAACCAGCAGGGGGAGTATTCATTTTTTGTGCGTAGTAAGGAGGCACTTCCGGTGGGTCCGAGCTGACAGCGAGGGGAACCTTTTTTTCACGCAATACGGTGGCCCGTCCTGTGGGTCCCAGCAGTCAGGGGGGAAACGTTTTTTCGCGAAATACGATGGCCCGTCCGGTGGGTCCCTGTTGTCAGGTGGAGGAATCATTATTTTTTGCGTAATAAGGAGGCACTTCCTTGCTGCCGTCATGGACCCAGCTGTCAGCCTCTCCATGTACAGTCCACGTCCGATGGAAGCCATTCCTTGACCACGTTGACCACGCCGCGCCGAGAGCACCAGCGCGGTGGGCGACGGCGAGGCCTAGGAAGGGGACGACGCGGAGCCGGGGAATAAGTGGCAGTGGAAGCCCGCGTGGAGAGGAGTACGAGGGTTCACTGGTTCGGCTGCGGTGTGAGGCTGCCGTCGCCGCGGAATAATCGGGGGTGTGGGTCAGTAGAGGGATGGCCTGGCCAGCGGTGGGAGTAGTAGGGGGCGGTGAGGCCTGCGCGGCAGCATAGCCGGCCACGAGAGGCAGGAGTAGGCGGCACGACCGGCGCTGCTTTGGGCGGCTGGAGCAAGAAGACCAGATGTTGAAGAAGCACGAGGACCGTTGGATGGACATCGTACGGTCACTGCAGCTAGAATCGTTTATATTGACTAAGTTGACAAAGCCCTTGGTACGCGTCAACTTAGTAGGCCCACAGGCCAGCTTCCGAAACGGTGCACCCCAGATGTCAGGGGGAGGAATCATTTTTTGGGCGGGAGAAGCTAGAATATCCGAGATTGAAGAAGAATCACAGCATCCATTGGATGGACATCGAATGGCCACTGCTGCTAGAACCGTGTGTTGACTATAAGTTGACAAAGCCGTGCATACGCGTCGACTCTTTTTTTTAGGGGACGCGTCAACTTAGAAAGGCCACACGTGTGTGGCAGAGAACTTATACCCCATTTGAGATTTATAAGAATGTGCATCCAATTTATGAATTCTAATGGAATTTACCACATCCCATTTACAATTTGTTAAAAGTACAACCCATTTCAACCAACCGTTCAAAACAGTATTCAATAAAATTTCCCACATTTTGATGGGATCCGAAATATTTTTATCCTGAAATTTCTAGTCAGATTAAATACAATGTCAATATAAATTTATATTACGTAAAAATCCAACGAAACATTGCGCTCGCAACAATTAATGAAATTAAAAATTTCAATATCCAAAAATAATATTTTATAAAGTAATTACGTGTTTGGTGCATTTTTTATAGTTACTGCCCGGTTTTTATAATTACATCACATTTATTATTTCTTAAAGCCCATTTTCTTGTTAAGCCTAATGCATCCCTCCTAGGAAAGATTTGCAGCCCAACGGGGCGGAGAATAACAACTTGACCTTGCCTGGGTATTCCTAAAAAAAGTATAGCTTGGCTAGCCATTTTCAGCTTGAAAAATAATAATATATGGGTTGGATATCTGGCTTAGGCTAGACGGGCCACAACCCGCCCAGTTAATAGCTGCAGCGATGTTTTCGTTGTTGTTCAGAGGAGAAAAATTAATATCTGGGCTAAACATCGCTCAAGAAAAACTCTGCAGTGCACACACCTCAAAAACACAAATACTGCTCGAGCTGCTTGGTCCCAGCTGTCGGCCACTTCTTGTGCAATTCTCTTGTTTATTGACTACATAGGTTGAAAATGGTATGGGACCGTGATGTCTGGAAACTAGGACACTACTGGAATTAGCTTATTTTCCATCTGCCTTTTCTTTGCCGTCTGCTGGCTGACGGCAAAGAAGGTCTTTGTCGTCCGCTTACATAAAACCGACGACAAAGAACTGGCTGATGGCAAAGAAGGTCTTTGCTGTCAGCCAATTCTTTGTCGTCCGCTAGCGGACCACAAAGAATCTTTGCCGTCAGCTGGCTTACGGCAAAGAGAGAGGTGGGCCCCACTAACGAGCTGCATAGAAAAAACCTAACGCCCCCCCTCTTTGTCGTCTGCTAGCAGACGACAAAGAGCAAAAAAGCGGACGACAAAGGATAGCGGACGACAAAGAGTTGACCTAAATAACGGGCCGAGCCCTACCCCGACCGCCCCACTCTCTCTCTCTCTCTCTCTCTCTCTCTCTCTCTCTCTCTCTCTCTCTCTCTCTCTGTCTGTGTTTCTCTCGTCCTCTCTCCCCGACGACCCGCCGCCGCTCCCCTGCCCCGTCGCCCCTCGCCCCGTCTGTCAGGGATATGACTAGCAGGTATAAACCGGCTAGTGTAAACCGGCTTTGTTATGTTATACTTGGTTGTAATATTTAGTAAAGGCCGAGGCCCATGAGATCTTAGGGCCCATATGTAGAATTAAGGTTTGTAAACCGCCAAGCGATGTAACTTGAAAGATAAGGAAGAAAAGACAGAGACCGAGGCGGACACAAGTATGAGCCGACCTCAGGACCCTGTAAACCGGACCAGGCATACCCTCTATATAAAGGGACGACCCGGCGACGGTTCAAGGACAAGCAACAATCAACCCGTCGAGACACAGGCAAGCGAATCCGCTCCCTGTAATCCGACGCCCAAGCAATACCAAACCAACTAGACGTAGGCTTTTACCTTCATCGAAGGGGCCGAACTAGTATAAACCCTCTGTGTCCTTTTGTGTGCTATGAACCCCTTCAAGCTAACCTGTGCGATGGTTCCATCTTCAAGTCCGCTAAACCGGACATCTGCCGTGCTATTTCCACGACAGTTGGCGCCCACCGTGGGGCCTCCGCACGACGGTTTCGAGTTCTTGAAGGGCAGCTTTGAGGGGCTCAAGGGTTACGCGGTCGGCCGGATGACCAAGAGTCGCCGCAGCCAGATCTACATCGACGACGTGGGTTGGGGACCGGAGGCCAATTCAATCGAATACGGGTACCGGGTTCCCTTCGGTGGCATCCAAGTCTTCATTGGCAAAATCGGCGAACAGGGACCTGAGCCGGACGTTTTCCCCAACATCGTCGAGCTGGCTCAGCGTGCGAGATCGGCCCAGATTCAGCCCGCCGTGAAGCACGTGTTCGTTGGAGCAATCCACGGAGTTCGAACCGAGGATGGATCGGAATCCGATGGTGCAACAGTTGTCTACTCAGACGACGAATCTTCATCCGGAGAAACTGAGTCTCTGTATCAGTTGCAGGACGGCCGATCTGAGGGTGAATCCGATGGAAACAGTATTCCGGACCCCTTTGGCCCGCCAAACCGGGTGGCGGTCTTTATGGCCGGTTCACAGCCTCCGGTGAACGGGACGACAGCTGAAGCTGGCGTAGGAGGGAGCGGCACGACCCTCTCAGTTACTGATGTTCTATCCACCTTGATGGATGAATTTACAGCTAAAGCGGTGGAAACGGTAGCTCCAGCAGACAAGGCGCATCATGATGCAGAGCTCCTTCAGTTGAAAGGCCGGATTGATCAGTTAAAAGAAGACCTGAAGGCAGAGCGAGAGATGATAGCAGCGAGACAGGCGGAGCTGGATGATCAGGCTTTCTACCTAAGGATGGAGCAAGCTTCTATGGAAGGAGTAAGGGGACGAAAGTACCAGTCTCGTCTACCGCCGGTTTATGAAGCAACGAATCTGTTCAGGACACCTGGGGCTGGGACTAGTAATAATCCGGCTTCAAACCGGAGGGCACCCCCAGCCAGGGAGGAGCCGGTTCAGCAACCCACCGCAGAGCGGGATCGTCGGATCACGTCGGCACCTTACGTTCCCACCCCTCCAGGTCATTATTCAAACCCTTTGGATAACATCGCTGCAGCTGCTGCACGTTTGGCCGCTTTACCCATGGAGGAGACGTCTCCGGTGGCATTGGAGGCGCGCAGGGTCAAGGAGCTGCTTAATACGGCGTTGATACAGCAGCAAGCATATTCTCATAGCAGGGAAAGGCTACATTCAACACCACGTCCCAGCCGAAGTTATACTAGGCACTGGGAGGAGCCAGAAGTGTCTAGCAGTGAACGCATGAGGCATCAGCGAAGGCAGGATAATCCGGCAGGTGCGGCGGTACCAGCTCCGGATATAAACCGGGTTAGATCAGGAGCTAGGGAGGAGGTTCGTCAAACAACGCCGGTTCACACAGCCACTGCAGAAACAGGAGTTACGACGAGTTCCTTCGGGGTGCAGTGTCTTATCCCCGCTTTACGGGGTGTCAAGCTGCCTAAAGATTTCAAGGGGCCCCGCAAGGTACCTAATTACACAGCCGATTTAGCTCCGGAAGCTTGGGTTGAAAGTTATGAGATGGCCATGGAGATGCTGGATGTGGATGAATCGGCTTGTGCTAAGTATTTTACTATGATGCTCGAAGGCATGGCCCGGACCTGGCTGAAAGCTCTACCCCCGAACTCTATTGGATCATGGGGGGAACTACGCAGCCAGTTTATCAAAAACTTCAAAGATACATGCAAACAGCCGATGTCAGTGGTGGATCTAGCAGCTTGTGTGCAAGGAGAACAGGAGTCTACAGCAGCTTGGGTATGAAGAGTAGCAGAGATTTTACACTCTTCAAATAGTATTAATCCTAGTACGGCGATAGTGACTTTGGAGAACAATTGCCGGTTTGAATCTCTAAAATTAAAGCTCGGACGGCTTAAAAGGGACTGCAATGATATGGGAACTCTCATGAGTGCCCTAGTGAAATACGGAGACTCTGATAATACCAAGTACCCAGAAGCGGAAGGAGACAAGACTGGGAAGGTTAGCAAGTCTGGTAAACCGGCGCCAATTAATCCGGCTACCTCAAGTTTTTTGGGCAAACGGAAGGCAGAGGGTGGTTCTGACTTCGTGGCTAGCACTCAAGTTCAAGGGGATTTTCAGCATAGCCTGGGAGACCCACCTTCACAGACCGGCGGAGGAAAACTTAGCTGGGATCAAGAGCTAGATCAGCCTTGTCTGAAGCATAGCGCAAGAGGGAAAACAGCAAAGCATACCATGAGGGAGTGCATACCCCTTATGAAGGCAGTGGCGGGCCGTTTCAATCCTCATAATCGGCCTCCAAATGGTGGTTCAGGTCCTGGATTTTATGGTCCGGGTCATCAGGGGAACAGCTCCGGATCAGGATATAGGGGCAATAGCAATGGTTATCAAAACCGGGCAGGTAATCAGAATAATCAAGGGAATTATAATGGCCAGGGCAATCAGTCGCATCATCAAGGTGGTTAAAATAATCAGAGTAATCAGCAGCAGAGCCAAGGGAATTATAATAGTCAGGGAAATCAGCAGCAGCAACGTCAGCAACAGCAGCCGCAATCTGGATATCAGAGTAATCCGAAGGAATTGAGCAGTGGGCAATATCATGTCTTCATCACAAGTCTGTGTAAGAGAGACCAGAAGGTTTTGAAGCGGGCTGTTAATACAGTTGAACCGGCGACACCGCAATTTCTTCGCTGGTCAGAGCAGCCCATTGTATGGAGCAGGGAAGACCACCCAATGCGGGTGGATAATCCGGGCCATTTAGCCTTGGTGGTAGCACCTCAGGTCGGAGGCTACAAATTCACTAAAGTTCTCATGGACGGTGGTAGCAGTATCAATATCTTGTACTATGAGACTTTCCGTCGTATGGGTCTGACGGATAAGAAGCTAAAGCAATCAAATACAGTGTTCCATGGAGTAGTCCCAGGTAAGTCAGCTTATCCGGTTGGAAAGATTGACTTGGAAGTTACGTTTGGGAATGAGTATGATTCTAGATCAGAGATGATCACTTTCGAAGTCGTCAAAATCAAAAGTCCATACCACGCTCTGTTTGGAAGGACGGTTTATGCTAAGTTTATGGCTAGGTCGTGTTATGTTTATTTACAGCTTAAAATACCGGGTCATAAGGGCACGATCACGGTTCATGGAAGCCGCAAGATAGCAGTGGAATGTGAGGAAGGAGATGCAGCCTATGCAGAAGCAGTATGTGCCACAGAGGAGTTGAAATTTTATAAAGATAATGTTGATCCGGCAGATATGACTCCGCTGAAGAAGCCAACTACCGAGCATGATCTGGCGTTGAAGTTTAAATCAGCAGAAGAGACCAAGCAAGTTGATTTTGTGCCGGGAGATTCATCTAAGCAGTTCACTATCAGCGCTAACCTTGATCCCAAATAGGAAAGCGCGCTCATCGAGTTCATCCGTGAGAACCGGGATATCTTTGCATGGAAACCTTCTGACATGCCAGGTATACCGAGGGAACTCGCTGAGCACAGTTTAAATATTGATCCGAAGTTTAAACCGGTCAAGCAGTATCTGCGCCGCTTCAATGAGGAGAGGCGCAAGGCTATAGGAGAAGAAGTGGCCAGACTTTTGGCCGCAGGGTTCATAGTAGAAGTTTTTCATCCGGAGTGGTTGGCTAATCCGGTGCTGGTGTTGAAGAAGAATGGGAAGTGGAGGATGTGTGTGGACTACACAGATCTCAATAAAGCTTGCCCAACTGATCCTTTTGCTCTCCCTCGCATTGATCAGATCATCGATGCCACAGCGGGATGTGAGCGGCTAAGTTTTTTGGATGCATATTCAGGGTATCATCAGATCAAGATGGCAGTTGAAGACCAAGAGAAGACAGCTTTTATAACTCCTTTTGGTGCTTTTTGCTATGTGTCTATGCCTTTTGGACTTAAATGTGCACAAGCAACTTATCAACGTTGCGTTCAGAATTGTCTAAAAGGGCAGATAGGGAGGAATGTTCACGCCTATGTGGATGACATTGTAGTCAAATCAAGGAAGGAAGGAACAATGATAGAGGATCTTAAGGAAACTTTTGATAATCTCCGAGCTTATAAAATGATGCTTAATCCGGAGAAGTGTGCCTTTGGTGTTCTGGCAGGTAAACTACTGGGATTCTTGGTCTCAAACAGAGGAATAGAAGCCAACCCAGAAAAGATCAAGGCCATCACATCTTTGACTAAACCGGCCTGCATCAACGATGTTCAGCGCATAGCTGGCCGGATCACATCATTAAGCCGGTTCATCAGCCGTTTGGGAGAGAAGGCGATCCCACTTTACCAGATGTTGAGGAAAACAGACCGGTTTATATGGAGTGATGAGGCGAACGCAGCGTTTGAGGATCTGAAACAGCAATTGGCAAAACCACCGGTTTTGGCTGCTCCTATTGACAAAGAGCCGTTGCTGTTATACGTCGCTGCTAATGCATGGGCAGTTAGCATTGCAATTGTGGTTGAGCGTAAGGAAGCAGGGAAGGAGTACCCGGTTCAGCGCCCGGTTTATTACGTGAGTGAAGTACTCATTGAGTCCAAGAAGAGATACCCTCATTGGCAGAAGTTGGTATATGGTGTGTTCATGGCAAACCGGAAGCTGAAGCACTATTTCCAAGGACATCCAATAACTGTGGTTAGTTCAGCACCGTTGGGGGATATAATCCAGAACAGGGAAGCTACGGGCAGAGTAGCAAAGTGGGCCATTGAGCTCAGCCCACATGAGTTGAAATATGTACCACGCACTGCTATAAAATCTCAGGCATTGGTAGACTTCATCAATGATTGGACAGAGTTGCAGACTCCTGAGGAGAGGCCGGATCTTACTTACTGGACGATTCACTTTGACGGTTCAAAACAGTTGGAGGGCTCGGGGGCTGGAGTTGTCTTAACTTCCCCCAGAGGTGATAAATTTTGTTATGTCCTCCGCTTATTGTTTCCTTGTACTAATAATGCAGCGGAATATGAAGCATTACTTCATGGTTTGCGGCTAGCAAAGGAAATGAACTTGAGCCGGGTTAAGTGCTTGGGCGACTCAGATCTGGTGGCACAACAAGTTTCTGGCAAGTGGGATTCAAGAGATCCCCTCATGGCGGCTTATAGACGAGAGGTTGAAGCAGTGGCAGGATACTTTAAAGGATATCAGGTGGATCATATAGACCGGCGGAGGAATGAAGCGGCTGACGCTTTAAGCCGGCTGGGGTCACAACGTAAACCGGTGCCACCAAACACCTTTTTGGATGAATTGCACAGTCCTTCGGTTCAGATACCGTCGGAGGAAGACCTAGCTGTTCCGGACCCAGAGGCACAGTTAGTTGCAGCGCTCCATATTATTCCAGATTGGACGCTGCCCTATTTGGCATACCTGAGCCGAGGAGAGTTACCAGATGATGAAGAAGAAGCGCGACAGATAATCCGGCGCTCTAAGTCCATGACAATTGCAAACGGAGAACTTCACCATCGCAGTACTTTTGGAGTATTTCAGCGGTGTGTATCAGCTGAGGAAGGTTGTGAGATTCTTCGCGAGATTCATGAAGGGGATTGTGGTCATCATGCCGGTTCAAAATCATTGGTGGCTAAGGCATTCCGACATGGTTTTTATTGGTTAACTGCTCATGCGGATGCGGCAGATCTGGTCCGGAAGTGTGACGCTTGTCAGAAATTTTCAAGGCGTGCTCTAGTTCCGGCACAGGAGCTCCGGATGATACCAATAACTTGGCCGTTTGCGACTTGGGGGCTTGATATGGTTGGACCTTTCAAGCGATCCCAAGATCAGAAAACTCATCTACTGGTAGCAGTAGACAAGTTTACAAAGTGGGTTGAAGCGGAGCCTATAAGCAAGTGTGATGCGGCAACAGTAGTCAAATTCATCAAAAAAGTAATATTCCGGTTTGGCTTTCCACACAGCATCATCACAAACAATGGCACCAATTTATCTCAGGGTGAGATGGAAGAATTCTGTCAACGAGAGCATATTCGTTTGGACGTGTCTTCTGTGGCTCACCCCCAATCCAATGGTCAAGCTGAAAGGGCAAATCAGGAGATTTTGCGAGGAATCAAACCCCGAGTTATGACACCTTTGCAGAGAACCCCAGGATGTTGGGTTGAGGAATTGCCATCTGTTCTTTGGAGTATCAACACTACACCAAACCGGTCTACAGGTTACACACCTTTCTTCATGGTTTATGGTGCTGAAGCAGTTCTTCCGAGCGATATACGTCATGATTCACCAAGGGTGACGGCTTATGTTGAAGCAATCAACAAGGGATCAAGACACGACAGTTTAGACCGGCTGGATGAAGAGCGTGATATAGCTTCAGCACGATCTGTGATTTATCAACAAGACTTACGCAGATATCATAGCCGCTGGATTAGAACAAGGACGTTCCAGGAGGGTGACTTGGTACTCCGGCTCATCCAAGATCAAACAGATATGCACAAGCTATCCCCACCTTGGGAAGGGCCCTTTGTGGTCAGCAAGAATCTACACAACGGTTCATATTACTTGGTGGACGTTCGAGAACACAAGGACTCACAGACATCAGAAGAGGAGACGAAGAGGCCATGGAATATCGCCCATTTACGGCCATACTATACTTGAGCTACGTGCTCCAATGTATCCTATGTATATATTATGAGTAATGAATAAACCGGCACCCTCGGTAAACCGGGGGCTTAGCCCTTTTTCCATATACAAAAATCCTTTGAGAACAACCACACAAGTTTATTATTAGATGTTATATTTCAATATATTGGCCGGTTTAGAAATTGATTTTTTGCAGAGTATGCAAAGGAGCAATAAAACTCTCTAAAAAACATGAGATCATATCCGGTTCGAAGAGAGGAGGCTTCACGATTTACCCACCGGTTCAGGAGGAACCCTGGAGACCCTCTGAAAAGTTGGATAATTCCACGTTCAGTGATTGGTTTAAATTTACCCACCGGTTCAGGAGGAACCCTGGAGACCCTCTGAAAAGTTGGATAATTCCACGTTCAGTGATTGGTTTAAATTTACCCACCGGTACAGGAGGAACCCTGGAGGCCCTCTGGGAGTGGTAACGCCCACTCCCATTGATTGGCTCAGTTTTTTATAATTCTATCGGCCCTCTGAAAAGTTGGATAATGTCACATTCAGTGATTGGCTAGGCCCTCTGGGAAGAGTTGGACAAACCACGTCCCATTGATTGGCTCAGTTTTTATTTGCGGTTCTTCCGGCCCTCTGAAAAGTTGGATAATGCCACGTTCAGTGATTGGCTAGGCCCCCTGGGAAAGATGGATAATCCACGTCCCATTGATTGGCTGAACCTTGCTTTGAGCCTGGCAGCTCTTAAAAAGCCTCGACTACATGGTCTTATTTGCAAAATTTGCATCTTTTTTGTGTTTGTGTTTTATAACCCTTTAAACCGGAGTGGAGCAGCTACAGAAGCTGACCACGTACCTATAAAGTGAAAAGTCTGGGTCATGAATACCAGCATGAGTAACCCGGTGTTCATTAAAACCCGGATCATATATCAGGCAAAAAGCTACAAAATCCCGAACAAAGTCTGGAAGAACAAGATGAACCGGAATTTATCATCAAGATGAACCGGAGTATTTCGGGTTTCTAATTGGATCCATGAAGGTCTTCATCAAGCGATTTTAAAGTCCTACCGGATTAAGAATATTGGGCGTATATGATCTCAGGTATAAAGTTATTACTGGTATAAAGATATACTTATTTGTCGTTTTAAGAGAACAATTTAATCCGTCCAGTGGTAAGCCACTAGGACATATTTTTAGTATTATTTCTGCAGAAGCAGAAGATATGTAAGATCAACAATATCAGACAACATTTCAATCGGCAAATATTTCACATAGAGAAAGACAGAATATCCGGAGTAAAGCAGATCAAGTTTTAGCTATCCTATTACAAGGCATAGCAAGCCCGACGGATTAAAAAGATTGTTTGGCGAAACAAAGACTGCGGTTACAACAATGAACTTTGAATTATGCTTCTTCTTGCTGAGACGGCTGGCCATCACCTTGATCCGGAATATCTTCATATTCCTGAAGCGGTTGGATGTCCGGCACACGCCAGTCAAGCTTCGTCAAAGCCCGGAAATACATCTCGTCGTTGATAAGTTCAGAAGGTTCTATGTCAGGAGCAAAGGTGTGAGGACGAACCGGCGGGATTAAGTTGACGGTGTCATAAACCGGCCGCTCAACCCGTTCGTTTTGCAAGTTGTATCCCGGATGATATCTGGACAAGTCAGATTCCGCTGCAAGCTTGCTGGCGAGGGGACGCATCTCCTTCGTCAAAGCATAGAGATCCTTTGCGGTAAAGGCTGAGCCGTCATCTTTTGTATCAGGAAATCCGGTTAAAGCTTCTTCCGGATCAAGATCCGGAACCCAGGCCTTAGCCCTGGTAAGGGCCAGAAGAGCACCACCTCGGGCAGCAGATTTTTTGACTTCTTCAAGACGAACCGGCAAGACCGATAGTTTCTTCAACGTGTCCTGGATAGTGGTAGTGGCCGGTTTGCCAAAAGAAGTTGCGCTGATGATCCTCTGAGCGCCGGAATATAGCTGCTCGACCAAGGTGTAACACGCTTTAAGCTTCTTCTGGAGATCATCCCCAAAATGGGAGACACGGCGCCCTGCACACAGATATAACGGTTAAACCGGCACAGTTAGAACATTACAGGGATAAACCGGGAGTTCAGATTATACTTACCAAAGATTGCAGTGGTCATCATTTCAACCTGCTGCTTTAAACCGGTCAACTCTTCTGTAACCGGATTAAGCGCCCCTTCAGCGTCCTGAACCCTTTTCTCCAGATCTTTCTTTTGAACCTCAAAAGTGGTCCGCTCTTCTTCAAAGTATTTCTTCAGATCTTCAGCAGTCTTTAAACTCACCTGAAGATCTTTTTTAGCTTTTGAAGCGGCAAATTCTGTTTCAGTAAGACGGCTACGAAATTCATTGATTTCAGCAGCATTCCGGTTCAACTCAGCCTGCAAGCACAGTTAAAAGACAAGAGGTAAAAATCAGACAAAGTCTCAAGCACACAAACAAGTTGTCTACTTGACACTTGGGGGCTAATGGCAGTTGAAGCAATAAGTAACAGCAATTCAAAGATTACAAGTCTCGAGCATACAAACAAGTTGTCTACTTGACACTTGGGGGCTAATGGATGGTTGAAGTGTCATCAGAAATTTTTACAAGTATCAAATGCATAAACAAGTTATCCACTTGATACTTGGGGGCTAATGGATGGATCAATTGTTCAAACTATAAAAGTTCCGGTTCACCTTCAGCACACAGCTAAACCGGAACTTGGGGGCTGTTATGGGATAGAAGCATATCAAAAATACAAAATCAGAAGAAGAGGTTTACCTCATATTTCTCCCTCATTAAGTTAACCAGGCTTGCTTCATAGTCTCGGCTGCTGTGGAGCCGGTTTAGATACCCAGAATAAATTTCTTGGGCGCTCATATCGGAAAGATTGGATATCTCAGTACTCCATTTCCCCTTCTCTTTAGATAGCTTTTCCGTTTTAGCCGTATGCTTGGCTAAAACGGTGGGCTCAGCCGGAGCAACGAAGGCAGTCCCAGTTACCACAACATCTGGAGAAGCAGGTACATTTGGGGGAGTTGCAGTATGGGCCGGATCGGGAGACGCCGGATTAATTTGAGGAGAGTTGACCCGAGCCAGACTTGGTGGATTCTGGGCATCTTCAGCAGTAGGATTCTCAGGAACGGAGATTTGATCGGTAGGCACAGGATCCTCAAGAGGAGCTACGGGTTCGCCTTCTGGAGGAACGGTCGTTGCTGGATTAATCACCGGATTATCTGCAGAGGTCTCAGCCGGAGGCTTATTTGCCTTGGGTTTCTTGCTGGGCTTTGGCTTGCTGGAAAAGTTTGCAAATAAGTTAAACATTATAAAACAAAGAGGAATTATAAACCGGAAGGGTTAAAAAGTTACCCTGGGACGGTTTTCAGGGGAGGAAGCTGCGTGGCAGTTGATTCACCAGAAGAAGAAAGCGGAGTTTCCTGATAATCAGGATCAGACGGTTTAAGAGGTTTTCGGATAAGCCCGGCCTTGGGATGAAGAAGAGTCGGAGAAAGTATCACCTCAGCACGACGTTTTCGAACCGGAGTTAAAGAAATCCCGGATGATTCCACGGCCAGGCCACTATGGCGAGTGGTACGGCGAAGAGCTTCATGTTGTTGCTTCTTCAAAATAAAATTAGGATCCAACTGAGCATAAGGGTGAGAAAATTGGTATTTCCGAACGGTCCGACGACTTTTTTGTGGAAGAGGTTCTGAATCAGAAGAAAGAATGGTTACCTCAACTTCAGCCGGATTATCACCTTCAGCCAACTCCTGTGGAAAGGTTATCACTAGAAACAGATATAAGTTTAAGAAAGCAAAATTCAAACCGGATTAATTCGTACCTCGGAATCCGGATCATCATCTTCAGCAGGAGAACTGGCGTCAACAGCTGCTTTTCTTTTCTTGTTGGCAAAGGTTTTTCGGCGCATTTGCTTGCCGGTTTTCTCCTGAGGCTTCCTCTTCCATAAAGGATCATCAGACTATTCAAGAGAAAGAAAGACAATTGAAGAGACGGTTTAAAGGAACGGATTACAAATACAGGGCAAAGTAAAACTTACTGCAGGCAGCTTATTCTTCTTATAATAAGGAGCTAGTCCGACTTGGCTGCATTCTGCCAAGGAGACATTGAGCATCTTTTTCGCTGATTCAATAACCTCCGATTCAGATAATTTTTCCTTGCTAAACCGTTGAGGATCGTCCGGTTTACCAGAATATTGGCACATCAGCTGTGATCGCTGGCTCAAAGGAAGAATACTCCAAGACAGCCAGCAGCGCATAAAATCAGTTCCGATCAAACCATTGGCTATGAAAGCCCTTAACCTGGAGAGCTGTGATGAAAACCGGGTCCGCTCAACCGAGCTGAGCCGCTGTGGTGGAGGATGATTCTCCGGAATACGGGTTTCGCGATAACCCGGCAAAGGGTTCTCCCCTTCAGGAGAAGTATCAATGCAATAAAACCATGATTTATTCCAATCTTTTGGATGTGTGTGTAAAGCGGCGTGAGGGAAAACAACGTCTCTCCTCTTTTGAATACTAACGCCACCAAGCTCCTGATGCGGTCCACTGGTGAACTCTGTGTGCCGGTTCAGGTGAAAGAAATCCCAAAACAGATCAACAGACGGTTCTTCTTGCAGATATACCTCCGAAAACACTTGAAAGTCACAGATATTCGAAACTGAGTTGGGTCCAATGTCTTGAGGATGGAGTTGGAAGGCAGCAAGAACATCCCGGAAAAACTTTGAACCGGGGGAGAAAAGCCTCGAGATATATGATCAAAGAACACAATAACCTCCCCGGACCTGGGAGTAGGAGGACATTCATTTCCCGGGGCCCGCCACTTCAAAACAGACTAAGGGCCTAACGTACCAATTTCAGAAATTTTGACCAAATCTTCCTCAGTAATGATAGAAGGGACCCAGTCGCAAGAGACATACTGCTTGGCCATTGCAACGAAAGGACAAGTACTGGAAAAGATAAAGTGCAGAAAAACGGATTATGAAGGTACAGCAGTATAAACCGGAAAATGTCTATGAAAGTTACGCAACGGTTTGAACTGAGGACTAATGGCATGGTTAAACCGGCAATTACAGCAAGCTACATCATTTCCGGTTCACGGCAGTAAAAGAGGAACGGCTAAACCGTCGCGTTCAAATTGTAAAGTTTCGCAAGCACAGGGCATAACAGTTTAAACCGGAGTACATCTAATGGATCTACAAAGGAAAAGAAACAGTTTCCTTATAAACAGCTAAGTAGAACAGATCTGGACGTGCAAGGAAAAGGAAAATAAAGTGCAAGAAAATACAAGAAGAAACGCCAAGGATCTTAGGCGGAACAGATGAATCTACATGATTATGTATAGATGGCGAGATTTAAAGCTAATACTAAGCGGAAGATCTGTTGACTGGGCCTAAAGGTCACAAATTTTTTAGGAGGTATGTATCTACGAAGAACAAGGCGAAGCTTTCGTTGGAAGCCCTAATGGCGGAAGAACAAGGGAGGAACATTAGCAGATGCATATCAGTAATGAGGAAGAAAGGACGTACCTGAGCAATGGAGGACAGCGGCGGAGTTTCTCTGGTCGAATCAGGGTGATGCAGCGGCCGGGGAGATCTTGATTCGATGAGACGACGGCGGCGCTTTGAGCTCGGCTGACAATGGAGTCTTGAAGCTCAGGCGGCGGACGAAGGAAGAAGAGACGAGAAGAAGGAAGAATGAAAGGGAACGGTGATATTTATAAGAGAAAGGACAGATGCGAAGCGACAGGTGCGGGATTCGAGGGGGTAAAGATCGGATAAAGATCCTTTTTGACGCCTCGATTTTCGGATAACCATTAAACAAAGCTATGGTACAGCTCGCAACGTTAAATGCGGAGATGATGTCACGGTCAGATCTAGTGAATCTCGAAAGATGACGTCAGAGCCGGTTTACAAGAATGTGAAGACAGAAGAAAATTATACAATACAAGGAAGGCTGATATGAACAAAGTTCAAATCATTCTAGGGCCTAATGTCAGGGATATGACTAGCAGGTATAAACCGGCTAGTGTAAACCGGCTTTGTTATGTTATACTTGGTTGTAATATTTAGTAAAGGCCGCGGCCCATGAGATCTTAGGGCCCATATGTAGAATTAACGTTTGTAAACCGCCAAGCGATGTAACTTGAAAGATAAGGAAGAAAAGACAGAGACCGAGGCGGACACAAGTATGAGCCGACCTCGGGACCCTGAAAACCGGACCAGGCGTACCCTCTATATAAAGGGACGACCCGGCGACGGTTCAAGGACAAGCAACAATCAACCCGTCGAGACACAGGCAAGCGAATCTGCTCCCTGTAATCCGACGCCCAAGCAATACCAAACCAACTAGACGTAGGCTTTTACCTTCATCGAAGGGGCCGAACTAGTATAAACCCTCTGTGTCCTTTTGTGTGCTATGAACCCCTTCAAGCTAACCTGTGCGATGGTTCCATCTTCAAGTCCGCTAAACCGGACATCTGTCGTGCTATTTCCACGACACTGTCGCCCCGCACCCCTCCTCTGTGACACCCCGACCTCCACCGCGCCGCCGCCGCCACCCGCCTCCGCCCCCTCGTCCAGCCGCCCCGCCACTACAAGAAATATGTCAACTTGTGACCACCACTATTGGTAACTGAATGGTCACAAATTTCCATTTGTGACCTTTTTGTGACCAAAAACATAAGGTCAAAAGCTGGCCGTCATAAACTGACTATAGCGACCTTCTCTGTGAGAAGGTCATAGACGTTTATGACCAAAATATGCCTACTGTCGTGTTTTGGTCACTAGCAGCCTCCCCAGACCACGTAGGCATCCAGCGTGGCAAGCTGATGTGGCACAAGAATCAGCCCGGTCCAATTGGCTGTTCTACATGGGTCGAGCCCACTAATTCCAACAAATTTAGGTTTTTTATGGTCAACTAAATGGGCCAAGCCCACTTTTACATGCCTTTTCTTTTGGGGGCCCTTTACTTTTTCTTGTAAATTTCTTTTTTTGTTGGCCATTTCATTTCGTTATTTGCTGGCCTTTCATTTCGTTTTTTATAACTTTTTGGCAGAATTATTATTTTTGCTATTTAAAATAAAATAAACAATTCCACACCAACATCATCAGTTGGTTGTAGCCTTTTTAGGCGCAGTACAACTTTAAGCATAGAAAATTGGAAAATAGATATTTAACTCATATATACTGTTGAGAAATTTTCATAATTTTGCTGTCAAAGCGGCATGTACGCACGAAACCAATTTTGCTTTCAAAGCAGCATTTCAAACGTACATCTCATGACATCGTACATAAAGAACATCAATAAAAAGTTTACAATATGCCATATGGCTCAGCTCACACAACACATGACATCCAGGTTCAAATGATCCCAGCAACGAAAAAACTTCACCAGCGCGGCATACTATCTGCAGATTCAAAGAGAACAAACTATATGTCAAAAAAGAACTGGGTAGAAAATAGCCACTAAAAGAAAGCAGATAGTATACTCAGTAATTCCTATAGATTTGCTCACTGGATACACACACACTTTGCATATACTTTTGGAAGGAAGTACAGATTCAAGAAAACTGTAGAGTTATATCTAGACTAAGATACCTGACGGTAAATAACAACAGGAAACAACAGCAGGAAAACCCAGATAGAAAGTAACAAACTTGAACCCCTGATACATACCAGTAATCAACCCAAACAATGAGTACATTCTAACATGTTAAGTGGCTACCATTCCAATCATATTTGTACCATGCCATAGAAAACAAATCAGAGACCTCACTGCTACAGATTAAACTGATGCTCTTCTACTACTAATTAACCCATTCAAGCTCATAGTCAGGATCAACAATACTAATAACATGTAGGTACAATGGTACAACAGCAAGCAAATAGTGGAATAATCCCACCACAGCGCGTGAAGAAAAACACTATCCTACTGCCACTCTCATCCATTCAACTGACAACCTCTATTTCATGGATGAAGGGAAGGGAATAGATAGGCTAGTACCAGTTAATGATGGCGTCAACGATGATATGGATGAGGTTGGTGTCGGTGAGTAGGGATCCACTTGTGCATGCATCCACTCCTCCAGCTCTAAGCAACTTCCAAGACATGGTAGTCGTTGTTGAAGTAGGAGATCAGAACGATCGGACCTTGAGACAAAAAATGACAACATCTGCCAGCAAGAGAAATTCTACCAAGACGACGGTCTGTGAACAAACTGATCATAGATATGAAACTTTGTAATGCTCATGTTTCAGCTAATAGGGATTCCAGAACTACCAAGACTCAGGCATCTCATCGACAAATAAACTTGAGGTACATTAGCTGGAACGAAAATAGAAAACCTGGAAGTTCAAAACAAATGGCCAGATACTATAAGATTTGTAATTTTAACCGATAGTTCAATGACATATTGATTATTCAGAATCAATGATAAAAAAAGGCTGCTAGGCATGCGCTTAAGCATGCCTAGGCGCAGAGTGATGGCAGAACACCTAACCGTAAGCACTGGTCGACATGCATTTAAGCATGTCTCACCACTAGGCGATAGCGGAACACCTAACCTAAGCAGTACCAACCATGAACTGAAGCATGCAAAGTCATGTGCATAGGCAATATAGGCGCTCGGAAGAGGAAAAACCAGGAATTTACGACTAACGCCTTTTGGAACCTTGTTCAGAATTGTACCAGCAAAAAAAGCTTTCCAAAGGCGGCAAGCAGGACCTAGCGAGATGGGGGAAATTGAATCCAGGTTTAGTTTAAAACATCAACCAGTCATATAGGCAACAACTCCAGCTTCTTAAATGACACAGTACTATCGTTCTCTATTTCTGATTGGATCACTCTTCTTCCTTTTTTCCTCTAAAAAATGTAGTACCAATTTCTCTACCGGCCAGTCACTACCTGTCATCATGTAATTAGCAACAAATACTTGGTATCAAACAACACGGATCAAGCCATTCACATTGGTTCTAGCAGTGCGAATAAACCACAGTAGCTAATGGAGTTATATGAGCTCAAGCAGTGCATAATTCTAGGATAACATCTCCCATACCTATATGCATAACACCGACAGAATAATAGCAGTATAAACAATGGTATAGAAACTTAAACATTAGCATCACCTACTTAGTAGTGACCAGGAAATCAATCCACAGTTGGTAGAGCAAAACAAAATCACAAGCACTATGGGCAGTAGCACGTGTACCAGTAGATCACAGTCACTACATCTAGCATCACAATCTTGTAAACTGAAGACAGAATGTGTCCTGAGCTTACTGCCGAGCTTGACGTAGGCTTCGTCCGATATGGTGTACTTCTCGACGAGTGAGGTGTCCTCCAGCCACCCGCCGGAGGTCACCGACGAGGGGTCGAGGTCGATGATGTGCACGCGGTACCTTCAAAGCAGACCACCATCAGACCAACAACAGTAGTAGAAAGATAGCAAGAGGAGATATAGGTGGGGGACGGACGGACCCGTCGTAGGGGGAGTAGACGGCGAGGGGCGCGGCGTCGCGGTCGAGGTCGGCGACCCTTGTGCCGGCCTCGTCCCGGAGCTCCAGTCGCATGGAGCCCACGGCCGTGCCCGTCTTCTTCCACAGCTTCTCCTTGAGCGCCTCCACCATGGTCTACGAGCAGAGCGAACCCACCCACCCCGGCCGCCATTACAGATGAGATCCAAGATCCAAGGGAAGCGAGATGGGTTGGGTTGGTGGCGCGGTGGTGTGGGGAAGGATCTGATAGTGCGGAGAGGGGCGAGGATCTGAGGTGGGGAGGGGAAGGATCTGGATCGGGATCAAGATGGGGAGGGCGCCGCCGCGCATGGAAGCACGCACACGCACGCCGGCGGAAGGGAGGAGGTGGCTGGGCGGCGGTGGAAGGGAGGAGGTGGCTGGGCGGCGGTGGAAGGGAGGAGGTGGCTGGGCGGCGGCGGAAGGGAGGAGGTGGCTGGGCGGCGGTGGAAGGGAGAAGGTGCGGCGCGATCTGAATCGGGGGAGTGGGAGTGGGAGTTAGGGTTTGGGAGGAATGAGCGGAGGGAGGGGTCATCGCGGTGTGGGGTCGATGGATGAATGGATGGATGGATGTGTGCCATGTCATCGATCCATGGCACACACCTTTCCACCAATGAGAATTAAGTTTATTTTCTGAGTGTAAAAATGGGTTTTTTAAGAGCACATGAAATCTTTGAAGGAAAATTGGACCATATTTTGTGGAAAATGATCCATTATTGTGCACATGTGTGTATATTGGGATGGGGGTTTTATTTCTTTGCATGAAAATGATCCAATAAACTTGTAATATGGCAATTCTTTCCATTTTTTGAGTGCCCAAAATGGGTTTTTTTTGTGAAGGACCTACCATATATTTGTTGCAAAATTGGATCACATCATTTTTAGAAAATACTAGGCCATATTTAATGCACAATTGTCAAAATGGTTGGGTGTCCAAAGCTTTTATCCACCCCTGGTGAAAAAGACAATTTTCTGTCGATCCAGCTGGAAACGGGTAAAATTTGAACTGCAGCTGCCTCATAATTTCCTCTTTATTTTTTCCAAATATCATTTCTAGGTACATAAGTATCTATTTAATTAGATAAACACCAAAAAAAACCAAGATTCAATCACTAGCTAGGAACGGTCATTCCTGCCGTTTTGACCGCATTTTGAAACGGGCATAAAAAATTAAAAAATTGGAAAACCTTCGCATTGTGTCATTATATATGACCAAGTTACCAGGAAAAATAATAAACTTGTAATACGGCAATTCTTTTAAAAAAGTGTTCTCAGAAATGAGCTATCATGCGTGAAGATTCATGGCTTTCAAGCCAAATGATCAATCCTATGGCCACATTCATGGCATAGTTTCTTCAAATGATCTCATATTGTGCACAAGGGAGCATCTTGGAATGTCAAACAATGTTGCCTAAGGGACTTTTCACTTTCTTTGGATGAAAAATCCATTTTCCATTTTTCAAGTGCCCAAAAGGAGGTTTTTTTGTGAAGGACCTACCATATATTTGTTGCAAAATTTGACCAAATCAATTTTATAAAATACTAGGCCATATTTAATGCACAATTGACCAAACGGTTGGGTGACAAAAGTTTTGATCCACCTCTGGTGAAAAAGACAAATTTCTGCCGATTCAGTTGGAAGCGGGTCAAATTTGAACTGTAGCTACCTTGTAGTTTGCTCTTTATTTTTTACAAATACCATTTCTAGGTACATAAGTATCTATTTAATCAGAGAAACACCAAAAAATACCAAGGTTCAACCACTAGCTAGGAACGGTCATTCCCGCCGTTTAGACCGCATTTTGAAACGGGCATAAAAAATTCAAAAGTAAATCAAAAAATTGGAACACCTTCGCATTCTGTCATTATATATGACCAATTTACCAGGAAAAATAATAAACTTGTAATACAGCAATTCTTTTAAAAAAAAGTGTTCTCAGAAATGTGCTATCATGCGTGAAGATTCATGGCTTTCAAGCCAAATGATCAATCCTATGGCCACATTCATGGCATAGTTTGTTCAAATGATCTCATATTGTGCACAAGGGTGCATCTTGGAATGGCAAACAATGTTCGCTAAGGAAGTTTTCATTTTCTTTGGACGAAAAATTCATTTTCCATTTTTCGAGTGCCCAAAAGGAGGTTTTTTTGTGAAGGACCTCCCAAATAATTGTTGAAAAATTGGACCAAATCAATTTTCTAAAATACTAGGACATATTTATTGCACAATTGACAAAATGGTTGGGTGTAAAAAGTTCTGATCCACCTCTCGTGAAAAAGACAAATTTCCGCCGATTCAGGTGGAAGCGGGTCAAATTTGAACTGCAGTTGTCTCATAGTTTGCTATTTATTTTTTCAAAAAACATTTCTAGTTACATAAGTACCTATTTAATCAGAGAAACACCAAAAAAATACCAAGATTCAACCACTAGATAGGAACGGCCATTCCCGCCGTTTTGACCGCATTTTGAAACGGGCATAAACAATTCAAAAAAAATCAAAACATTGGAAAACCTTCGCATTGTGTCATTATATATGACCAAGTTACCAGGAAAAATAATAAACTTGTAATTCGGCAATTCTTTTAAAAAAGTGTTCTCAGAAATGAGCTATCATGCGTGAAGATTCATGGCTTTCAAGCCGGATGATCAATCATATGGCCACATTCATGGCATAGTTTGTTCAAATGATCTCATGTTGTGCACAAGGGTTCATCTTGGAATGGCAAACAATGTTGCCTAAGGGAGTTTTCACTTTATTTGCACGAAAAATTCATTTTCCATTTTTCGAGTGCCCAAACGGAGGTTTTTTTGTGAAGGACCTCCCAAATAATTGTTGCAAAATTGAACCAAATCAATTTTCTAAAATACTAGGACATATTTAATGCACAATTGACAAAATGGTTGGGTGTAAAAAGTTTTGATCCACCTCTCGTGAAAAAGACAAATTTCCGCCGATTCAGTTGGAAGCGGGTCAAAGTTGAACTGCAGCTGCCTCATAGTTTGCTATTTATTTTTTCCAAGAATAATTTCTAGTTACATAAGTACCTATAGAATCATAAATATATGGTTTGGTGGCGATACGTCGAGGTTTGGGCGGTGGTCGAGGGCTCCAACTCTAGAGCGCGTAAACTCGCATGCCCGCCGCGTGGTCACCGTGTGATTGTGGCGTTGCTATGTGTTCTGGGAGGCCTAGGAATGTCTAGTGGGTTGGGAACTCCCCAGGTAGGTGCTAGGAAGAAAATTACAACATAAGATTCTCACGAGGAGACCGATCGATGCTCAAACATGAATTGGCAGCCAAGTGTTTGATTGGCGGTACGGGAAATGCACATGGCTAATGGGCTTGAGTTTTGGTTGAGGATGATCAGTTACTAAGAAGACCATCTTCACAAATTTTCAGCTCAAAAGGAGGAGTCTAGGTGGTACTTGCTTTGCAAAGTACCACACTGGACATAAATACGAATGTTGAAGATGGGCTCAAAATAATGAATGGATTAAGCTGGCATTTGGTGGAGGATAGTTATTTGGGCATAGGAAAGCACTGTAGAAAATGGATACCATTTGGACATGCCAAAGTGGTACTTCCTTCACAAAGTGTTTTTTGAACAGAATATGAAAATGAATATTTTTGAATTATTTTCGAACTAGGCAAGGAAGGTTTTTTTACATATTTGACGAAGATATGACCCAAAGAATTTATGAGATTTTTTGGGGAATTTTAGGAATGACAGAAATATAGGTTGCTTCACAACCTAGGGCAAAAACTGCCACATGGACATGACACATAGGCAAAACTGATGAGGTGGTGCCTAGTCGTAGCAACCCACCACAATTTACAAGGTTATGACCATCTATATTGGTCATGATCAGCTAGAAATAAGGCAGCAGACCAGTGCTATCTACTTTATGACCATTTCTTGTAAGGAAATTATGACCATTCTGACCAAAATGGTCGTTATAGTTTAGGGTTTGGAGCCCCCCGAACAGCTTTCGACCAATTGGTCTGAAATGGTCATAGATCTATGAACAATTCTTCCAGGGTCACTAACAGAAGGTCATAAGTTGACATATTTCTTGTAGTGCGCCCCCTCCCCTGCGTCGCCCCCTGCCCCGTCCCATCGCGACTGTCCAGCCTCCCCCTCCACCGAGTCGCCGCCTCCTCCAGCGGCCGGCCTCCCATCCACCGGCTGCCCTGCGCCTCCTCCATCGGCGATCCCCTACAGGTGAGTTCTTCCCCCCTTTTTTAGTTTCATTTTTTTTTAGTTTTTTTAGTTTAGTTTCTGTTTTAGTTTTAGTTTTAGTTTTAGTTTAGTTTTATTTTCAGTTTAGTTTTAGTTTTAGTTTTAGTTTATTTTAGTTTAGTTTAGTTTTAGAAGAAGAAGAAGAAGAGGAAGAGACGAAGGAAAGGAAAACCTCCCCCCGCCAACTTAGTGTCTATGTGGATTTTTAAAGGATTGGTTCCCGGAGGCTAATATTAAGGAACCTTATAGAGATAGATTCATCATTTCCTAGCCAACTTATCTACAATATGCATGATGTCATTTGCTCATTTGCCCAATTTATGGCTAGGGATGAAACATTAGTAGCTCACAGTGGAGATACTGCTAAAAAAACCTTAGATCATCAACTTTTCTTAGATTTTCTATATAAAACAAAGGAGTGGGATCATATGTATTTGAGTAGAGAGCAGAAATTGCTTAGGTCACTAATATTAACCGAAAGCCTCAAAATTCAGCTTGGTGATTCGTTGATTAACTTCCAGATAGCATTGTTAGGCTTCAAGGGTTGAGATTTCTTGATATTGAGGACACTTGTGTAAACTTTATTCCTAGGGGTTTCCGGGCTCTTACAAATTTGAGGGTTCTATGTGGGTTTCCAGCCTAAATTAATGGTGACTGGTGTAGTATGGAAGAGTTGGGGCCTCTTTCACAGCTCAATTGCCTTTCACTATGGAGCCTAGAAAATGTACCTACTGCCTTGTTGGCTGCAAAGGCGAGGGTAAATGCAAAGAAACAACTCACCTCTCTTGCTTTAACATGTGGTGGTAGGGTGGGAGATGGGTTGGTCCAAGGAGGAGTCTTTGAGTTCAAGGAGGAGGAGCAAAGAAGAGGGAAAGGGAAAGGAAGAAGAAGAAGAGGAGGAGAAAAAGAATAAGAAAAAGAAGAAGGAGAAGAAGAAGAAAAAGAAAAAGAAAAAGAAGAAGAAGAAGAAGAAAAGGAAGAAGAGGAAGAAGAAGAAAAGGAAAAGGAGGAAAAAAGAAGAAGAGGGGAAGAAGAAGAAAAAGACATGTTTTTATACTTTCTTATTTAGGGTTCAGCCACGTTTTGCAGTTTCTTTCTTTTCTTTAGTTGAACGTTTTTATACTACTAGCTAGTTGCCTAGTTTTCTGACCCAAAGAAGTTAAAATAGTGATTATGTGATATTCAACTAAAGTCAACATTTTTGACGACTAGTGCTACTAATAAATTCAACTAGAGCCATCATATGTCCACAAGTGCATTGTTTTTTGAATGAGAAATGATAACTTGGTGTAGTTGATTATCTTCTGCCCAAAATTTCTTATGTTATAATGTTATATGATAATGTTGTAAGGGTACTAATTGGTCTCTTCTTCTCCTTATCAGAGATGGGGGGAAGCCACCACCACAGACTCCGCTCTGCCACACCGGAGTACGAGTTGGATGGTTTCGAGTTCTTCAGTATCATACTTGGGACTTTAGTATCAACCACGAGGCAGGTATATAAAAGGAGAGATCTCCCCTTCACCCATCTCATTATGATAACTCTGTTGTTTTCTACATCACTCATTGTCCCAAACTACAGAGGCTGCCTAACACTTTTATGAACATGCTGGGTGAAGATCCGTCAAATAATGTGAAGCTGCGACAGGCCGGCAGTGGGTTTCGCAGGCTATGGGACGTGGAGTTGGTGATCAAGGAGGGCCACATGTACCTGTGTCGTGGCTGGGAGAAGTTCCACCGTGCCTACCACATGCGGAAGGGGTACTTCCTTCTCTTCAGGTACGACGCGGACACCACCATGCTCATCGTGAAGGTGTTCAACGCGACTATGTGTCGCATGCGCTACGCTGACAACGATGATGCCAGTACGTTCTGCCTCTTCTTTTTCCTCTACATTTGGCTTTGTCTCGAATCGATTGTTAACGGTCATTGTTGCATTTGGACAGGCAATGGGAGCAGCAGCAGCGACACTGGCTACAACCAAAGCAGCAGCGATTCTGGCTGTAGCCAAAGCAACAACGATTCTGGCTGCAGCAAAGACAACAAGGAGGATGATCCAGACTAGAGTGGGGAAGAAGAGGAGCAGAGTGGGCATCAGGGTGAGGATGACCTAGCAATGGTGGTGGCTGACTAAGGGCAAGAGATGGTGGTGGCTGACCATGGGCAAGAGATGGTGGTGGCTGGGGATGACCTAGCGATGGTCTTGCCTGTCCTGCCTGAAGATGGCCTCGCGATGGTGGTGGTGCTTGACAATGACCTCGCGCCGGTGGTGGCGCCGGTGATCCCACAGCTGGGCGACATGACCACACCAATTGTGGTAGAAGACTACATCCCACTGCCTCCACCGCCTCGCCGCTCTTGGCGCATCAAGCTGAGGAAGGAGAAGGAGAAGAACAATTTCAAGTGAACAATGTCAGGTATGTTTGATCTCCGAAATGATCTATATATACTTAGCTTTGTTTCCTCCGATATGCTTAGTTACCTATGTTAGCTCTAATATGCTTAGTTACCTATGTTAGCTCTAATATGCTAAGTTATCTCTACTATGCTTAGTTTCCTATATGTTAGCACCAAAATTACTTATGTTAGCACAAAATGACCAAGTTTACATAATAAGCTTCTTCTTCTTCTTCTTCTTCTTCTTCTTCTTCTTCTTCTTCTTCTTCTTCTTCTTCTTCTTATTCTTCTTCTTCTCCAAAATGACATAAGTTAGCTCTAATATGCTTACTTTTCTATAGGTTAACTCCAAAATTACTTATCTTAGCATAAAATGACCAAGTTTACATTATAAGCTTATAGTCTTCTTCTTCTTCTTCTTCTTCTTCTTCTTCTTCTTCTTCTTCTTATTCTTCTAGTCTTCTTCTAG
>LR738714.1:27644040-27681027 GCA_902687465.1 Secale cereale
TATTCTTCTTCTTCTTCTTCTTCTTCTTCTTCTTCTTCTTCTTCTTCTTCTTCTTCTTCATTTTCTTCTAGGTTAGCTCCATTTTACTTAAGTATGCTTACTTCTTATAGTCTTCTTCTTCTTCTTCTTCTAACATCTTGTTTATCATTTTGCAGATTTGATTTAATTCACGGAAGCTTGCATGGATGGAATGCTTCTTTTCCATTTGTGCTTTTATTTTGTATCAATGAACTTGCATGGTTGGAACTTGTGATATGGATGGATCGATAACAGTGTTGGATGAACAAATGTGAAAATTTTGTAATATGTAAGGATGAAACTATATATGTGTTATGTATGTATATATGATGAAACTTGTGTGTTGGATATGCTTGTTGTATATCCGTTTATATCTGTGAATTGCTGTCAAATTGAATGAATTAGATTAAAAACAGGGTTGTACAGGCTCTTTGTCATCAGCTAGCTGACGGCAAAGTTCTTTGTTGTCCGCTACCTTACAGCAAACACGCCACATGGCAGCTACCTGTGATTCCTGGGACTAGCATGTTTGAGCACTTTGCCATCCGCCAGCGGACGGCAAAGACCTTAGTCTCTTTGCCGTCCGCTGGCTAACGGCAAAGCACGCCGTTAACCCCTAACGTCTCTCACCCCACCCCACTGCCGTCCATGATCGTTGCCGTCTGCTGGCGGATGGCAAAGGGCTTTGCCATCCGCTGGCTGACGGCAGAGCACGCCGTTAACCCCTAACGTCTCTCACCCCACCCCACTGCCGTCCATGATCGTTGCCGTCTGCTGGCGCTTTGTCGTCTGCTTCTGTGAAGCAAACGACAAAGAAGGCCTATGCTGGCACTCGTTTAGCCGGACCTGTTACCGTCTGCTGGCGGACGGCAAAGCCTGTGCCGTCCGCCAGGTATGCCTTTGCCGTCCGCCATGGCGGATGGCAAAGTGCCTGATTCCTGTAGTGGGAGGAAGCAAAAAAAATACAGTTTTATATACTAATAAGGAGGCACTTGCGTACGTGCGGCTATGCCCTGGTGGGTCCCCACTGTCATCCTCTCCAAGTAAATTCATCTCCTCATCCTCATGTCCGTTGACCATGTTGACAACGCGAGACGGCGGCGCCACGGCGAGCGCAACAACTCGAAGGACGACAGAGAGGGCCTCGACGGCCCTATGGATGGTCTGATACAGCGCCCGCTGCTCATTCGGGAAGCCAGGATCATAGGGCCACATGTCCGCGACGGCATTGTCGTTCGCTTGTTCACCGGTGCTGGTTGAGGAGACGGAGGTTGCAGCACAGGTCCTCCTGCGCTGGTAGCTCTTCCGCCATTGGGGCGTCGAAGTGCGGCCGCACCTGCTCTATGGTGAACACGGCATGAACCGGCTTGGACAGTGGCACCGGCTCCTGGTCGGAAGCTACGTCCATCGTCTGCTTGTCATCGCTCAGCTCGGCGAGGTAGCTGGCGAGCCAGCATGTCCGGCTGCTGGACCGACCTGCTGCCAAGAATGAGTGTGACTGCCCTGGCCCACCCAGACCGCCCCCCTCGCCCGCGTGTGCTTTCCGCCCGAAACGGTCAGCGCCGCACGCCCCGCTTCCCGGTGCATGCGGTTGCTTCGCCTTCAAACGACACAACTGCCGTACGTCCGTCCTTCTGCCGCCCACATTAATGATACGCGGTTGTCGAGGCGGCTACTCCAGCGCCACACGTCCGTCCCTCCGCCGCCCACCATTGCTATATAAACTGATGCGTCGGCCATAGCCGCAGTCATCCGCATCCGTTCCTATTCTCCTGTCCACACCACTACTACCCACCATGGCTTCCTCTCGTTCCAGCGCTCTCCGGGACGGGCGAACGATGGACCACAAGGAGATGGCAGCCATTGCTACCGACTGGCTGGCCAGTAGGCAGCCAAAGGATGACGACGTCCCAATGGAGAACATGGTAGTCGACGATACGGTGCCAACCCCCTCCTCCGCGCCATCCTCACCGGTGCATTGCACCATGACCATCGACGAGGCTCGTGCCCAATATATGGACATGTTGAGGCAGAAGCGTGAGGAGCAGTTCTGGGAGGTCCAGGACGACGCCGCCTACAACTACCATCTCCTCCAGGAGCACCTGCAGGCGGAGGAGCAGATCGCCGTGGAGCGGGCGGAGCAAGAGGTGATGCTCGACTCGTACAGCTCCGCCCGCGAGGGCCGCCTCGAGTGCTGGCAGTACCGCATGCGGGTGGCGGAGGCTGCGGACGCCTACAAAGAGGGCGATGAAGCGGGTGAGGCGCTGTTTGGCGAGACCGAGGACGAGGCAGAGGACAATGCCGGCTCCGACGAGTCCCCGCTCTGCTAGCGTCGATGAGGCCCTTCTCCGCCGAGGCCCCGCGGCTCCAACAACGAGGAAGAGGACACCGCCAGCTCCGCCGAGGCCCCACCCCGCCAGCAACGAGGGGTAGGATTTCCCCTCCTCCGCCGAGGCATCGCCCACCGGCAACTAGACAGAGGACATCGCCGGCTCAGCCGAGGCCCCGCCCTGCTGCCAACAAGGCCGCACCACACAGAAAACGAGGAAGAGTAGAACACGGTAGGTCGCCGCCTCTCGGGTCCAAGTAAGGCCACCACTGCCCTAATCGCTATGACATGCTAGGCGGGTTGCCCACTGACGGCCGGTTAGCTTCTTGGCGACGACGTGGAGTCGGAGAGCTATGTTGGAGAAG
This sequence comes from Secale cereale, assembly GCA_902687465.1. NCBI lineage: Eukaryota > Viridiplantae > Streptophyta > Magnoliopsida > Poales > Poaceae > Secale > Secale cereale. The sequence goes on from LR738714.1 coordinate 27,646,753, forward strand.
GACGTTGCTTCTACTTAACTGCTGGTGCAGTAGGCTGACTAACACATGGGCCCAACAGGCATCTGGGCCACATGTCAGTTACACAACTGCACCTGCAGTTAAGTCCCTGAAGCTTCTGTTCGGCTCAGCCGGACACAGGTGGGTAGCTTCGGTTAATTAATTATACCTCCAGCGCACCCCTTTTTAGTTGAAGAATGTATGAAATGTAATGAAATCCGGCATGTTTATATGAAATCCGACCGTGTATGAATGAATTTATTTTGATTAGTTCGAATTCTTGTATCACTGGCATTGGATGAACATGCAAAACAATATATACTAGCATTATTCCCAGGGTGATCACCTCGTTTGCAGCAGTTTCACATGTACTCCCTCCGGTCCTTTCTAGTCTGCATACAAGTTTTGTCTGCAGTCAAAGTATCTCTACTTTGACCAATCTTATAGAAAAAAGTATGCACTTTCACAATATGCGAAGTAAAAAGGAACATAAGGAGTACAAAGATTTTGAGCAGCTTTTTAGCGTTCCTATACATTGCAATCAAACACACAGGCCTGGCAATTCATAGAGAACATTCAAAACAATCGATGATTATGCATCTTAGTGATTCACATGTCAGAGCCAATATTTACTTCACAACTAAAGAATAAAGAAAAAATAGATCGACGTTGCTGACAGCAAAGGGCGTCCCACTAGAAAATATCAAACGCATGTCTTCTGGCTAAAATCAATGGGCAAAATTTGACAAGGTTTTCCCATTCCAAAATATCAAATGCCTACAATTATGGAATGGGCAGGGTTTGCCATCAGTTCGCACATTGACATGGCACCTCGTGCTAAATAAACCAGTTGACCAACTGTTCTTTTTGTGCAGTTCCACCAAAATCAACCAAATTCGCGCGTAGCTTGTATGATTTCACCCTCATATGTTGCAGTTCCTTGAACTTATCGGCACCTCCTTTCTAGTGGTGGAAATGAATGATTCGATGTATTCATGAACATTTTGTGCAGTTCCCATTGAAATCAAGCTGAGCACCCATGTTTGCACAAATACAAAAAAAGTGATTAGTATAAAGCAAACTGTACTATGAATTGACAGTGTAAACATGCACCTACATGGTCCATGTAGAGCACACTTTTAGAAAAATGGAACTCACCGGAAAGAATCCTAGAACGACATTGTACTCGCGCATCACAGCAAGAAAATGGAGATTTGTCAGTCCTTCTGAGCTGAAGTTAGTTTGGTCTTGTGGGGGGTAATGTAACCATCCTTCAACTGCTCCTTCTGATGAGAAGATAGACAGGGCTTCTTGATGGGCCTCTAACCCCTCGTTGGTTACCCCAAGTGGAAGGTGTAAGATGCAGTGTTGTGGAAGTTTTTCCCTTAGCAAAGATGCCAAGGATCGAATCCCCAGAGACTCCTAGGTTCAACAAGTAGGTGTCAACTGCTAACGGCGCGGATTAGCAATCAACGTGGACCTGCACACAGATACAAATAACTTTGCTCCCAACGAGTACAGAGAGGTTGTCAATCCCTCCGGCCTTGTAGTTCACAAAGGGTTAAACGCAAATGATAGTAGTGATAGATAATGTTTGCAATAGTAAATAATAGAGAAAAGTAAATAGCGGATGTGATCAATGATGGTAATATGGGCCGGAGTCTCATGATGTTCACTAGTGATGTCTCTCTCCCAAAAGACGATAAAACAGCTATGTGAGGTAAACGAATTACAGCTGGGCAATTGACAGGACCACGAACGCAAACCAATGGTGACTACATTGCAAGAAAGGTTGAGGTTCAAAGCATGGGCGGTACGCCAAAGTAAGTAGACCGAAATCCATCAATATCTACTACTAATCATCCACCTTGAGATATCTATCCAGAACATCTCGCTGGTATTAAGTTGCGAGTCCCACCCATAGTGTAAACTCAAAGCAACAGACAACTGCATTAAAAGAACTTTGCGTAAAGTAAACAATCCTTGCACCCGCGGGCACAAGCACCGTTGTTTTCCCCCTTGTGGCAACAGCACATCCCCTAGACTCATGTTTCTGTCACTCAAGCTAGTCATCGAGGGGCATGAACCCACAATCGAGCATAACGTTCCCTCTTGGAGTCACTACGTATTACTTGGCCAAAGCAATAAATAAAAACGGAGAACATGCAAGAATTACTTATGAACATAAATATAAAAGAGGTAAATCAAATATATTACTCAAGATCAATCTGAACATAATCTCATAATCCATCGGATCCCAGCAAACTCATCATAGCAACAGCATAAGGATTACATATGTGCCTCGATCATGTAGGGTAGCTCACGAGGACTAATTAGTGAAGCACAAGAACGGGAGGAGAACATCACATAGCTACTGGTCATGGACTCATGGTCGAAGGGAGACTACTCACAACTCATCCGGGAGGCGTCCATGGTGGTGGAGAGGCTCCCGATGGTGATCCTCCCCTCTGGCAGGGTGCCGGGAAGAGTTCTCCTGGTGCTCCCGATCTTGGAAGCGGCGGCGGCGGCGGAACAGAGATGAGATCGCGAAAAAGAGTTCCCGTCCCGAGGGTTTCGAAGGACGCTCTAAATATATGCCGAAGGGGGGCACCAGACGGGGCTCGGGGGGCCTAGGCGCCCCCCCGGCGTGGCCCAGGGGGGGCGCGCCGCCAGGGCGCCTGGAGCCCTGGTGCCCCCCCGGCTGTCCTTCGGGCGCAAGGTAGGTTCTGGAACGCTGATTTTTTATATAATTTTTCTGGATTTTTCCTGGCAGTTCTCGTAACGTGAATACCTGAAATACAAAAACAGCCGAAAACAGAAACTGGCACCGGGGTGCACTGGATTAGTAGGTTAGTCCAAATATGATCAAAAGTGTATGGAAGTGTATGAATATCATAGCAATATCACCCAAAAGTGGCATGGAGCAAGCAGAAATTATAGATACGTTTTGGACGTATCAACATCCCCAAGCTTAATTCCTGCTCGTCCTCGAGTAGGTAAATGATAACAAGAATAATTTCTGTGGTGACATGCTATTAACCATATAGGACTTTTTACAGTCATATGACAAAAGCTTACTGAGACAATGATTCTATAGTAATTAAGTTGCCTCATGAGAAAATCACAAATGACTGAAAGTTTTACAACATGACATTGAAGCATCAAAAAGATTTGCAATGAACATGATGTGCAAATATGATAAAGTGATATCTACCTTGCCCCCTTTAGTGAAGCAAAACATAAATGCAGGGGCACCTTCAAGGTTTAAGTGATGACTAGATACAATGATTTCAGAAATAACGATATCACAATCATGCAAAAGACAATGCTACTTTGGGACAATGCACATTACACTCAGAATGACAATCATGCTCTCAGTAGTTGGTGCTTGAAGAAAGAAGGTGGAGACTCAACATAAAAGTAAAAGAATGGTTATGTGCTAGAACTTTTTATTTTGAAAACATAGAAGCAATTTTGTCAACGGTAGTAGTACTTCATATGTGTCATGCATAAGACATCCTATAAGTTGCAAGCCTCATGCATCGAATACCAATAGTGCTCGCACCTTGTCCTAATTAGCTCGGATTTCCATGGGTTATCATTGCATTACATATGTTTCAACCAAGTGTCACAAAGGGGTACCTCTATGCCACCTGTACAAAGGTCCAAGGAGATAAATCGCATTTGATTTCTCGTTTTTGATAGATCTCAACTTGAGGACATCCATATCGGGACAACATAGAAAATAGATGATGGACTCCTCTTTAATGCATAAGCATATTCTCATAAGAGATTGAGGATTAATGTCCAAGCTAAAACTTCCACCATGATACATGGCTTTGGTTGGCGGCCCAATGTTCTTCTCTAACAATATGCATATTCATTCAACCCATGGCAAATCACCCTTACTTCAGACAAGACGAACATGCATAGCAACTCACATGATATTCAAAAAAAGTGTGACAGTTGATGGCGTCCCCACAAACATGGTTACCGCTCAGCAAGCAACTTATAAGAAATAAGATACATAGGCAACATATTCTTTACCACAATAGTTTTTAAGCTACTTTCCCATGAGCTATGTATTGCAAGGTTAGTCTGCTTAGTACAGGTGGAGGTTAGCAAAAGACTGGGAGCGACCAACTAAGAGAGCAATGACGGTCATAATCATGCAGAGCGACAAAGCAATATTGAATCGGGCATGGAAGTTATATCGCTACTCAGAAATAAAAGATCATCAAGGCTTGACAGACTTTCTTTACAGTCTTAAATATGCGCGAGCATACGCCAAGTCAATCAAAATAAATTCTCGAAGGAAGATATTACTAAACCATACCACATCATCGGCAAACAAATCAAGTTGGTATTCCAATAACACATTGGGAATCCCCCAGCTATTTGAGACTAACCATAAGAAAACCTGAACTACTAAGTGCCATTATGCACGTAGCATCTTTATCATAGACATATTAACCAATGCAATGGAAGCAAACTCTCTTAATAAGATAAGCATGATAATTAAAGAGAGTTCAAGCAACCAACTAAACGAAAGCTTTTTGAAAAGATAAGCATGGATACTAAGAGCAGAGCATGATAGTAGCTATTAAAGGACAAAGAACACACACAGCAAAGATAGACATGAAAATTCTATGTTATGTTCTAGGTAGAAGTGGAGCATGTTTCTCTCCCACATAAAGAAAGCTGAGTTCCAACTCGTTATGAAAAACTAAAAAGGAAACTAAGAGCAAGACGCTCCAAGCATAGCACATAACACATGAAGTGAAAAAAATATAGCGGAACGAAAGACGAACTGATAATGTTGATGGAGAAGGGGATGCACGGGGGCATCCCCAAGCTTAGATGCTTGAGTCTCCTTGAATATTTCTTGGGGGTGCACGGGGGCATCCCCAAGCTTGAGCGCTTGACACTCCTGAATCTTTTTATCATCTTCCCTCACACACTTGAAAACTCCCTTCATACATAACTCATCATAATCTGATTAGCGAGGTTAGTCCCTTAATAAAATAATTATACCTTGCTGGAAATAAAGATATTCTTGAAGTTCTACTGTTTCTGAAGATTGCCAAAAGGTTTTTGCAAAGAAAAAGCAAGCTCTTGGTTTGCAAAATGAAGGAAAGGGAAAACAGGACAGAATCTGTGAAAAACAGAACAGCAGGTAGTAATTGATTTGTTCGGGGCACTTCTGCAACTCAAATCAAAAAACTCAGAACAGACGCACGAAAGGCAATTATATAGAGAACGCTGTCGAAAAAATTCAGACCAAAAAGATGATCTGGTGATTTTATACGAATTTTCCTATCCAAGGACAGAATCTGTTTCCTGGACAGCACCTCACAACTTTTGAACTTTCTAGCAATCAGAGGCTATACTTGGCACAAATATGAAAAGCAAAGATACAATGATGATGCTACTGTAGTAAACAACATCAAGACACAACAAAAGCAAAAATAATTTTTTTATTCATGTGGGCTGCCTCCCAAAAGCGCTTTCTTTTATGCCTTTAAGCTAGGCATAAGACTTTAATGATGCTCTCGTAGGAATAAGAGTTGAAAAACAAAAGAGAGCATCAAGAAGAAAATACCAAACACATTTAAGCCTAACATGCTTCCTATGCATAGGAATATTGCAATAGAATAATTCATTGAAGCACAAAGCAATAAGCATTGGAAGACAAAACAAGTGCAGCTTCAAAACCTTCAACATAAAGAGAGGGAACTTGATATTATTAAGATATTTAGAACCACGTCTCCCTCTCTCATTATAAATTTCAGTGGCATCATGGATGAACTCAACAATATAAGCATCGCATAAAGCATTGTTACCATGATCCACACGCAAAAAGGTACTCTTACTCTCCACATAAGCATCATGAAGAGGATAAAACTTATTATAAAAGAGAGACATAAGCTCTTGCCAATCAAGCAAGTGCGAGTTATCGAGAAGCTTATACCAATCTGAAGCTTTATCTATAAGTGATACGGCGAACAATTTCCTCATGACAAACTCCCTTGATACACCTGCAAGCTTAAATAATGAACATAGTTGTGACAGATATAGCAAGTGTTCACCGGGATGTCTGTCTCCTGCATAACGATTAGCCAAGATATAATTGATAATACCAGCTGGTATTTTATAGGTCACAATTTCAGTAGGGGGAGGAGCAACCACCACAGGTTCGGGGCGTCTTCCCGCAAGCAACGATCCAATAGCAAGGTTGTCCATAAGCATAACTAGTGAAATACATGAAGAAAACTAAAAAGTAAACTAACAAGACTAAAAAGCAAAGGTAAAAGATAGCATGCAACTCCCCTATCCTGAAGAGTGGAGTCCCCGGCAACGGCGCTAGAAAATACTCCTTGATGGGCCTCTAACCCCTCATTGGTTACCCCAAGTGGAAGGTGTAAGATGCAGTGTTGTGGAAGTTTTTCCCTTAGCAAAGATGCCAATGATCGAATCCCCAGGGACTCCTAGGTTCAACAAGTAGGTGTCAACTGCTAACGGCGCGGATTAGCAATCAACGCGGACCTGCACACAGATACAAATAACTTTGCTCCCAACGAGTACAGAGAGGTTGTCAATCCCTCCGGCCTTGTAGTTCACAAAGGGTTAAACGCAAATGATAGTAGTGATAGATAATGTTTGCAATAGTAAATAATAGCGAAAAGTAAATAGCGGATGTGATCAATGATGGTAATATGGACCGGAGTCTCATGATGTTCACTAGTGATGTCTCTCTCCCAAAAGACGATAAAACAGCTATGTGAGGTAAACGAATTACAACTGGGCAATTGACAGGACCACGAACGCAAACCAATGCTGACTACATTGCAAGAAAGGTTGAGGTTCAAAGCATGGGCGGTACGCCAAAGTAAGTAGACCGAAATCCATCAATATCTACTACTAATCATCCACCTTGAGATATCTATCCAGAACATCTCGCTGGTATTAAGTTGCGAGTCCCACCCATAGTGTAAACTCAAAGCAACAGACAACTGCATTAAAAGAACTTTGCATAAAGTAAACAATCCTTGCACCCGCGGGCACAAGCACCGTTGTTTTCCCCCTTGTGGCAACAGCACATCCCCTAGACTCATGTTTCTATCACTCAAGCTAGTCATCGAGGGGCATGAACCCACAATCGAGCATAATGTTCCCTCTTGGAGTCACTTCGTATTACTTGGCCAAAGCAATAAATAACAACGGAGAACATGCAAGAATTACTTATGAACATAAATATAAAAGAGGTAGATCAAATATATTACTCAAGATCAATCTGAACATAATCTCATAATCCATCGGATCCCAGCAAACTCATCATAGCAACAGCATAAGGATTACATATGTGCCTCGATCATGTAGGGCAGCTCACGAGGACTAATTAGTGAAGCACAAGAACGGGAGGAGAACATCACATAGCTACTGGTCATGGACTCATGGTCCAAGGGAGACTACTCACAACTCATCCGGGAGGCGTCCATGGTGGTGGAGAGGCTCCCGATGGTGATCCTCCCCTCCGGCAGGGTGCCGGGAAGAGTTCTCCTGGTGCTCCCGATCTTGGAAGCGGCGGCGGCGGCGGAATAGAGATGAGATCGCGAAAAAGAGTTCCCGTCCCGAGGGTTTCGAAGGACGCTCTAAATATATGCCGAAGGGGGGCACCAGACGGGGCTCGGGGGGCCCAGGCGCCCCCCCGGCGCGGCCCAGGGGGCGCGCCGCCAGGGCGCCTAGAGCCTTGGTGGCCCCCCCGGCTATCCTTCGGGCGCAAGGTAGGTTCTGGAACGCTGATTTTTTACATAATTTTTCTGGATTTTTCCTGGCAGTTCTCGTAACGTGAAAACCTGAAATACAAAAACAGCCGAAAACAGAAACTGGCACCGGGGTGCACTCGATTAGTAGGTTAGTCCAAATATGATCAAAAGTGTATGGAAGTGTATGAATATCATATCAATATCACCCAAAAGTGGCATGGAGCAAGCAGAAATTATAGATACGTTTTGGACGTATCACTTCTTTATCCCGGCATAATCAGAACTAGTCACTTCACGTACTCCCTATTCTTCTTCAGGCCTTGTTCATTTAATCCTCCTCCCAAGGGGATTGGAGTGGATTGTAGAGGATTTTGGCTTGTAGGGGATCTAATCCCCCTCAAACCCTGCCATTCCCCTTCAAAAACCACCTCAACCGAACAAGGCCTCACAGGAGGATGGTCCTGTTGTGCAAAGACAAGAGGATAATTAAATGCTAGCATCCCTATTTGCTCTAAAAAAGGAAAGGAAATATTTAAAACAACACAGATGAAGCACTTATCAAGGACAATACCACTTTTTGATGATAGTATCTAAACAGTAGCACAACATCAATAGAGATGACAAAGCTCAATCATATGGATGAAATCAGTGGGCGAGTACCAACCTTTGTCAGGAGGCTTATTGTGTAGAGCATGCAGAAGAAGCACTTCTCTGGAACCATCTGTTGCTATCTACCGTGGTGGCCATGCTTACTATATGCTCCTCGATTAGATTAATGTTCCCAACATCTTCTTATGCAGTTCCACTAAAATATATGGTATCTTCAAAGAAGATCCCTGTTTGCACAAGTAGAGATAATTACGTATTACATTAAGAGTGGCATCAAATCAGTGGCAAAACAATTGCTCGCTCCAACCATAGCAATAAATTAAGATGCAAAACTATATCATTACTTGTATCATCACAGTTCTAGTGCTTCCTTACAGCACCAGGAGTTGATTTTTGTTTTTCTTCCGCTCGTTCTTCCCCTTCATCACTTGGTTCAATAACAGACAAGCTTCACCTTCAATGTGAAAGAAGGCTAGTACTGACCTCTCATGACGCGGAATTCAAACAACTCACAAGACGAAGATCTGAACCAAATTTGCCAACACGGATAGGAAGTAAGATCTCCTGTTGTGCAGTTCCACTGAGATCAAGCAATCAAGCAACGTTGTCGGTGTGACATTTTGGTTGAACTGCACAAAACACTCTTAAAACAAAAGTATTTTGTGCAGTGCAAAGGTCACAATGGCAACGAGGTGAAGTAGATAACCCTATTTACACAGAGGTGCAAAGGAAACAACTAGTGGTCAATAACGGTGGATGACACAGAAGCCAACAAAAAGAAGCATCTACCTTATCTAAATGGGAAAGAAAGCAAGACAGTAGCATTTCTCAAACGGTGGCATTGATTAATATTAACAGAGAGATTATATTAACAATAAAATTCGTTAAACATGTAATTTGATTTTAACTGTGGCATGCATCAAATTCCCAGCGGCATTATTAGAGGGTGCTTGTTTATAGGGACATTTTGGTAGAGGGACTAAAAAACTCCGTGTCAGTCCCATCTAAACCAAACAGGAGGGACTTTTAGGGACTAAAAGTGGGCATTTGCGACTAAAGAAAGAAGACCCCGAGGGAGAGTCTGTTTTGGGACTTTTTCCAATAGTTGCCCCTGTAACGCATGGCACCTTGTCTCTATTAGTTCATTACTAGGGTAACATGGTCTTTTAGCATGTCATTTAATAACCTCTAGTCCATGTTTAGTCCCTGGAACCAAGAAAGTAGGGACTAGGGAGTTTTTAACCAAACAGGGCCTTAGACTAACAACAGCTAAAGAGTTGCACGGGACAATGGACGCACCAGCACCATGTGCATCTACCGATATACTGGGGTGATGCATAGTCTGTTGCAACAAAGAACACACAACCAAGGAGAATATTTGTGTTGGTCCCTATTTTGTTATCTTTAGACAGCTTTCCCTATGTGAGCGCAACAAATCTAGTCCTGCTCAAACTCTACAGCCTTGTCCCCCAAAACAAAAGATCAGTTCATTACAGATGTGTGTACTGCGTTTGTCATTGTTTTCCCTTTTTGACCAACATATGTGTTGGATAGCCAGTCTGTACTAGTACTTTCCCCACTTCCTTTCCTCTGTGAACCACGTCCTAGATTTCCCTTTTCGACCAACGTAGGTGTTGGATAGCCAGTCTCTACTAGTACTTTCCCCACTTCCTTTCCTCTGTGAACCACGTCCTAGATTTATGCTATACAACTTTCCCCACTACTTTCCTCCATTCCTGTCCTCTTTGAACCACGTCTTAGATTCATGCGATACAACTTTCCCCAATACTTCCCCCTTCCTTTCCTTTTTGAACCACGTCCTAGATTCATGCTATCCAACTTTTCCCACTACTTTCCCCCATTCCTTTCCTCTTTGAACCACATCCTAGATTCATGGTATACAACTTTCCCCACTACTTTCCTGTTTGATCCAACACCTAGATTCGAGTGCAGAAGCGGAAAAAGCCCACATGCAGTTAGAGCAATGCATGTGGAATAAGTAAATTATACCTTAAGGTCCTTGGGGTGTGGTTCGGTGGGCGACCGGAGGCCGTTCGACCTACACAATGTACGGCGGAGAAGAAGAAGGGGTCGGAGGCCCTCCTGCGCCGCCGCTGGGTGAAAGTGAACAGCTGCGCCGGTAGTGGATTCCCTCCCTCGCCGACGGCGACATCGTTAAGCCTCCTTCCCTTCCCGGCGGACGGATCCTGTCGGCTCTTTGACCAGCAGTGAGGGGAGAGAGAGAGAGGCCAACGAAGTCTTGTTTAGATATGGAGAGGGTGAGAGAGTGTGAAGAGAGCAACTACAAGCAGACCAGCAATGAGGGGAGAGAGAGAGGCCAACGAAGTCTTGTTTAGATCTGGAGAGGGTGAGAGAGTGTGAAGAGAACAACTACAAGCGCTGAGGCTGCAGCGTGTATATATATATTGGAGAGAGTGTGAAGAGTGCAAACCCTAGAAAACAAGCGCCCAGGCTGCAACTTAAACGTGATGAGGTGATTATACTGTCTCTACGAGATCGTATAGCTTCGTATCCATCCATTTTGACCAGTCAAAGAATCCTCCTGGCACGAATTATGTTCAAGTGTAGTTATGGAACACGAGACCTCAAGTTTGATGAGCGAACAGGCTAACCGGCTACACAACCCTCCCGTTATGTTCAACGAGAGGAAAATAACCTTTTATACATTCCTGCATTTGTGTGACAAGCATGCCATATTTTTTGTGTGTGTGTGGGTGTCATTGGTATTTAAATCATAATCGTGTCATGTGGCTTTGGTGGTAAGACTATCCATAGTGGTGCAAAAATAATGCAGCCTTAGTCACCTTACCTCTCTCCACGTAGTACGTTGGGTCCCACCAGTCATAGGGTGAAACAAACAAATTAATAAGAAAAATAAAAAGCGGCAGCGGTGTATCTTACCTCACACATCTCACTACTGCTCGGGAACACTGTCCAATTGATCCCTCTGTTCGCTCACGTACTATTTTAAGTGAATCCTTATTATAACATGCACACAATTTTGGGCACTTGTATTTGACCTAAGTCAGTGTGCCACCGTATCTCGTACGACTCCCTCCGTCTAGGTGTAATAAGTCATGTTAGAAGGTGCAGCGGGACCAAGGTGCAAGCAGATTGTAGCAGAATGAGAAACTTGACCGGTCCTTCCTCAAATCAAAGCCCTGATTTCTGTCTCTAAACGCAACAATTGATCCAAACAACTAAGGGCCTCTTTGATTCGTAGGATTTCCAAAACGAAGTAATAGGGAAAACGTGGGAGTGTGGTGGCATGTCATCTTGAATTCTACATGATTCTATGAGTGTTTGATCGTGCACAGAAAAAACGTAGGATTCTTTCAAAGACGTTAGTGTGGATTGAAAATTTCCTATGAAATCTAGTGCAAATGAATCCTATGGAAAAGTTCCTACGATTTAGAATCCTATGAATCAAACAACCCACATAAGAAAAATTCCTAAGGAATTGAATCCTTCAAAATTCCTTTGAGAATCCTTGGAATCAAAGAGGCCGTAAGAGATGCCATTTTAGCTACCATGCAGGGCCACGTATTAACTTGCATGCAAGCCGACTTTGATTTCTTGACTGATCAACGCGTAGTTGCACCCCATGCATTGGGTTTCCGGGGGAGATAACAAGGCCGAGTAAGGAGCATTTGGTTACATTGCTTAGGCTGGTCATAGTTTGTACGTACTCCATTTGTATCTCACTTCCCGTGGCTTCGCACTCGCATGATTTTCCTATTCTATGAACCTGTGTGTGCGTGTGCGTGTGTGTGTGTGTGTTTAACAACATGTGTCTGTTAGAGAGAGCGACAGATTGACCTACTCCCACAGAGAGATGATGTGTAGTGTACGATTTTAGCCGCGAGAGTCGAAGCATCCTCTCGTTCCCGGGCGTCCGGTAGGGACAGGCGGACAGCTGCAACGCCCGCTCCTGACCAGCCTGGCCCACCCAAAGCCCCTCCATCTCCCGCGCGCGCTTCCCGCCCGAAACGGTCAGCGCCGCTCCAAAGAATCGGTGATGCATTCATGCCCGGGCAGAGCGGACGCGACCTCTCACTGGCGCCTGCGTTGAAGGGAGAAGCGGATTCAAGAGTGATGGTTGCTTCGTCCGTCCAACTTACTGTTGGTTCTATATGATTTGACGGCTCATTGGTCATTATTGCTGAGGTGGTAGGATTGCTGGATGTCCCACGCTTTCGGCGAAATGAGGTACTACTAGATTACAATTTTCTCCATTCTTACAGCGGAGGAGTGCAACAGCATTGAAAACATGCAGGCTCAGTGATTACATGGCCCACCTCACACTATCACCATATTTTCTGGACAGCGTGCGACACCTAACTCTTTACATAGTACAATCGCAAAAAAAAAACTCTTTACATAGTACTCCCTCCGTTCCTAAATATAAGTCTTTGTAGAGATTCCACTAGGTGGACTACATACGGAACAAAATGAATGAATCTACACTTAAAATGCATCTATATACATCCGTATGTGGTTCATGGTGAAATATCTACAAAGACTTATATTTAGGAACGGAAGAAGTACTTGTATAGTACGTACTGTAATTTATCAGCGAGATAGTACAATGCTATGAAGCTTCCAACTTCTGTTACATGTATCTTGTGTCCAAGGTTGCCCATTGCAACATTTCATCAAATACAAAGGAGACTAACATGCATGCTATTGCATCTCAATGATTGACAGATCATAGCAAATATGTACTCCCTCCGTTCCAAAATAAGTGTCTCAACTTTATGCTACATACAGAGCAAAATGAGTGAATCTACACTCTAAAATACGTCTATATACATCATTGTTTGAAGTATGTACTAGTTGTTCATATTGAAATCTACTAAAGGACATATATATTCCAAAAAATATGATAATCTCTCTAACCAAGGTAGTAGGGACGAAGAGTAAATGGAGGGAGTAGTAAAAATTTCTCCTCGTCCTGCGAGCCACCGCGCGCGTGGGCGAGGGAGCGGGCGTAAGGCGTAGTAAGAAAGCTTCACCTCGTCCTGCGAGCCACCGCGCCCGTGGGCGGGGGAGATGGCATACTAAGCAAGATTCTCCTTGTTCTGTAAGTTGACGGGACACATCAAAAGTACTCCAGTGTATAGAGCCTTGCCTCTAAGGTAGGCCCCACGTGGTTTGCCTCTTTTTTAACATAACGCGTCAAGTAGCAATTTTTTTGTTCATCCATGGTAGAGCAAGTATAATAGGCTGATGTAAGCGGGATATAAGGGTTGCCACCTCAGATTTATGATGATGTTGAGGAGAGAGGAGAGGCGAGAGAAGAGGAGTCGGCTGTAAACTTGTAGCCAGCTGCAGCACAAGCTCCAATGCATTTTTTGAGAGAAGAAAGTGGGTTCAAGCAGTAACTACGTGATGTATAGAGCCAGCAACTATTATATGAATGGGCTTTTAGGTTGGCTATAAGTGAGGTGGCAGAAAGATAGAGCTAGTAGACGTCTATGTTATTAATCTTGCTCGTAGACGATCCTCCCTCCATCTAGTGGACAACCAGTACACGTGTCAAGTTACCACGCGGGCTGCCTTTTCATACAGAAATGAGCTCCACCATGTACCCACGCAGTTGTGGTTGGGAAAGAGACATGAGTACGTGCGCCGTGCGTGCAACTCTTTTCTTCGTGCACGTCCCCCACCTACGTGGGTGTGTGTGAGAGATACAAACCTAGACAAATGGCTTGTGTGCGTTCATGACTGTTTTTTGTTTTTTTTGGGGGGGGAGGTTGATTTCTTGAATGTATTTGTGGGAATATGTGTCGACGACACCTCAAATTTTATTTGCATGCAATGTGTGTGAAATGGAGGCCTATCCATATCATATATAGAGGGTCGGGCGATCCACGAGAAGAGAGGGGGGGGGGTCATAGATATCGATAGAGTCGAAGAGAGGATCAAGTGGGTTTTGGAAATATGCCCTAGAGGCAATAATAAAATGGTTATTATTATATTTCCTTGTTCATGATAATTGTCTGTTACCACTATGTGTCCCAGGTAAGCCTCTAGTTACTAGCTCGTTGATCAACAGATGGTTACGGTTTCCTGACCATGGACATTGGATACCATTGATAACGGGATCACATCATTAGGAGAATGATGTGATGGACAAGGCCCAATCCTAAGCCTAGCACAAGATCGTGTAGTTCCTAATGCTAAAGCTTTTCCAATGTTAAGTATCTATTCCTTAGACCATGAGGTTGTGCAACTCCCGGATACCGTAGGAATGCTTTGGGTGTGCCAAACGTCACAACGTAACTGGGTGGCTATAAAGGTACGCAACGGGTATCTCCGAAAGTGTCTGTTCAGTTGGCACGAATCGAGACTAGGGTTTGTCAGACCGTATGATGGAGAGGTATCTCTGGGCCCACTCGATAATACATCATCATAATGAGCTCAATGTGACTAAGGATTTAGTCACGGGATGATGTATTACGGAATGAGTAAAGAGACTTGCCATGACGAGATTGAACAAGGTATCGTTATACCGACGATCGAATCTCGGGCAAGTACTATACCGATAGACAAAGGGAATTGCATACGGGATTAAGTGAATCCTTGACATCGTGGTTCATCCGATGAAATCAATGAGGAACACGTAGGAACCAACATGGGTATCCAGATCCCGCTGTTGGTTATTGACCAGAGAGTCGTCTCGGTCATGTCTACGTGTCTCCCGAACCCGTAGGGTCTACACACTTAAGGTTCGGTGACACTAGGGTTATAGAGATATATGCACATGGTAACCCGAATGTTGTTCGGAGTCCCGGATGAGATCCCGAATGTCATGAGGAGTTCTGGAATGGTCCGGAGGTAAAGAATGATATATAGGAAGTCTAGTTTCGGCCATCGGTAGAGTTCCGAGGTCACCGATAGTGTACCGGGACCACCGGAAGGGTCCCGGGGGTCCACCGGGTGGGGCCACCCATCTCGAAGGGCCCCATGGGCCATAAGGGGAGGGGGACCAGCCCCTAGTGGGCTGGCGCACCCCCCTTGGGCCTCCCCCTGCGCCTAGGGTTGGGAACCCTAGGGGTGGGGGACGCCCGCCTAGGCTTGAGGGGCAAGCCACCCCCTTGGCCGCCGCCCCCCTAGGAGATCCCATCTCCTAGGACCGGCACCCTCCCCTGGCCCCTATATATAGTGGGGGGAGAGAGGGCAGCCGGACTTCAGCCCCTGGCGCCTCTCCCCCCCGTTACACCTCTCCCACCTCCCGCAGGGTCTTGGCGAAGCCCTGCAGCTTTTCCCGTTGCATCCACCACCACGCCGTCGTGCTGGTGGATCTCCATCAACCTCTTCTTCCCCCTTGCTGGATCAAGAAGGTGGAGACGTCGCTGTACCATACGTGTGTTGATCGCGCTGGTGCCGTCCGTTCCGCGCTGGGATCATCGGTGATAGGGATCACGACGAGTACGACTCCATCATCCACGTTCCATCGAATGCTTGCGCTCGCGATCTACAAAGGGTATGTAGATGCACTCCTTTATGCTCATTGCTAGATGACTCCTTAGATTGATCTTGGTGAAGCGTAGAATTTTTTTGAATTCTGCTACGTTCCCCAATAGTGGCATCTGAGCTAGGTCTTTGCGTAGCATCTTGCACGAGTAGAACACAAACAAGTTGTGGGCATTGATTTTGTTCAATTCTCTTGCCGCTACTAGTCCAATCTTGATTCAGCGGCATCGTGGGATGAAGCGGCCCGGACCGACCTTACACGTACTGTCGTGGAATTAACACGTCAGATGTCCGGATTAACATACTTTAGGTGTGGAGCTGCGCATCTATGTAGTAGATTGAGAGGGGTTGAGCGGAATCGAGAGGCGCGATGCAAGACACGGATTTAGACAGCTTCGGGCCCCGGGGAACATCATCCGGTAATAACCCTACGTGCTGTTTGAGGCTAGATCTCATTATGATCCTCGTGGTGTCGCCGGTAAACCGGCTCTTGTGTCTAGCCCTAGAGATTGTTTCTTCTAACCCCTAAAACTTGTAACTTGTCCTCTTTGGGGAGCCCTGCCCCTCCTTATATATGTTGAAGGGGCGGGTTACATGACTAGTCCTAGTAGGACTAGGATTGATCTATTACAAGGAGTCCTAGTCTTGCTTCCTTTGTAAGAGGATATTCCTTATGCTTTCTTCATAAACCGGCCCACCATACATGAACCGGCCTTCTGGGCCTTGGGCCTTGTCATCCATGATCCGCCTGCCGGGTTACCAGTAACTTGCCAAATGTAAACCGTCTTAAGTAAAACACCAAGTCCGGCCGGGTTATAATTCCGGCCGGTTCATACCGCGGGGTATATCCCCGACATTAGCCCCCAAGTTTAGCTTGGATGTGTCCATGGTAAACTAATGCTCCAAAACAAACACAAGAACAAATTTGAGAGGTTGTGCTCCGAGTTAAGAATTCTTGTAAACCAGCACCTGATCATCTTTAAGTCCTTGTCCTTCCTTCTTCTAGAAAATCCGGGTCAACAGACCAACTTAATATTCAACTTGCTTGCATAAGAAATATTGTAAATAAAGAATCCATTTGAATCGGCCTTTAATGCTCTGACTTGACAAAAATATTGGTCTTTGAACTATTCAACTGATTTCCAGCCGGCTTGAAGATGTAGAACTTGTCGGTTTATGATTGCCAAAATTACCGGGTCACACAATTACTCTGATTTGCCAGAACTGAAAATTTGAAGATGTTCCTCCTTTATATGCATATTACCTATAGCCCCCAAGTACCGGGTCACTATGTAATAATGAGCAGGGACTTTGTATATGCTTCATTGAAAATAACATTGTATAATCTTGAAGAAATCCGGATCATTCATCCCAATCACTATGAAACTGAATATTAACATATTATGTAGCCCCTAAGTGCCGGGTCATTATGCAATAATGAGCAGGGACTTTTGAAAGTATGATCATGTAAACTTGAACAGCAATATGTAGCCCCCAAGTGTCGGGTCATTATTTAATAATGAGCAGGGACTTTGTAGATATAATTATTGAAATGAACATTATATAATGTAACTTCCATCGTGGGGTTTGAATCCACGTCCACAATGTTTAAGAGCTTTGTGCTTTACTAACTGAGCAGTGGACCTTTCAATATAATGGATTAATACTTGTGTACCTTGAATTGTTGACAGGAGCGATTGGTAGCTCCCAAGGGCCGGCTCATTATAATATGATGAGTCGGGTCTTCGATAAAGTGAGCAAAAAACGATTTTGCATTTGCCCCCAAGTGTCATGGTGCATGCTTGCAGCAACATGAGACTTGTGTATTTGATATAATCTCAATTTGAATAATGTAGCCCCCAAGTGCCGGGTTGTAAGCCTGCAGCAACTCGGGACTATTCCTTTGTAGAATAAATCACTTCCATCGATGAAATAATATCCATTGCGCTTATAGCGACTTTGAAAACCTCAATCGTAATATTGATAACCATAATAATAATCCAGCCATGTTGGCTATTAAAGATTTTGAATAATATAATCTGGTTTAAAAACCGGTTCCAGTGATGTTTGATCACAACCAGGCCGGGTTGAATAAACACCGGTCATTATTTTATCTCATACTGGCGACTTACGGTCAAAGCCTGGCCGGTTTAATGAACACCGGTCATTATCTTATCTCATACTGGCGACTTATAGTCAAAACCAGGCCGGTTTAGTAAATACCGGTCATTATCTTACCCGTGATGAAGTGTACCTGACGTCCTTAATCCGGTAGGCACAATTGAATGTGTAGATTCTGATGAGGCTCTTGGCTCTCTTGGCGTTTGCCCAATGATTGTTCCAGGTTATGATAAGCGCCGGTTTAAATAATGCTGGAGCGTTGCATCCAGACTTTGAAGATATGTAGCTTATACTTGGCTTTTGCCTGATAGGTGATCCGGGTTATAACGAACACCGGTTTAATCCAAACTTTTTACTCATGCTGGTGCTCATGACCCAGACTTTTTAACTTAAATGTGTGGTCAATTTCTTGAATTGTCCAACTCCGGATTAAAGAACCATAACACATAAAGATCAGAAATGCAAATTTGCAAATAAAAACATGTAGTCGAGGCTTTTTATGAGCTGCCAGGCTCAAAGCAAGGTTCAGCCAATCACTGGATGCGGGTAATGTCGTCTTTCCAGAGGGCCGATCGATGGATGCGGGTACCATCCATAGGAACCATTAGAAAAAACTTTAGCCAATCACTAGATGCCCGTAGCCTTTCCAGAGGGCCTCCATGGTTCCATGAAACCATGGGTAAATTTTAACCAATCACTGGATGCCCGTAGCCTTTCCAGAGGGTCTCCATGGCTCCATGAAGCCATGGGTAAACATAAGCCAATCACTGGATGCCCGTAGCCTTTCCAGAGGGCCTCCATGGTTCCATGAAACCATGGGTAAATTTTAACCAATCACTGGATGCCCGTAGCCTTTCCAGAGGGTCTCCATGGCTCCATGAAGCCATGGGTAAACATAAGCCAATCACTGGATGGATTACCATCCAGAGGGTTTCCGTGAAGCGTCCTCTTTGGGCCGGATATGACCTTACGCTCTTCAGGGAGTTTATTGCTTCTGAGTGCATATGCCCTGCACAACCAGATAGACTGATCAAAGCATCTTATTTACATTAAAAGATAATATATAATAAGAGAAACAATACTCTGGATGGATATCACCTGAGTGAATTTGAACCGGTATGTTGAATAGACCGGATCACAGGGTGGACAGTAAAACGACCACAGCATCAGTGGCACCACAGATATATGAATCGGCCGTAGTTGTAAACCGGCGGAGATGAACAAGTTGTCCTCCTGATTTGCTCGAATGGCTGATGGGTCGGCCGGCACCGACGGGCTAGTTGCCTTCCCCGTTGTGAACCGGCGTAGTCATGGGAAACGGCCACGGCGTTGCAAACCGGCGCGGTCGCGAGAGACGGCCAAGGCGTTGTAAATCGGCGCTTGAATCCGTGGAATATCGACGATCACTTGTGTCGAACAATGTTTGGCATGACTCCACCTCCGCGGTATAATACCATTTTATAATGAATAAATTTCCTGTATATAAAATACAGCAGGGCAAGTAATTTTTGCTCGGATGAATTAATATGTATTAAAAATAAATATGAAATATATCACCTGATCCGCCCGGACAGCAGATGAGTCGGCTACGGCAATGTAAGCCGGCGCGTGCGGGTGAGTTAATCGCAGGCGCAGACAGCATCGTGTTACTGTGGACCGGACCGTAAAAACAGGAGCGTGCGCTCGTCCAGAGTCGGTCGTGCTGTTGGAGGCCAGCGCGCGTGGATGCGGGCAGACGAGCCGGCCGGCGCATTTGATGTAAACCGGATCACCACATACATGCTCATGAAGCCGCGATATATCCTGGCGATGATCCGGCTGCCGCTTTTAATGGTCGCCCTGTGTAAAAAAATATTACATGCGAGAGTAACTGTTGTCGGATGACTTAATACGTACTGATAAAATATATAGGAAAAATATCACCTGATGTCTTTGCCGGGTGAACCGCGACGGAGCAGATCAAGTTTCAACACGCAGATAAGTCCATAGCTGGAATTTATGTAGAGCATCCAGTCGCCCAGCTTTAAGCCAAATTGCCTAGTGTCTTTAACGTGACTATGAGCAGATTTTATCTCCTCATTACTGTAAGTGAAAAAGCAAAACACCACCCTGCCTGTCCTTTCCTTGTTTCATATGGGGTTATGGCACCAATAGTGATCTAACCATTTGTGAATCGGTGTGTTGCAGACGTTGCCACAGCTCCTTTTTCTAGTATCAGCTCTGTTTAAAAATCTTCATATCCCCCCTGATAGCAATTAGTCTGCACTTCTGTGCACTCTTCATAGAAGGGAAAATTCAGGTATCTGCAGGTAACCATATCCAAAGAACATCCACAGACTCGCCCGATATCTGAGACGCGGGTGGTGACTTGAGTTATAGCAGCTCGATGCGACGATGGAGGTGGCGCCGGGCGCGGGCTGTTCAAAGCGTGGCAAAGCCAGCTCACCCCAGCCTCGGGGTATTTTAATACTGACGAGAACAAGGCGCGGCGGCCGGCGGTGATTTGCAGAAGAGGCCCGAGGCCACGGCGTCTGGGGGCAGCTCGAAGTTTACTATGGCGACGGTGGGTCAGCAGGGCGACTTGCGTGGTCAAACTAGCAGAATTTTCCGGCAGCTCACGGAGGCAGCGGGGCTGCGGTAGAAGGCGCGTCAACGGAGCACGGCTGCGGCGGAGGTGAGCGAAGGTGGCTCGAGGCCACAACAGCGTGCGACTCGAGGCCGCAGACTCCCGCGATGTAGTATGGGGCGGTTCAGTACGAGATGGGCAACTTGAAACTCTGACAGGGGCGACTCGGACTCGCCGTGACTTGAAGCCCTGACCGAAACGAAAACGGCAGAGTTGGAGTGAGGCAAGTCAGGCGGGGGCTCGGAGTGGAGATCGAGGCGGAGATGGATCCTGGTGGAGGTGGAGTAAAGCGGCCGGCGACAGCAGCGCGAGGCCGAGTAGAGGTGGCTCAGAGGCGCAACGCCATGCCGGAGGTAGAGATCGTTCAGCCTCCCGGCCCGAGGGAGTTAGTGCGAGGGAAGGTCGCGGTTGAGCGGAGGCGTCCCTGTCCGCCTCGTAACTGCTTCTGCCTCGTTGTACACATTGTTGTCCCCTTCCTTCTTTTCTTTCTTCGCTTCAACACGCAAGGAGCAAAAAGTAGTGCTCAGTTGACGAATTGACTTGGGTCTTCACGTGGGCATATAGGTCTCTGTAGCAGTCATCGATCCATTGGATTGACCGATCTCCGTAGGCGCGTTCGGCGGCGCATACTACAAAACCCTAGCTTCTCTTGAACTTGATCTTCCGAATTTTCGTTTTGATAGTTCGTCGACGATGTTAGCTTCGGCACTGCTTCTCTTTCATCCGGCAGGTTGCGAACTTCTCGATCCCTGAAGAAATCCCTCCAAGAACTCAACACCACCGTGCGCAGGCCCCACGGTGGGCGCCAACTGTCGGGGAATTAACATGTCAGATGTCCGGATTAACAGACTTTAGGTGTGGAGCCGCGCATCTATGTAGTAGCTTGAGAGGGGTTGAGCGGAATCGAGAGGCGCGATGCAAGACACGGATTTAGACAGCTTCGGGCCCCGGGGAACATCATCCGGTAATAACCCTACGTGCTGTTTGAGGCTAGATCTCATTATGATCCTCGTGGTGTCGCCGGTAAACCGGCTCTTGTGTCTAGCCCTAGAGATTGTTTCTTCTAACCCCTAAAACTTGTAACTTGTCCTCTTTGGGGAGCCCTGCCCCTCCTTATATATGTTGAAGGGGCGGGTTACATGACTAGTCCTAGTAGGACTAGGATTGATCTATTACAAGGAGTCCTAGTCTTGCTTCCTTTGTAAGAGGATATTCCTTATGCTTTCTTCATAAACCGGCCCACCATACATGAACCGGCCTTCTGGGCCTTGGGCCTTGTCATCCATGATCCGCCTGCCGGGTTACCAGTAACTTGCCAAATGTAAACCGTCTTAAGTAAAACACCAAGTCCGGCCGGGTTATAATTCCGGCCGGTTCATACCGCGGGGTATATCCCCGACACGTACGCTTACGTGAGACATGTTCCACCGACTGACATGCACTAGTTGCATAAGGTGGCTAGCGGGTGTCTGTCTCTCCCACTTTAGTCGGATCGGATTCGATGAAAAGTGTCCTTATGAAGGGTAAATAGAAATTGATGTATCACGTTGTGGTTTTGGCGTAGGTAAGAAACGTTCTTGCTAGAAACCTATAGCAACCACGTAAAAACTTGCATCAACAATTAGAGGACGTCTAACTTGTTCTTGCAGCATGTGCTATGTGATGTGATATGGCCAAGAAGATGCGATGAATGATATATGTGATGTATGAGATTGATCATGTTCTTGTAATAGGAAATCATGACTTGCATGTCGATGAGTATGACAACTGGCAGGAGCCATAGGAGTTGTCTTATTTTATTGTATGACCTACGTGTCACTGAATAACGCCATGTAATTACTTTACTTTATTGCTAAACGTTAGCCATAGTAGTAGAAGTAATGTTTGGCGAGACAACTTCATGAAGACACGATGATGGAGATCATGATGATGGAGATCATGGTGTCATGCCGGTGACAAGGATGATCATGGTGCCCCGAAGATGAATATCAAAGGAACAAAATGATATTGGCCATATCATGTCACTTTATTTGATTGCATGTGATGTTTATCATGTTTATGCATCTTATTTGCTTAAAATGACGGTCGTAAATAAGATGATCTCTCACTAAAATTTCAAGAATTGTGTTCCCCCTAACTGTGCACCGTTGCTAAGGATCGTTGTTCCGAAGCACCACGTGATGATCGGGTGTGATAGGCTCTAACGTTCGCATACAATGGGTGTAAGCCAGATTTACACACGCAATACACTTAGGGTTCACTTGACGAGCCTAGCATGTGCAGACATGGCCTCGGAACACGGAAGACCGAAAGGTCGAACATAAGTCGTATAGAAGATACGATCAACATGAAGATGTTCACCGTTGATGACTAGTCCGTCTCACGTGATGATCGGATACGGGCTAGTCGATTCGGATTATGTATCACTTAGATGACTAGAGAGATGTCAATCTGAGTGGGAGTTCATTAAATTTGTTTAGATGAACTTAATTGTCATGAACTTAGTCTAAAATCTTTACAATATGTCTTGTAGATCAAATGGCCCACGCTCATGTTGCCCTCAACTTCAACGCGTTCCTAGAGAAAACCAAGCTGAAAGACGATGGTAGCAACTATACGGATTGGGTCCGCAACCTAAAGATTATCCTCATAGCTGCCAAGAAATCATATGTCCTTGAAGCACCGCTAGGTGATGCACCCGTTTTCCCGGCAGCCCAAGACATTATGAATGCCTGGCAGTCACGTTGTGATGATTACTCCCTGGTTCAATGCGGCATGCTTTACAGCTTAGAATCGGGGCTCCAAAAGCGTTTTGAGCACCACGGAGCATATGAGATGTTCCAAGAGCTGAAAATGGTTTTCCAAGCTCATGCCCGAGTCGAGAGATATGACGTCTCCGACGCATTCTATAGTTGTAAGATGGAAGAGAATAGTTCTGTCAGCGAGCACATACTCAAATTGTCTGGGTTGCACAATCTCTTGTCTCAGTTGGGAATTAATCTCCCAGACGAAGCGGTCGTTGACAGAATCCTTCAGTCGCTCCCACCTAGCTACAAGAGCTTCGTGATGAACTTCAATATGCAAGGGATGGAGAAGTCCATTCCCGAGGTGTATTCAATGCTGAAATCAGCGGAGGTGGATATCAAGAAAGAACATCAAGTATTGATGGTCAATAAAACCACTAAGTTCAAGAAAGGCAAGGGTAAGAAGAACTTCAAGAAGGACGGCAAAGGAGTTGCCACGCCCGGTAAGCCAGTTGTCGGGAAGAAGCCAAAGATGGACCCAAGCCTGAAACTGAGTGCTTTCATTGCAAGGGAACGGGTCACTTGAAGCGGAACTGCCCCAAATACTTAGCAGATAAGAAGGCCGGCAACGTCAAAGATATATATGATATACATGTTATTGATGTGTACCTTACCAGCGCTCGTAGTAGCTCCTGGGTATTTGATACAGGTGCAGTTGCTCACCTTTGTAACTCAAAGAAGGAGCTGCAGAATAAGCGGAGACTGGCGAAGGATGAGGTGACGATGCGCGTCGGGAATGGTTCCAAGGTTGATGTGATCGCCGTCGGCACGCTACCTCTACATCTACCCTCGGGATTAGTTTTAAACCTTAATAATTGTTATTTAGTACCAGCTTTGAGCATGAACATTGTATCTGGATCTCGTTTAATGCGAGATGGCTACTCATTTAAATCCGAGAATAATGGTTGTTCTATTTATATGAGAGATATGTTTTATGGTCATGCCCCGCTGGTCAATGGTTTATTTTTGATGAATCTCGAACGTGATGTTACACATATTCATAGTGTGAATGCCAAAAGATGTAAAGTTGATAATGATAGTCCCACATACTTGTGGCATTGCCGCCTTGGTCATATTGGCGTCAAACGTATGAAGAAGCTCCATGCAGATGGACTTCTAGAGTCTCTTGATTATGAATCAGTTGACACGTGCGAACCATGCCTCTTGGGCAAGATGACCAAGACTCCGTTCTCCGGAACAATAGAGCGAGCGACCAACTTATTGGAAATCATACATACCGATGTGTGCGGTCCAATGAGTGTTGAAGCTCGCGGAGGCTATCGTTATGTTCTCACCCTCACAGATGACTTGAGTAGATATGGGTATGTCTACTTGATGAAACACAAGTCTGAGAGCTTTGAAAAGTTCAAGGAATTTCAGAATGAGGTCGAGAATCAACGTGACAGAAAAATAAAGTTCTTACGATCGGATCGTGGGGGTGAATATTTAAGTCACGAATTTGGCACTCACTTAAGGAACTATGGAATTGTTTAACAATTGACACCACCCGGAACACCTAAGCGTAATGGTGTGTCCGAACGTCGAAATCGTACTCTATTGGACATGGTGCGATCTATGATGTCTCTCACCGGCTTACTGCTATCTTTTTGGGGATATGCTTTAGAGACTGCCGCATTCACTTTAAATAGGGCTCCGTCAAAATCCGTTGAGACGACATCGTATGAACTTTGGTTTGGCAAAAAACCTAAGCTGTCATTTCTGAAAGTTCGGGGTTGCGATGCTTATGTCAAGAAACTTCAACCTGAAAAGCTCGAACCCAAATCGGAAAATGCGTCTTCATAGGATACCCAAAGGAAACAATTGGGTAGACCTTCTACCTCAGATCCGAAGGCAAGGTCTTCGTTGCCAAGAATGGATCCTTTCTGGAGAAAGAGTTTCTCTCGAAAGAAGTGAGTGGGAGGAAAGTAGAACTTGATGAGGTGACAGTCACCCCTCCCGAACCGGAAAGTAGCGCAGCACGGGAAATTTTCCCCGAGGTGCCTGCACCGACAGAGGAGGAAGTTAATGAAGATTATCATGAAGATCCAGATCAAGTCACTACTGAACTTCGAAGGTCCACAAGGACACGTTCCGCACCAAAGTGGTACGGCAACCCTGTCATGGAAATCATGTTGTTAGACAACGGTGAACCTTCGAACTATGAAGAAGCGATGGCGGGCCCGGATTCCAACAAATGGCTTGAAGCCATGAAATCCGAGATAGGATCCATGTATGAAAACAAAGTATGGACATTGGTGGACTTGCCCGATGATCGGCAAGCCATAGAAAATAAATGGATATTTAAGAAGAAGACTGACGCGGATGGTAATGTGACCATCTATAAGGCTCGGCTTGTCGCTAAAGGTTATCGACAAGTTCAAGGGATTGACTATGACGAGACTTTCTCTCCCGTAGCGATGCTGAAGTCCATCCAAATCATGTTAGCAATTTCCGCATTCTATGATTATGAGATATGGCAAATGGACGTCAAAACGACATTCCTCAATGGCTTCCTCAAGGAAGAATTGTATATGATGCAGCCGGAAGGTTTTGTCGATCCTGAAAATGCTAACAAGGTATGCAAGCTCCAACGCTCGATCTACGGGCTGGTGCATGCATCTCGGAGTTGGAATATTCGCTTTAATGATGTGATCAAAGCGTTTGGGTTTATACAGACTTTGGGAGAAGCATGTATTTACAAGAAAATGAGTGGATGATATACTGCTGATGGCAAATGATATAGAATTCTTGGAAAGCATTAAGGCCTACTTGAATAAGAGTTTTTGGATGAAGGACCTTGGAGAAGCTGCTTACATATTAGGGATCAAGATCTACAGGGATAGATCGAGATGCCTCATTGGTCTTTCACAAAGCACATACCTTGATAAGATATTGAAGAAGTTCAATATGGATCAGTCCAAGAAAGGGTTCTTGCCTGTATTGCAAGGTATGAGATTGAGCACGGCCCAATCCCCGACCACGGCGGAAGATAGAGAAAAGATCAGTGTCATCCCCTATGCCTCAGCCATAGGTTCTATCATGTATGCCATGCTGTGTACCAGACCTGATGTGAACCTTGCCATTTGTTTGGTAGGGAGGTACCAAAGTGATCCCGGTATGGAACACTGGACAGCAGTCAAGAACATCCTGAAGTACCTGAAAAGGACAAATGATATGTTTCTCGTTTATGGAGGTGACGAAGAGCTCGTCGTAAAGGGTTACGTCGATGCTAGCTTCGACACAGATCTGGATGACTCCAAGTCACAAACCGGATACATGTATATTTTGAATGGAGGGGCAGTCAGCTGGTGCAGTTGCAAGTAGAGCGTCGTGGCGCATTCTACATGTGAAGCGGAGTACATAGCTGCTTGTGAAGTAGCGCAGGAAGGAGTCTGGATGAAGGAGTTCATCACCGACCTAGGAGTCATTCCAAGCGCGTCAAGCCCGATGACTCTCTTCTGTGACAACACTGGAGCCATTGCCATTGCCAAGGAGCCCAGGTTTCACAAGAAGACCAAGCACATCAAGCGCCGTTTCAACTCCATCCAGAATTATGTTCAAGATGGAGTCATAGATATTTGTAAAGTGCATACGGATCTGAATGTCGCAGATCCGTTGACTAAACCACTTCCACGGGAAAAACATGATCAACACCAGAACTCTATGGGTGTTCGATTCATCACAATGTAACTAGATTATTGACTCTAGTGCAAGTGGGAGACTGTTGGAAATATGCCCTAGAGGCAATAATAAAATGGTTATTATTATATTTCCTTGTTCATGATAATTGTTTGTTATTCATGCTTGAATTGTATTTTACAGAAACAATGATACATGTGTGAATACATAGACCACTATGTGTCCCTAGTAAGCCTCTAGTTACTAGCTCGTTGAACAACAGATGGTTACGGTTTCCTGACCATGGACATTGGATGTCATTGATAACGGGATCACATCATTAGGATAATGATGTCATGGACAAGACCCAATCCTAAGCCTAGCACAAGATCGTGTTGTTCGTAATGCTAAAGCTTTTCCAATGTTAAGTATCTGTTCCTTATACCATGAGGTTGTGCAACTCCCGGATACCGTAGGAATGCTTTGGGTGTGCCAAACTGTAATGCCCAGGATGGAGTATTACCTCCTACGTGTCGAGGCACGACTTAAAGGCATAAATCCATCCTAGAATGATCTCAAGTCTGGTAATCTTTGCACAACTCATGTAAAAGAGGGGATAGTAAACAGAAAATAGTTGGCTTACACTCGCCACGTCACAGAATTACAGTACAAGTCTCAAACATCATACATTAAGAACAACACAACCCTCTAAGGGCAAAAGCCAAAAGTCAAAGTACCAAACTTAGATAAATAAACCACAGGCGGATCGAATCCTAGTAAGAGACTCCACTACTGATCGTCCGGGTAGCGCACGTAGTACCGACTACGCTCCTCGTCGTACTCCCAATCCAGCTCGGTGCCATCACCTGGATAGCTCACAGCTGGACCTGCATCTGGTGTGTGAAGTAACTGTGAGCCACAGAGGACTCAGCAATCCCGTTCCCGGGTAACAGAACTATTTAAGCCTTTAGGTGAGGGAAAAGGCTGAAGAAAAGAATAAGTGTCTGCAGCAGCAACTAGCATCTAGCTTACGTAAGTGAGAGCGAGAAGAGAAGGCCTCGGCGAGAAGTGATCACGAAGTGATCCTAGCTACAAGCTCCACAAACATAACCCCTCCGTGTTCAACTCCCGAATCCCTATTCGGAAATTGACAGTCACGGAACACACGCTGGTAGTGTATTAGAAACATTGTGTCAAGTTATCTACAACCGGAATTAACAAGCTCCCATCTGCCACATAACCGCGGGCACGGCTTTCGAAAGTTCAAAACCCTGCAGGGGTGTTCCAACTTGACCCATTACAAGCCCACGATCCGCGGAGTCGCAACTCCAAAGTGGGAAGACCCGAGTATTCTCGGAATCCCGTGCTCAAGATATACCGAACTAAGGTAAGGCTAATCCAGCAAATCCTCCCGGCGTGTCGACACCCTGATAGTAGCCGCGCGTATCTAAGTCTCAGGACACGACCGGATGGGCGATGCTACAGGTTTTTACCAGACCTTGAGTTTCCTCGAGGTGGCCCTGCAGGACCCCCAGTTCGGACCAACACTCATGTGGAGCACTGGCCCGGGGTTGTTGATTAAGAAAGAGGGTTAATTACTCCCTATGCAAGTTTAGTTTGTTATTAGGCAAATAGTACCAATGTTGGGATTTGCTGGAAAAGACTTAGCACTTAGCGGTTTATCGAGGGGGTCCCATACACCCCAACCGTGTTAGGAACGCATAATCAAGGAACATAATACCGGCTTATACGGATCCTAACGGCATGAGTGGAACAAATCACCAAGCAAAAGGCTTAGCCTTCCACCCTTGCCAATATATAGATGATTTCATTTTAAGCATTTATATAGTGTGATATAACCCAACCAAACTTCAACATGAAGCAAGCATCTTCGATCTTCACCTGCAACTAGCAATGCTATAAGAAGGGCTGAGCGAAGCGTACTTAGCCAAGCAACGGTTTGCATAGGTAGGTTGGTTAAACATGGCAAATGGCTACAAGTAGGAGGCTGACAAGAAGATCATGGGCATCGAGGCAAAACTATAGATCGAGACTACTAGCAATAGGCAAAGATAGTAATGTTATCGGGGTTCGGTCATCTTGCCTGAAGAGAAGTCGTTCGGATCGTAAGAAGGATCCTCGTGCTCAACCTAGTTGGAAACCTCGTGCTCAACTTCGTACTCGGTCTCAGCTTCCGGCTCTAAACAAAACAATCACACCAAGCACCAATCAACAAGATGCAATGCGCACTCGGAAAAGATGAATGCATGATGGATGCACTAAGGATGCACACAGAGCACGGCAAATATCACTCAAGCAAAACACCTCAAAACATGATAACAATCTGATATTATTAATCTACACAGAAAATCAATCAAGTTTGATATAAGATTCGCTGAAATCGGAGTTACGGGCTAAAAGTTATGCCCGAAACAAGATTTGAGCGAAAGCTGAAAATTACAGCAACATAGCAACTTCGGAGCTCAAAATAATTAAGCTACAGCACCCAAATAGCATGGCAAAGGACATGAACACAAACTAGACATATAGTACAGCAACTAAGTCCAAGGTGCACCCCCAACGGAGTCACGGATCAATAGCAATGATCTTGGACATATTGAACTTGACAATAAAATTCTGGCAGCAGAATTTTATTGAAACTTTAGAGCAAAAGATAAACATGCTACAGCCACTTAAATGGACATGTGAGGACATGAATGGAAAGACAACAATATATACTACAAGGAACAATCAAGATCCACTCCAAAACTATCATGCTTTTTCCTAGAACATCACACGAACATGGCATCGGAACGTTACAGATTTCAGACTTAGTGAAAAAAACACTAAGTCCTAAAACAGCAATATCATCATGGCATATAAAAGAGCATGTTTAAGTCACCTCGAAACTAAACATGGCAAAGGGTAAGCACCTCATCAACATACACATGAAGGTGATCCCGAAACACACAAGCATGCTTCATAGAGGTGAACACAACGATTGCAACGAGCTCAACAAGATGGCATTTCGTAACAAGTGAAAACACATCATAGCCACATGGCACTTTGAAACGATGATAACAAGGCAATAATAAATCTACCATGCAACCTATCACAAGCAACACGTAGTTCGTGGCAAGACGAACACGTGGACATGTCATTTGCATCATTCGGACAAACGAGCTAAAAGATATCACATGACAAAGGTGGCATAAAAATAACACATAGCAGCAGTTTATATCATGATGCACTCTTGCAACAGCAAAACAAGCCCCTAAATGATCTCTAACATGCATGACAACAACAGAGGAAACGTAGAGCACATCTCCACGAACGTCTGGACATGCTACACGCGCGAATCGGAGCAACAGGCAAAAAGTTATGCATGGTCAAACATTGCATTACAACACAAAATAACTAGGACTTAGCAGTTTTGAGGTCAACCTAGATCTGGAGATATACGGGCCCAGGAGGCTGAAGACGGGCCCGCGGCGGCGGATCTGGCCCAGCTGCGGAGGGAGAGGGCCGGCGGCTCGGGCCGGCGCGGCCTCGGCGCTGGAGAGGCCCGGCTGGCCTCGGGCCCGGCTGTGGAGCGGAGAGGCGGTGCGGGCCACCTGGCGCGGCCCGTGGAGGCGACCGGGAGGAGGCGGCGGCGCGGGGCTGGAGGCCCAGGCGGCGGGAGGCTGGCGATGCGCCCGTGGAGGAGGGGGCAGTCGGGCTGAGGCCCGATGGGGCGAGCTGGCGGCCCACCCGACCGAAGCGGGGCGATGCGATGGGGTACGGGCCGGCTGGCGAAGGGCGATGCGACGCGGTGGCGTCGAAGGAGTACGGCCCGCCCAGGAGCGAGGGGGGACTGCGGCGATGTGGTTCCCCCCTCGGGATCCAGGCGCGGTCGGAGGGTGTAGCTGGGCCTCTGGCCCTGGCGCGGAGGAATCGAACGAAGCGCCTGGAGCGCTGGCTCCAGATCGAGCGACCGGCGAGGCGTTGACCCCAGGCTCGAGGGGATCTGGTCGGGGAACAACTGGCGCAAGGGATAGAACGGATCTGACTGTGGCGGCGCTGCTCCTCGGGAGCCAGGAGGATTTTTGGGGATCTGGTTGATCTGAAAGGAAAGGAAAAAAAATAGTGGAGAAGGGGAAGAAGAAGGGGATGCCCAAAAATAGACCTAGGGAGGTCTATAAATAGCAGTTTTGTGGGGTTAGGAGGGAATTTAGGGGCGCTAGGGGCCCTCCGATCGCGATCCGACGGATCCGATCGCGGGGATAGTTTTAAAGGGCCTAGGAGAAGATAACAGACTGCAGTAGGGGTGTTTCCGGGACACAAAGTGAAGGCACTTCGGACCCACACGAACAACGGATGAAAAAACCAACGGAGTCCAAACGAGACGAGATTTGAGAGGCGGGTTGCACACAACAAAACAACAACACACGCAACAACCTAACGGTACACCGGTAACGTTAAACGCCCGAACAACAAAGTAGGCCTACGGGACGTCACGGACACGTGAGGGAGCTCCGGAACGCGAAACGGACAACGGGAAGAAACACGCGGAACCGGATGCAACCGACAACACAAATGCAATGCGATGCACATGTCTACATGATATGAATGAAAGCCACACACTCACACAACAAAATGTCGAAAACCCGAAAGACAAAGAACCCGGAATGGAAATAGATGAAGCCGGAGATATATTATATACCCAAAAGGGAAAGTATTACATCCGGGGCATTACAAACTCTCCTCTACTACAAAAAGATCTCGTCCCGAGATCTAGGACTGGAAAAAGGAAGGGTACTCGGAACGAAGATGATCTTCTCGTTCCCAGGTAGCTTCTCGGTCGGTGTGATGTGACCACTTGACTTTCAGAAATTTGATGGACTTGTTGCGGGTCTTGCGTTCGGTTTCTTCGAGAATTGCAACTGGATGCTCTCGGTAGGACAGGTCTTGTTGAAGATCAATCTCCTCAAACGGAATCATGCGCTCAGGTGCCTTGAAGCATTTGCGAAGTTGAGACACATGGAAGACATCATGAACATTTGCAAAGTTGGAAGGGAGCTCGAGCTGATAGGCTAGATCGCCTCTTTTGCCATGAATCTTGAAAGGCCCGACGTATCTAGGAGCAAGTTTTCCTTTGATACCGAATCTTTGGGTTCCTTTCATCGGAGAAACTCGGAGATAGACATGATCACCGATGTCGAAAGCCAAATCACGATGCTTTCCGTCATAGTAGCTCTTCTGACGCGACTGAGCGGCCTTGAGATTCTCACGTATGACTTTGCACATTTCTTCGGCTTCTGAGATCAAGTCATTGCCAAGAAGTTGGCGTTCGCCTGTTTCAGACCAGTTGAGAGGGGTACGGCACTTTCTGCCATAGAGAATTTCAGACGGTGCTTTGCCTGCACTTGCTTGAAAGCTGTTGTTGTAAGAGAACTCGGCAAATGGAAGGCAGTCTTCCCATTTCATGCCGAAGGAGATGACACAGGCTCTGAGCATGTCTTCTAGAATCTGATTCACACGCTCGACTTGACCACTAGTCTGAGGGTGAAAGGCAGTGCTGAACCTGATCTTAGTGCCAATGGCGGACTGAAAGGAGTCCCAGAACCTTGATGTGAACAAGCTGCCACGGTCTGAGGATATCACTTGAGGAATGCCATGTAGGGACACAATTCTGGAAGTGTACAGCTCTGCAAGTTGAGCTGCATTGATTGATTCTTTGACTGGAAGAAAGTGAGCGACTTTGGTAAGCTTGTCAATCACCACAAAGATAGCATCATTGCCTCGCTTGGATTTTGGAAAACCAGTGACGAAGTCCATTTCAATGTGGTCGAACTTCCACTCAGGAATAGGAAGAGGTTGGAGAAGACCGGCTGGACGTTGATGTTCTGCTTTCACTCTTCTGCATACATCACATTCATTCACGAATTGGGCAATCTCCCTTTTCATGCGTGTCCACCAGTAAGATTGCTTGAGATCTTGGTACATCTTGGAACTGCCAGGATGAATGGAAAGGAGAGAATCATGAGCTTCTTCCATTATGAGCTTCCTGAGATCACCTTTAGGAACAACGAGTCTGTCCTCGAAGAACAAGGTATCTCTCTCATCAACACGGAAGCACTTGTATTTTGGAGTGCCCTTTGCAATCCCATGTTTCACCTTCTTCACCATGGTATCACTGAGCTGGGCCTCACGGACTTGATCTTCCAAGGTAGGAGCAATTTGGAGATTTGCAAGAAAACCCTGCAGAACAACTTGGAGGTTGAGCTTCCTGAATGCTTCACAAAGCTCAGGCTGGTATGGCTTGATAAGAAGGCTGTTGCAATATGCCTTTCTGCTCAAAGCATCTGCAATAACATTCGCCTTGCCTGGAGTGTATTCAATGCTGGGATTATACTCTTGGATCATTTCAACCCAACGATTCTGGCGGAGGTTCAGATGCGGCTGTGTGAAGATGTACTTCAAGCTCTTGTGATCAGTGAAGATGTCGACCTTTCTGCCCAACAACAGATGTCTCCACGTAATCAGAGCATGTACCACAGCTGCTAGCTCGAGATCATGTGTGGGATAGTTCTTCTCACTTGGCTTGAGCTGACGAGAAGTATATGCCACAATTCCCTTATCTTGCATAAGCACACCACCAAGACATTGAAGAGAAGCATCACAGAACACTTCATAGGGCTTGGATTCATCCGGAGGAGTCAGAACTGGAGCTGAGACAAGCTTCTCTTTGAGGGTTTTGAATGCCACTTCACACTCGGGAGACCAAAAGTATTTGACATTCTTCTGAAGCAGGTTGGAAAGAGGCTTGGCAATCTTGGAGAAGTTTTCAACAAACCTTCTGCAATAGCTGGCAAGACCCAGAAAACTGCGGAGCTGCTTGACGTTCTGAGGAGCTTCCCAGTTGACAATTGCTTCAACTTTCTCGGGATTAACCGCAATACCATCAGCTGAGATGATGTGGCCCAGGTACAAAACCTTATCGAGCCAAAACTCGCACTTGGAGAACTTGGCATAGAATTTATGCTCTCGGAGTCGATCAAGAACCAGACGCAAGTGCTTTTCGTGATCTTCTTCATTCTTGGAAAACACCAGAATATCATCCAGATACACAAGCACAAACTCGCCAGTATAGGGGTTGAAGATGTAATGCATCATCCTTGAAAAGGTAGGAGGAGCATTGGCGAGACCGAAGGACATGACGGTATACTCGTATGAACCGTAGCTCGTTCTGAAG
>LR738714.1:27689345-27719473 GCA_902687465.1 Secale cereale
GATGGCAGGTGCAGCGGCGGACCGGTGGTGGGAGTGTTTTTGGGGCGGGCCTGGCGGCGCACCGCCGGCCGCGAGCTGCAGGTGGCGGCTGTTTAGCCGGTGGTGGCTGGCGGCTCAGGGGGTGGAGTTGAAGATGAACTGCAGGCCCTTGATTTCGTATCCAACGTCTGCAAAGTCGTCTGACTAGAGATTAAAAAGTCAGTCGACTGACGTGTTGCCTCACCTCTAGTGCGTTCAGTTTCGACAGCAAAATTCAGTTTCGACAGTTAAGTTCAGTTTTGACAGTTAAATTCAGTTTTGATAGCAAGATTCAGTTTCAACAGTTAAGTTCAGTTTTGATAGTTGAATTCAGTTTCGACAGTTAAGTTCAGATATGAGCGGCTGATGTATACATCTATCACTTTGTGGTTACATATTTTACGTCATCTATTGGAGATGCTATTAGAATTCCCCTCAGGTTAACGTTGTCTCTCTTGTCCTGCTTCAGCCTTGGCGTCGTACAACTCACCGGAGCTGCTCCAACAACGAAACCCTCCATCACAGCGGAGCAGTACCTCGGGCTCCATCTCCAGACGCCTAAGATCTTCTTCCCCTCCTCCGACAGCCAAGTCAGCCGGAGCATCCTCACCGGCCAACCCAATCACGCTGAGATTGACATGGCTTCGCCAAAGAGGTTGTACACTTCTTGTGGTTTCACTTAATCTCAGCATGCTTCATTGCATCCTGTTATCTTCCAATTCTTGTGAACCAAACACCCAGATTGGAAGAAATCCTGTGTTTTTAAATTCTCTGTTTTGCACGTGCATCCCTATCCTATTCCTATCTATTTCCTATCACTGCATTGTTAGAATCCTCAAATTCAAACAAGCCCTTACACAATTACTTCTGTTACAGATATGTGTCAAAGAAACCCTTGTGTGGTTTGTCCTGCTCCTGCGGTGCTGTGTTCCACTCCAGCTCAGTTGCTCCAACGACGGATAGGTTCACCACAGCAGGGATCCGCTCTCCAGACTGTCTTTTGCCGCCTCAGATCTTCTTCCCCGCCGCCGGCAGCCACTACAACTGCATTACCATCATCAACTGAGCATATGACCTTGAGGACTACACGGGTCCGCAAGAGAGGTCGCACTCTTCCGTGTCTTCTTACCTTATGCATCGCTTAATATGATGACATGCTACTTTATCGTCGTTCACCTATTAGACTCCGACTCAGGTCCAAACTTATGCTGAAACTTGAGTTTTTAAATGGTTGTGGGGTACATATTGGGCCAGCAATCAGTACTATCTCTCTACTATCTGGTTAATATCGGGTGTCTACTATGAGTTTCATGTTGGGTGCAAACAAACATTAAAGGATCTTTCATTGGTTTTGGGTATCTCCACAGTTTGCTACCTTCACTCTGGATTTGTGCATGCACTCCTTACATAATCTTACTATGTTTTATTCCTATGCATGTCAGTTATTGTACACAATGGAACTGAACATGTAGAGCAAAAGAGACGAGCCTTGCGTGGCAATAGAATTTCAGGCAGACGTCGCTCCATGTTGGGCGCAAAGGCAGCCCCCCTCCACCCATTTTGGATCGTAATGAAGAGGAAGATAACTCCTCAGAGGAGGATTCAGAGACAGATGACCAGTCCTATTCCCCCCTGAGGTGCATGCTCTTACTTGGAAGGGTTATGTTGCTCATATCGTGCGTATGGTATCTTGCATTGCTATGTCATTTGCTTAGTTTAGACATGATTTGTGTGAATGCCACCTGTTTAGTGTCTAATTACCATATATGTGAATTATGCAATGCCATCATTTTGCAAGACATTATATATGTGAATTATGCAATGCTATCTTGTTGCAAGGCATTATATATGTGAATTATGCAATGCCATGCTATTGAGCCAAGCGTCATATATGTGAATTATATCATGCTGTCATTTTTTTGTATTTCTCATTGCTTTTGTCGACAATGTTTGTATATTCAACTGCTCTTCCTATGCATTAGCCATTTGAATTGGTGATGGAGAAATCTGGAGTGAAAACAAGGTCTTTAGAGTAGACAATGCTACCTGGTGAAGCAGATATCTTGCTGGTTACAGATAGCTCTTCAGAGGAGGATTCAGAGGCAGATGACCAGTCCTATTATCCCCCTGAGGTGTATGCTCAAACTTGGCAGGGTTATATTACTCATATCATGCATATATTGTATTACAATGCTTAGTTTTTACATCATATACACCATATTGAATGCCATCTCCTTATTCGACGCATCATATATGCGATTGCCCTCTACTCACTTCCTTAGTATATAAATCATATATTTGAATTATATCATGCCATGATGTTTACATAGACAACATGTATCTGAATTATGGCATGCCAACCCATTTTCTAAAGACATAATATAGTTATGTCATCTCATCCTGTTCACATAGTCATCATATTTTGAATTATGTCATTCTATCCGTGAATTATATCATGCCATCATGTTTCCATCGACGGCATGTTTGTGATTTATGGCATGCCAACCACTTTAATAGACACATTGTATCATTATATCATGTCATCCTATTTACATAGTCATCATATTTTGAAGTATGTCATTCTATCATGTTTAGTTAGCCATCATACATGTGAAATTCTGTCATGCTATCCTGTTTAATTAGCCATCATATATGTGAAATTATGTCCTGCTATCCTGTTTGGTTAGACAACATAAATGTGAATTGTTTCATGCCTTGTTTTCTTCCCTACTATCCATTGCACCTGTCTATCTTACAATGTCTGTACATTCAATTACTTTTCTTGTTTATCAGCCATTTCAATTGGAGGGGGTGATGGTAGTATCTGTGGGAATAAAAACACGGTCTTCAGAAAAGATCGTGCTACCTGTCGATGGGGATAGAACCACGGTTGTACTTGCCCAAGAACCAGCCCCACCACACATAACCCAGACTCACACAGATTGTACCCCTACCCAGTTGGACAGAGAACCAACTACACCCCTTCTAAGCCCAACGCCAGCAGATAGTAACCCAGTTCCCGTTGACACAGCACCATCTCCACCACAGAGCACCCAAACACGAGCAGTTAGTAAGGCAACTGCAGTGCCCAAAGCACGAGGGCCACCACTCCGAACCTCAACTCAACGCTTAAAGCGGAAGAAGAATTGCTCTCAGGTCAGGTTCCGTAGCTATGGTTCATACTACTTTGCTCTTGCATCACTGTATTTATTCATACCAACTAATTTCAAATTTGAAGGA
This sequence comes from Secale cereale, assembly GCA_902687465.1. Classification (NCBI taxonomy): domain Eukaryota; kingdom Viridiplantae; phylum Streptophyta; class Magnoliopsida; order Poales; family Poaceae; genus Secale; species Secale cereale. The sequence goes on from LR738714.1 coordinate 27,692,604, forward strand.
TGCAATTGAAACTCCAATGGCGCAACAGGTGTGTTTTAAACATGTTTCTTTAACGTGTTTGCTGTTGTAACTTGCTCTATGTTGATTTCAGTTTCAATTGAATAAACAGTTATATTCTCATGCCATGCACCTTACAAGTGTTGTTATTGTTGTGTAGTTTCCCACACTTATATTCTGTCTAAGCTGCTTTGTCTTAAATAGATATGATTCGAACTATATCTATCTTGATTTGGCAACATAAACTAGAATGATATAGACCATACAGTGACCATACTACATAGATATATGTTTGTTTCATGCTGTTATCCTGTCCACCTTACTACTGAACTGGTTTACCAAAATGAGTTTCATATACTACATTGTAAACCTGTGATGTGTTTGTTTGTTTCTCTTTTCGAATGCGGATAAAATATTGGAGAAGAGTACGCCGTTATTCAATGGTACAGGAAGTAATGCAGATAAGGTTCAAGATAGTGAGACATCCCTATTGGTCTCCAAAAAATATATAGCCCAAAGTCCTGTCTTGATGTAGTGTTCGAGTTACTGGCTACTACTGTTGGCACCAGCTCTTTGAACTCGCTGCCTAAATCAGTTTGGCTTCTTGAGTCTCAACTTCAAGTTGAAAGACATCGATCAGATGTTATGCGATAGGAAGCCGAAGGACTAAGGAAGTCCGTGCGGAATTCAGATGCATACTTTCTGGTGCAACAACAAGTGCTGGAGGATTTAAGTGCAAAACAAGAGAAAGTTAATAAGCTTACTAAGCATCTTGCCAGCAATATGGATACCCAGGATATTGTTTCTTGAGCTCTTCTGAAGTGGTTTCAGTTCTGGACTTGTTTGGCTACGGTGTTTATATGCTGCTTTGTTCCCTATATTTGCGCTGGTGGCGAACTTTTATGCCCAGTGGATGTAATATGTGGAATAGCCGTGATAGCCTAGCGTACATTGCTTGCCTATTTATTTCCTTATTGTCTTGTTTATTTGTTTTCTTGTAGTCAGTACGGTTCTTTTTCCACGGTTTGCTAGTGGTAGCAATAGCCTATTTTAAAAAACTAGGCCACATTAAACATGGGCTATATATTTACTGTAGTTAACATGGGCCTCTTACGGGCCGTAGAAACAATGGGCCTTCTACGGGGCATAGAAACAATGGGCCTTATACGGGCCATAGACACAATGGGCCTTCTACAGGCCGTATGATCGGTTGGCCAAACATGGGCCAATAACAGACCACATTATGGTCGTAAATGGGCTAGAGTTGAAATCGTCTGTTCATTGCCCGACCATAACGGGCCGACCATAACGGGTCGTCGCTAATCGGGCATATTTGATGACGCTATGAAAATGGCCCAACGTATTAACGAGCCACAAACGGGCTGACTGTAACCACATGCTGAATTTGGCCCACAAGTAGAAAATGAAAGTAACGGGCCGAAAGTAAACGAATGCTGGAAATGAGCCCAAGAATAAATGGGCCCTGAGAAGGCCGAAAGATGACATGGGCTGGAAACGGCCCGACGGAATAATGGGCCGTTAATGGGTATAAAGTAAAACACTGTTCAATACGGGCCAGTTTTACCATGCGCTGTTAATGGGCCGAGGGTTACTAAGGACCTGATATGGGCCGAAAGACATCAGGGGCCATACATGGGCCGGAAGTTAAAACGGGCTGGAATTATATTGGACGCCCCAGATGACGCTACTGGGCCTAATTCGGATAGGCCGTAAACGTGCCCTCGGTTAGGGGGCTGTAAATGGGCTATATGCGAACAAGCCATTAACATGCTTGCCGTAGGTCGGCGTGTCACCTTTTGACCAAGTCAAACAGGTCGACCTTTTCACAGGAATGGGCCTCTATTGGGCACTGTTCACTACGGGCCAGTTTTACCACGGGCCGTTAATGGGCCGAGGGTTACTAAGGGCCTCATATGGGCCAAAAGACGTCATGGGCCATACATGAGACGGAAGTTAAAATGTGCTGTAATTATATTGGACGGCCCAGATGACGCTACTGGGCCTAATTCGGATAGGCCGTAAACGGGCCCTGGGTTAGCGGGCTGTAACTAGGCTATATGTGAACAAGCCGTTAACAGGCTTGCCGTGGACCGGCCCGCCACCTTTTGACCCAGTCAAACGGGCCAGCCTTTTCACAGGAATGGGCCTCTGTTGGGCCGTGCCACGTGTCGACGTATCATAGGCGCTATGGGTCCAATGAGTGGATGACATCTGTTCCAACGGTGAGCCGACACGTGTTCCCTCCAGCCAATGATGATTTTACACGTGGAAAATCCCCATTAGTCGGGGCTGTTAACGGGTTATCGGATCCAAAACCGGCCCCGATAGCTTAACGGCGTTCCGTTACGATGGATGCCACGTGTCGGTCACCCTTGATGAAAGCACTTCTGTGACGCGCGATTTATCGTCCTGTAAGTGGACACTTCCGTGATGATAATTTTGGTAATGTCATGGAACACTTCTACGACAGCACATGTATGACTATCTTTATTCTGTCATAAAATCGTCATGGATGTACATGCATGACAGAAAACGTGACCTACTGTGACAAACACGTATCATCACGGAAGTGTATTTTTTTGTAGTGTGATTCATAATCAAGTGATTCCAAAAGTCCATCAGTATGGAGTTTCTTCATGCGCTTTACACCAATATGACCTAAACGGCAGTGCCACAAATAAGTTGCACTATCATTATCAACCTTGCATCTTTTGGCTTCAATATTATGAATATGTGTATCACTACGATCGAGATCTAACAAGAATAGCCCACTCTTCAAGGGTGCATGACCATAAAAGGTATTACTCATATAAATAGAACAACCAATATTCTATGATTTAAATGAATAACCGTCTCGCAACAAACAAGATCCAGATATAATTTTCATGCAAAACGCTGGCACCAAATAACAATTATTTAGGTCTAAAACAAATTCCGATGGTAGATGTAGAGGTAGCGGGCCGACGGCGATCACACCGACTTTGGAACCATTTCCCACACGCATCGTCACCTCGTCCTTAGCTAATCTTCGTTTAATCCGTAGCCCCTATTTCGAGTTACAAATATTAGCAATCGAACCAGTATCAAATACCCAGGTGCTACGACGAGCATTAGTAAGGTACACATCAATAACATGTGTATCAAATATACCTTTGTTCACTTTGCCATCCTTCTTAACCGCCAAATACTTGGGGCAGTTCTGCTTCCAGTGTCCAGTCCCTTTGCAGTAGAAGCACTCAGTTTCAGGCTTGGCTCCAGACTTGGGTTTCTTCGCGGGAGTAGCAACTTTCTTGCTATTCTTCTTGAAGTTCCCCTTCTTTCCCTTGCCCTTTTTCTTGAAACTAGTGGTCTTGTTAACCATCAACACTTGATGCTCCTTTTTGATTTCTACTTCCGCAGCTTTGAGCATAGTGAAGAGCTCGGGAATTGTCTTCTGCATCCCTTGCATGTTATAGTTCATCACGAAGCCTTTATAGCTTGGTGGTACTTATTGAAGAACTTCTATCAATAACACTATCTTCGTCAACTTTGCAACCAAGTGGAGTCATATGATTGTAGTACCCAGACATTCTGAGCAAGTGTTCACTGGTAGAACTGTTCTCCTCCATCTTTCAGCTATAGAACTTATTGGAGACTTCATATCTCTCAATTCGGGCATTTGGTTGAAATATTAACTTCAACTATTGGAACATCTCATATGCTCCATGACGTTCAAAACGTCTTTGAAGTCTCAATTCTAAGTCATAAAGCAAGGGACACTAAACTATCGAGTAGTCATCAGAACGAGCTTGCCAGACGTTCATAACATCCGAAGTTGCTCCTGCAGCAAGCCTGTCACCTAGCGGTGCTTCCAAGACATAATTCTTTTGTGCAGCAATGATGATAATCCTCAAGTTACGAACCAAGTCCGTGTAGTTGCTAGCATCATCTTTCAACTTAGCTTTCTCTAGGAACGCATTAAAATTCAATGGAACGGTAGCACGGGCCATTGATCTACAACAACATAGATATGGAAAAACTATCAAGACTAAGTTCATGATAAATTAAAGTTCAATTAATCATATTACTAAAGAACTCCCACTTAGATAGACATCCCTCAAGTCATCTAAATGATCACGTGATCCAAATCAACTAAACCATGTCGGATCATCATGTGAGATGGAGTAGTTTTGATAGTTTTCAATGGTGAACATCTTATGTTGATCATATCTACTATATGATTCACGCTCGACTTTTCGGTCGCCACTGTTCCGAGGCCATGTCTGTACATGCTAGGCTCATCAAGTTTAACCCGAGTATTCTGCATGTGCAAAACTTTCTTACACCCGTTGTATTTGAACATAGAGCTTATCACACCCGATCATCACGTGGTGTCTCGGCATGATGAACTTTTGCAACAGTGCATACTCAGGGAGAACACCTGTACCTTGAAATTTGGTATGGGATCATCTTATAATGCTACCGCCGTACTAAGAAAAATAAGAAGCATAATAAGATAAACATCACATGCAATCAAAATATGTGACATGATATGGCCATCATCATCTTGTGCTTTTGATCTTCATCTCCAAAGCATCGTCATGACCTCCATTGTAACCGGCTTGACACCATGATCTTCATCGTAGCGTCGTGGTCATCTCGCCAACTATTGCTAGTACTACTATCGCTAACTCATAGTGATGAAGTAAAGCAATTACATGGCCTTCACAATTCATACAATAAAGAGACAACCATAAGTCTCCTGTCGGTTGCTGATAATCTACAAAACATGATCATCTCATAGAGTAATGCATAACTCGTCACGTCTTGACCATATCACATCACAACATGCCCTGCAAAAACAATTTAGACTTCCTCTACTTTGTTGTTGCAAGTTTTACGTGGCTGCTACGGGCTTAGCAAGAACAGTTCTTACCAACGCATACAAAAACCACAACGATTTGTCGTCAAGTATGTGATGTTTTTACCTTCACAAGGACCGGGCGTAGCCACACTCGATTCAACTAAAGTGAGAGAGACAGACACCCGCCAGTCACCTTTAAGCAACGAGTGCTCGTAACAGTGAAACCAGTCTCGCGTAAGCGTATGCGTAATGTCAGTCCGGGCCGCTTCATCTCACAATACCGTTGAATCGAAGTATGACATGCTGGTAAGCAGTTTGACTATTATTGCCCGCAACTTGTCCGGACCGGTCCTTCAGTAAAATAATTACCGGAAGACCGACCTTTTATTAAACTAGTGAGGGAGGTTATTTCTTGCTAGCAGACAATTCATTGATACAGAATTCCAGTATACTGAATATTATACAAGGTTTAGCTGGGATTGCTCAACAATTTTATTACAAGCGCGCCAATATAGTACATAAAGGCGGATATGACACAAGGCAGGGTGACATACTACTAACTCGTAATAAAAGGTGGTGGTTATGTCACAATGAAGTGGGTTATGTGACTCCAATATATTACAGTTCATCGAGTGTCGGAGTGAGACCCGATGAATTTATTTGGTGGTAGGCGGAAGCGGTTATATCACAGTGATCAATTCCAGGATCGCAAGGGACTGACTGGGACTCCACTAGACGTCGGACTCGCTATCGAATTCTTCATCCATGAGATCGCCTTCGTCCACATCTGGCCAAATCAACAAGCCAGGTGAGTACTTTGAATGTACTCGCAAGACAGTTAGGACTTAGGATATAACAAATGCCAACATGATGCAGATGAGTATTCCAACAAAAATGCGACCGGAATAAAATATTAATGCGCTGTAATCAACAATAGAAGTCGGGCGGTAATCCTCCCGAATTCCATAAGATAAATAGAAGGAGACCAAACGAGTGTCTAAATGATGCCTCGTGTGAAAATAATAAAAGGAAACAGGCCTCAGTCGGGCATCTGAGCGACACCACATAAAGGGCTTATAAATAAACAGAATGCCACAGTCGGACGTCTGACCGACATCACATAAAGGGCTTATAATTAAAAAGAATGCCACAGTCGGACGTCTGTGCGACATCACATAAAGGGCTTATAAAAGAATGCCACAGTCGGACGTCTGAGCGACATCACATAAAGGGCTTATAAAAAGAATGCCACAGTCGAACGTCTGAGCAACATCACATAAAGGGCTTATAAATACAAGAATGCCACAGTCGGACGTCTGAGCGACATCGCATAAAGGGCTTATAAATAAAAGGAATGCCACAGTCGGACGTCGGGGCGACATCACATAAAGGGCTTATAATTAAAAAGAATGCCACAGTCGGACGTCTGAGCGACATCACATAAAGGGCTTATAATTAACAATAGTATAATGATGAAATACTTCTGGAAGTAAATCAATACAGAGATAGTTGGTGAGTTCATCTACCAAATGAACTTGACGAAAAACACTCTTCTGTCACCAACAAGAATTTACTAGAGACGGTCACCGGGTTGACATGAAGATTGACCCTAGGCCATAAACATTGCTACTGGAAGAATTTAACTCTGCAGAGATTGTACTACTAACTCATAGCCAACGGATTCTACTAGCCACGGGGACTAGTTCCGTCTACGGTGTTTTTAGCAGAACCCAACTAACCAGTACACACCCATTTCACATCCTGTTGTCCGGAATCACCCGTGACAACATTCACGAAAAATCTTAAGACGGGGAGGCTACAACCTCGAATAGCATGGGATCAAATTTATATATGCGCGCTCTAAGGGGTTCCCCCCTCTCGGTCCCAACCGGAAACACCCATGCCCCCTGACCGGATGACGGGCTTTAATCCAGGGCCATGGAACCCTCATCCCAGCCCCTCTACTTGGTGTGTACTCGGGAAGTGGTTTACCACTGACTAGACCGCAATCTTAACAGACGGCCTATGATAGTACCAAAAAGGAGATGAACGGAATCACGACATGATCTCCGTGATACTAAGTTAACCAACTACTGGCATGCACCAACAATTTCAGCATTCCACCCATCATGTCACCACATGATCGAGGTGGTTCAAACATTATCATTCGGGGCTCACCCGAAGCTTGCTTGCATGAAATATAACTATACACATATGCTTATATGACCATGCTTATGAAAGAACTACTCGAGCAAACATGCAACACACTCATCATATCAAAGGTTCAAACATGCTTGCCTGGTTCTGAGAAGTTGGAGTCTAACTCGGTGAGGTTCGCGGCTCCGTCACGTCCTTCGGTATCTACGTATTCAAACAAATGGATACTAACATAAATACCGCGCGTGCAAATAAAGTTGCTCCAAAAATTCTCACATAAATAAGACAAAAAACTAGACAGAAAACTAAGGAGGATAGAAAAATAATCAACTCAAAATCATATTTAGTTAAAAAGATATTAGAGTTTCTGTCCAGGGACTCATCTGTAATGAAACAGAAAAGTTCCAGGGGCTAGAACAGAAAACAGCAAAGCGAACCGGTACGCAGTACGTCAACCACAGAGGGAAAACGTACTTTGCCCGAAGGCGCTTACAGAAAAATGGTTCGGGGGAGAGGTGTGAGGCTGACAAGGGGCCCCACTCGTCGGGTTTGAACTCAGAGACAGAGTCGCGCCGGCGCCAGGTGCTGCGATGGTCATCGGCGCCGATCCACGGCGAGCTAGGGGGAGAGGAGGGTACGTACGGCTTCTCGGTGATCTTCCGCGTCGATTCGTGGTGGAGTTGAGCGTCGGCGAGCCCCACGTCGACGGTGATCTTGTCTCCGGCGGACGGCGGCTCGGCTGGTCGTGGGCCTCGTCGGAGAGGATCCCTGGGGTCAAATTGAAGTGGGGGTTAGGTTTAGGTAGGTGCTAGGGTGCTATGCTCGAGTCCACGGCGGCGGAGGAGCTCTCACCGGAGAGAATGCTGCTGGAGCCCAAGGCGGACGGAGTTGGCCGGAGTTTGAGAAGAAGGGCCCCTCGCGGCTCTTCCAGAGGCTGGGCGTGGTCTAGGGAGGTGGTGAAGGTGTGCGGGCTCGAGAACGAGCTCGGGGGTGCCTTATATAGCCGGCCCGAGGCGGTTGCCGTGAACGGGATAAGTCCGGCGAGTGATTACGGCGAGGCAGTGGCTGGACGGCGGGTTTAGGGGCTTGAGCATCAACTAGGAGGTGTAGTGGTTCCATTCCCGTGCCTAACTCAGCGGGGGAGAGAAGATTACGGGCTGTCCTCGACGGAACGGCCGCACGGCACGTCGGCGGCAGAAAACGCGCTCTGCGCGCTCCAGGCCACAGCGACGGTGCGGTAGGCGTGCGCTGGCAGTGGAGATGGCCACGCGGAGCGCTGGGGTGATTTGGGCGGCGGCAAACGGCGTTGAGCCGCGGGGTGACTTCTGTCAGCCGCCACGGGCGATGCTGTTGCCGTGGAAGTCGCCGGCGTGGTCGGGCCAGGGCGCCACCGACGCCCAGAAGGAGCCAAGCAACCGTGCGGCGCTCTGGATAAGAAGAAGCTGCAGTGCAGCATCGAGCCAAGGTGGGTACTGGTGAGATTGTCGAAGCTGCCTGACGAAACTGACGAACTATCGAACTGTCTGTCGACAGTTTCAGTTAACAGTTTCTGAACCTGACAGCACAGTGCATGCTATGTGTTTGATGAAATTATTTTGGCATGTGGGAAATGTTTCTGGGGCTGAAATTTGGTGCAGTGACCTCTTGATGCATCTGGAGGCTGCCTGATTTTTGACAGAATTTTTGGAAGAAGATAAATATGAATTTCACCAAAATTTGCAAATCTGGTCCAAACTTGCAGCAGGTGAAATTTGAAAATTTTGAACTGTGGACCAGTGAAACAAGATGGATCTAGGTTGTGGGTACTAAGGACTATCTGGGGAAGTTTGTTTGGAAACAAATAACTAGATCGATATGGTGGTTCCTTTGTAAATCACCAAGGTCCACTATAAATGACAGAAATAGTTTTTGGAGTGAAATAAATAGAGGAAAAATCCCAATAAGGTCAAAACTTACTGGAATTGATGAGAGACTTGTCCTAGGGTGTGAAGAGGGTTTTGGAGAGAAATATTTCTGTTGGGGAAATGGCAAGAGGAAGGTTGGAGGGGAGGATAAGTCCAAGATTAAACTTGAGAGGCATAATTCAAGTAGGGGAGAATTCAAACAATCTCTTTGAAACTCAACTTGTGCTTGAGCCAACACAAGAGAAGATCTTCAAGGTTAAAAACCAAGCTTGAGAAAACACACAAACTTTGGCTAGCAGAGATTTTAGAAGGGTCTTAAGAAAAGATCAAACAACCCCCTTCCAAAAGGCCAAAAGTTTGGAAGAAAACCAAGCTCAAAAATTTGGGGTGTTACACAACTCATTGTGTTCTACTCGTGCATATCATCTAAACATAGACCTGGCTCATGATGCCACTGTTGGGGGACGTAGTATTTCAAAAAAAAAAATCTTACAATCACGCAAGATCTATCTACTAGAAGCATAGCAATGAGAGGGGAGAGTGTGTCTACATACCCTCTTAGACCGAAAGCAAAAGCGTCTAGTGACGCGGTTGATGTAGTCGATCGTCTTCGCGATCCAACCGATCCAAGCACCGAACTTATGGCACCTCCGCGTTCAGCACATATTGAGCTCGATGACGTCCCACAAGCTCTTGATCTAGTTGAGAGTCACGGGAGAGTTTCGTCAGCACGACGGCGTGGTGACGGGGATGATGAAGCTACCGGCACACTGCTTCACCTAAGCACTACAACGATATGACCGAGGTGTGTAACTATGGGGAGGGGCACCGCACACGGCTAAAATCAACTTGTGTGTCTATGGGGTGCCCCCTCCCCACGAATATAAAGGAGTGGAGGAGGGGAGGGGCCGACCCTCTCTATGGCGCGCCCTAGGGAGTCGTACTCCCACCGGGAGTAGAATTCTCCCCCCCCCTTCCCAAGTTGGAGTAGGAGAGGAAGGAAGGAGGAGAAGGAGAAGAAGGAAAGGGGGGCCGCCCCCTCCCAATTAGGATTGGGCTTGTGGGGGGCGCGCCCCCACCTTAACCACCTCCTCCTCTTTTCTAGTATGGCCTATTAACTCCTCGGGGGGTTCCGGTTGCCCCCTGGTACTCCGGTAAATGCCCGAACTCATCCAGAACCATTCCGATGTCCAAACATAGGCTTCCAAAATATCGTAATTTATGTATTGGACATTTCGAGACTCCTCGTCATGTCCGTGATCACATCCGAACTCTGAACTACCTTCGGTACATCAAAAACACATAAACTCATAATACCGATCATCATCGAACGTTAAGCGTGCGGACCCTACGGGTTCGAGAACTATGTAGACATGACCGAGACTCATCTCCGGTCTATAACCAATAGCGGAACCTGGATGCTCATATTGGTTCCTACATATTCTACGAAGATCTTTATCGGTCAAATCGCATAATAGATATGTTGTTCCCTTTGTCATCGGTATGTTAGTTGCCCAAGATTCGATCGTCGGTATCATCATACCTAGTTAATCTCGTTACCGGCAAGTCCCTTTACTCGTTCCGTAATACATCATCTCATGACTAACTCATTAGTCATTTGCTTGCAAGGCTTATTATGATGTGTATTACCGAGAGGGCCCAGAGATACCTCTCTGACACTCGGAGTGACAAATCCTATTCTCGATCTATGCCAACACCACAAACACCTTCGAAGACACCTGTAGAGCATCTTTATAATTATCCAGTTACATTGTGATGTTTGATAGCACACAAGGTGTTGCTCCAGTATTTGGGAGTTGCATAATCTTATAGTCATAGGAACATGTATAAGTCATGAAGAAAGCAATAGCAGTAAAACTAAATGATCAAGGTTCTAAGCTAACGGATGGGTCATGTCCATCACATCATTCTCCTAAGGATGTGATCCCATTGGTCAAATGACAACTCATGTCTATGGTTAGGAAACATAACCATCTTTGATCAATGAGCTAGTCTAGTAGAGGAATACTAGGGACACTCTGTTTCGTTTATGTATTCACACATGTACTAAGTTTCCGGTTAACACAATTCTAGCATGAATAATAAACATTTATCATGATATAAGAAATACAAATAACAACTTTATTATTGCCTCTAGGGCATATTTCCTTCAGGACATGCATTCATAGCTTAGGATTCCCTTCGTGCCGACACGAGGGAGGATGGGGGCTGCTAGCTACTTCGAACTTTGATAGGTGAACCTCGGTTGAGGGGGAGGGGGCATGCAGTCATAGCTTAGGATTCCCTTCGTGCCCACACGAGGGGTGGGGGTGCGGGCAAGCAATACTATGCGCTTTGCGGGAGAGGTGCCATATCGAAGTTGCATTTGGTATTTGAAACCCAAACCACCCTTTTGATACATAAATTTGGACCACATGCAAGTGTGCTCGTGTTCTGACCCTCTCCCGTGTCATTTTTCGCAAAATTTATGAACATTAGACAAGTCAGATGACACAACAAACGCAATTCACTCAAACTAACCGTGTGCCACGCCGGTGCACCTGTCACGTACACATTTGCACAGTACATTGGGCTCCACGAGGCTCCCCCTCTGAAAAATATCTGCCCGCCTCGAGGGTTTTTCTGTTTCATAACACACGGTTGTTATCTCCGGACCATGTGCGATGTTTCTTGTTCCCAATCCCGCCTGCATCCCTAGAAAATATCTCTGCCCGCCTTGAGGGTTTTTCTGTTTCATAACACACGGTTGTTATCTCCGGACTGTGTGTGATGCACTATCATCAAAATTTTCAATAGCCCGGCATTTCACTCCCGCCTTTGACTCCCGCTTAGTAAAATTTTCAGTACCCGCGTCATTTCCTCAAACACCCCGCGTCGCCCTCCACACACACACACACACACCAAAACCTCCTCGGGCGTGCGCGCGCACACACACACACGCACACACACACCCTCGCTCGAATCCCTAGCAAAGTTCCCGCCACCGCTCCCGCCGCCGTCGCAAGGCCTCCATTGTTAACATCTGCCGGTTTGCCCGTGCAGCTTACCCACCGATCTCCATACCCAGGCCGCCCTGAGTTTCTTAGATGACGCCTGCCAAACGCCCCTTTCCCACATATCCCCATCCCCATCCCCATCCCCCACTCCAGAGTGTCGCAACCTAAGCCTGGCTACGCTTCCCGTGGAGCTCGAGGACCGACTGGCCCAAAAGAGGTGTATAGCCGTCTCTTCGCCCGACGTCGCCGAGGAAGCTGACGACCATTACTGGCGGTAGGCACTCAAGCAGCGGTCTAGAGTATGCGGGCATGTCTCGTCCACCGGCTACAACATTGAGGTCATCTACAGCAACGCCCTGAGGCGGGCTGTGTCACAGGTTAAGTAGCCCACCCCCAACCCCTCGGGTTCAATCGCCGTCGATCTCATCCATGGCCCTGCCACTGATTTCCTCTGGCTCGCTGTCAACAATTTACCATTCTACATCGCCATTGAGCCCCTTTTGTCATTTCCGAAGGACACATTCTGCGACGCTGGCTTGGGATCCACAGCTTCCAAGTCAGAGCTCATCGACGACGACCACGAGGAGGGCACCCTCTACAGCTCTTCGAAGGGGAAAGAGCCCATCTGCTCTTCCAAGGGGAAAGCGCCCGTCTGCAACATCAGGGAGGGCACCCTACATCCATGCTCTTCCAAGGGGAAGGAGCCCATCTGCGACAACATGGAGCGCATCTAGGGTCCGTGCTTTTCCCACAGGAACGAGCCCATCCGTGACAAGTGAGGAAACCCATGATTTGTTTTGCCGTGCCTCTTCATAGGGGGAAACCCATGATTTGTTTTGTCGAGTCCCTTTTGTAGTGTAGTGAGAATATGTCCAGTTTTAATTGCTAAATCTGGTTGTTTGCAGTATGCCTTGTTTATTTTAGTTGTTCACAATGTGATGGTCTATATGTGCATGTGCAGTACATTTCATCAATCCAGTTTTAAAAATAACTATAGGAATGCATATATTTGCTTGCTGTTAAGCCTGTTATAGCTAGCATATGAATCTTTTAAAGTTTTTTGATTGTTCAGTTGTTTGTAGTTAGCATATGTTCAGCTTCAAATGCTATCTTTGGTTGTTTGTAGCATGCCTTGTTTATTCCAGTTATTCACAATGTGATGTTCTATAATACAAGTATGAACTGTGCAGTTCAATTTCATCAATACCATTTTCAACAATATCACTATGAATGACTACATTTGATTGCTGCATCTTGTAGTTAACACGCCTTTCCATTTTTATTTAACTATAACCAGTGTACTTAGACCAGCACAATACCAGTTTGAATGACCATGTTTGCTTGTTGTTAAATGTTTGGCCTGTTGTAGTTAGCACACCTTCCCACTTGTTTTGATTTACTAGCGTGCTTAAACCTGCACACTGAAGCTATCTTTTGGAGATTATTTTGTCTGCCATGTGTAATTTTGGTTGATGTTTAGCCTGTTGTGTTTAACATGCTTCTTGATGTACCTACACAGGACAATTTTGGGAACCATTGCTGTTTTCCATCGAGGTTAGTTTCATCCCGTGTATTATATCTGCTCATTGTTCAGGATATCGGTATCTGGAACCATATAGGCCGGCGGGAGATAAGGGACTAATCGGTGAATCAGACTTTTAACTGAATATATCTGCAACCCATTTTTCCTTAGGTTAACTAGGGCCATATGTAATATATCTGAGGCTAAATAGCAACATGCACTGTACTTAATGTCTAAATATGCAATCCTAGGCTACATAGCAACAAGGAAGAGTGTTACATTAATGTTCTAATGATGTCTAGATATACGTAGAAGAGCAGCGACAACAACAGCAACAACACAGCCCTGTTTGGATACTCAAGATAGCTAGAGGTTAGAGTTAGTTTCTAGCTCATTACTAACCCTGAACTAACTCCATCTAAAGAGTTGTTTGGATGGCAGGGTTAGATTGACAATAAATGCACTAGGAGAACTAGCTCCAATTAGCACCTCTTGGGTTGGATACTAGTTTTTTTGGGTGGGTTATAGATGCAACTAGCTCAAAGTAGCCCTCTTGTTTAGATATACTTTAGGGCTATTTGAGCCCGAACTACCTCAAACTAACTGTAACCTGTGGATACAGCAACAGATAATTTGTAAGAATGAACTAAACTCCTTCCGGCCCATAATATAAGATGTTAATTCATCTAATATGTGAGTATATTGGATGTTATAAGATACTCCCTCCGTTCCTAAATATTTGTCTTTGTAGAGATTTCAAATGGACTACCACATACGGATGTATATAGACATATTATAAAAGAATGTTGTACTACATCATTGTGCAATTTCTTAGCTTCTAATATTAACTTGGTGCTTTTAGGTACATATTTCATTGGTAAAGATCCGCGTTTCGACCCTTTTTGCGTATGGGGCAATGAGATATCAATGAACCATCATCAAGTGATGAAGCTGATAAAGATTGTTAGTAAAATTGGTCCAAAGATGGCAATTAAACTATTTGTTTACACTTTATCCAAGACAACAGCGAATTGCAGGATGGTAAGTAAGAACTCTGCAGCCTTCATTTTACTGCCCATAATGAGTTGTGTTAGATGACAATGTCTGAATCTTTTTCCTTTGAAACGGTTGCCAAAGCAGATTACTCGAGATTACCTCTCAAACTACATGATTGGTGGGCATGCAAAGGTTAAAGTATTTCTATGAGAACACGATGATTATCTAGATGTTTTCATGAAGACCATGAAGGATGGGCGGTCGGCTATCACAAGGGGTTGGACTAGAGTCGTGCGTGCCTTGTGCATGGAGGAGGGCACAATATGGACATTCCGCTTCACCTTGTTCAGCAACCAGAATATATTTCGCCTCTTTCTTTACCGTCTTTAATAATACAAGTATACAGCTGTGTTTCATCATTCTTTCTTTGGTTCTTATGTAATTCTTGAACATATGTACCTATGAATCGAATAATGCATTAGTTGTTCGAACCTGATGGATATGAATAAAGCTGTAGCATACATTCCAATTCAAATCGAAATCCGGTATAATTTGGAAAAGCAGCAATTAAATTACATCGAAATTACGCTCTCGAGGTTGTTACGGCACACACGGTTGGTAAAATACAAACGTTTGTGATATGCACCATAATCGGAGATGATTCACAGAGAGGAAACGTGTGCAAGCATGCACATAGTTGCCGTTTGCAAAGCGTGTGCGATGTCAGACAATATCACAAATGGTGCGGGCAAACTAAACGTTTGTGTTAGTTGCCTTATCATACACGTTTCGCAACCATGAACTGTGTCTGATGAAGTATGCATCGTAAACGTTGCACCACAGAATAGCGTGTGCGATAGTTGCCGTGTACGACGATGTTACAATGGTCCGACGTTTCGTAATCTTGTCCGACACTCGTACGACGATTAGCTAATCTTCTTAACGGTGAACCGTTTGTGATGGGCTGCGCATCATACACATTCTATAATAGGTAACCGTTTGTGATGGGCCGCACATCATAAACGTAGCACCACAGAATACCTACTGTGATGGCAATGCGAGCAAAAACGAGTAGGAGTACTGTAGGGGCCCTATCGCCGATGGTTTCTGGGTCGTGTGGGAAGGACCCCCCTATCGCCCACTCTCACTTGGCGGCGGTTCCAAATGCCGTCGCGGAAAGGGGTTTTAATCCGTTTGTTTAGGACCGACGTGCACCAGTGCATAATGACCTGCACAACGTAATTTCACCCTAATTTAATTGTTGCTATTTAAAATTGTACCTAATTTAAACTTGAAAGTAGGCTATAGCTTTATTCGTATCCATCAGGTTCAAACAACCAACGCATCATTCGATTCACAGGTACACATGTTTAAGAATTACATAAGCACCAAATTAATTATGATGTACCAGGGTTCTATACATAGCAACAAGGAAGAGTATTACATATGGTAAAGAAAGAGGTGAAACACATTCTGGTTCCTGAACAAGGTGAAGCGGAATGGCCCTATTGTGCTCTCCTGGATGCAGAAGGAGTGCAGGAGTCTAGGCAAACCCCTTGTGATGGCCAACCGCCAATCATGTAGTTTGAGAGGTAATCTTGAGTAAACGGCTTTAGGATCCACTGCAAAAGAAAAAAGATTCAGATATTGTCATCTAACACAACTCATTACTAGCAGTAAAAAGAAGGCTACAAGGTTCTTACTTAAAGATTCAGATATTGTCATCTAACACAACTCATTACGGGCAGTAAAAACAAGGCTACAGGGTTCTTACTTACCATCCTGCAGTTCATTGCTGTCTTGCATAAAGTGTCAACAAATAGTTCGATTGACATCTTTGGACCCATTTTAATAACAATCTTTATCAGTTTCCTCATTTGATGCTGGTTCATGAATATCTCATTGCCCCATACGTAGGGAGGGTTAAAGTGTGGATCTTTGGCAATGATATATGTACCTAAAAGCACCAAGTTAATACTAGAAGCTAAACACCAATTGAAAAATGATGTAGTACAACACTCCATCCATCCAATTATATAATATTTTATTACATGTATATCTAGACTCCCTAGACATCATCAAAACATTAAGGTAACACTCTTCCTTGTTGCTATGTAGCCTGGGATTGCATATTTAGTCATTCAGTACAATGCATGTTGCTAAACAACAATTGAAAAATGAAAAAAGCATGTTAACTGCAATATCCTTAATAGCAACCAAATATCATAATTCATATTGGTATTGCTGAAACTGTTATTGATGAAATTGAATTGCACGGCAAATAGTTGCACATATAGAGTATCACATTGTGAAGAACTGAAATAAACAAGTCATAAGGACATCTCTAGGCGATCCTTAAAAAGTCAAAGGACTAAAACTGCCAATCATATATACTCCAGCAATTTTTGGCCTTTTCTAGTCGATCCCCTAAACTTAAGGTGGTAAACTTCAATTTGATCAAGTTCAAAGCAGGTTCAACCAAAAGTAGCATGCTTTCAAACATAAACATAGATAGTTTTGCATAATCGAACATAAAACATAAATTTAAACTAAGCTAAACTACTTTTGGTCGAAGTAGAGGTCAAGCCAATCCTTCCTCGTCATGTACGGTGTGCTGTGAGATGGTTCCGGGCCAGTACCGTCGTCGGGGTCGTTGGGGAAGGCACTCCTCCACTCGTCGATGTTGATCTCCTCATCCTTGGGGCCCACCTCGACGCCCTCCACGCCGCCGTCGCCGCCGCCTTCGACCTCGTCATCAGAGGAGAGCGCGATAACCTCGCCGTTGTTCTCGCCGCCTTCGACCTCGTCATCGGAGTAGAGCATGATAACCTCACTACTAGGAAAAGGGCTATAGCTAATATGGACATTAATGGCGCACCATGTATGTGGTGCGCCACTGCTATATAGCAGTGGCGCACCAGATACATGTGTGCCATTAAATTCCTCATTACTATTGGCCCATCTCGTGGGCGGTGCGCCATTACTAGTTTTGAAAAAAAAGATTAAAAAAATTGTTAGCAGTGGCGCACTAGTGGATAGTGCCCCATTACTAGTTCTAACTAGTAATGGCGCACTGCCCACTGGTGCACCACTACTAACATGTTTTATTTTTATTTTTTATCAAAACTAGTAATGGCGCACCACTACCAGGTGGCGCACCACTACCAGGTGCGCCATTAGTAACCATGGTTACTAATGGCGCATTCTTAGGTGGTGCGCCATTGGTAACCTAGGAGCAGCTAGATATTTTGGACAGCCACCTACCACACTCACTTTCCCCACTTCATTCTCTCCACCTCTATCCAAGCATGGTCTCGGCTGCCTCCCGCTCCTCACCTCATTTGCACCATAGATTCACCCAAATTAAGTGGTTAAAGTTCCTTTTTTGATAGGTAAGTAAGGGGAAAGCATTCTTTATGTTCTAGATCTACTTTTTTCTCCCTCCAACAACGTACACATTTTTTATTGCCTAGATCTACATATGTTTGTGGTGTTGCATATGTTTGCGTTTGCAGGTACCGATATTTGAAATGCGATAGTTGCCAATATTTTCCCGGAATGTTTATTCAGTTCCGTTTCGGTGAGAATTTGGCACTATGCATTCTTTTTTGTCCTATTTTTAGGCAAAGTCATGCCAAAAAAAATTTGGTTCTAAAATATCGTTTTGCTCTACCACGCAGGCGGCTATGGTCCGCACGATGACCGAAGGCATCGTGAATAGGTTTTTGACCTCCGCAAAGGCCGAGATGCTTCAAAAGAATGTGACGGAGATAAGATGTCCGTGTCGAAGATGCAAGCTGAAGAGCCTTATTACGGACCCGGATTCCGGACAGGTGCGGGACCACCTGCTCATGGATGGCTATCAGTGGCAAGGTGATGAAGATGACTATGAAGTCGTCCATGGGGCCTGGGCAAGAAATGAGGAAGAGCAGCAAGACAACCGCGGCGAGGGCGGGCGAGAAGACGAAGAATCTCCAGGACATGATCACGACGGTGATGCAGTGCACAGTCATCATGTAGAAGATGCCGGACATGACGATGAGGAAGATCAAGACGAAGGGCATGATCATGAAGATGAAGATGCCGGATTAGACGATGGTGGACCATTGATGGGCTGGGTGCAGGACCCTCATATTCAAGAGCTGCTTCTCAAACAGACGGATAATGCAAGAGCTGCCGCCCGAGAGAAAGCCAAGCTGGATCAACTGGAGATAGGCACGGTTACACCATTGTATGAAGGATGCAGGACCGAGGATACCCACCTGAAATTAACGCTCATGGCTCTGGAGATGAAGGTAAAACAAAAAATGACCGACGCATGCTCCAACGAGAACATGTCATTCTGGCACGAACGTCTTCCCAATGGGAACAAGTGCCCGACTAGTTTCGAGGAGGCGAAGAAAATCGTGTGTCCTCTGGATTTACCGCACGTGAAATACCATGTGTGCATGAACAATTGCATCATTTATCGGGACGAGCACGCGGAGTCTACCATATGTCCGGTGTGCGGCGTCACTCGATACAAGAAGAGGAAGATAGCTCCTCGAAAAGTAGTGTGGTACTTTTCGATCATTCCTCGTCTGCAGCCGTATTTTGCGGAACCTAAGCTAGAAAAGCTCCTGCGTTGGCACGCGGATAGGGAGGAGAAGAAGCGAGAAGATGACGGAAATTATCCGGATATAAATAAAAAAGACAAGATGCTGAGTCACCCTAAGGATGCAAGCCAGTGGCAAGCGTTGAACTTCGAAGACGCATAATTTGGGGACGATCCAAGGAACATCGTGCTAGGCGCGAGCATCGATGGAGTCAATCCGTTTGGCAGCCAGAGAAGCACACATAGCACCTGGCCTATGTTTGTGTGGATCTACAACCTTCCCCCTGGTTGTGCATGAAGAGTAAGTACATTCACATGAGTATGCTAATTGAAGGGCCGAAACAACCAGGGAACAACATCAATCTGTATCTGGGGCTGCTGAAAGAGGAGCTAGACACGCTGTGGAAAATGCCAGCCAATACGTGGGACGCTGCAGAGAAAGAATATTTCCCTATGAGAGCCGCACTGCTCACGACGGTGCACGACTATCTCGGTTACGGATATGTCACGGGGCAGGTGGTCCATGGATTTTCTGGATGCGTCAGGTGCATGGACAACACAATGTATCGCCAGCTAGATAGAGATCCCGGGTCTTCGAAAACTGTGTTCATGGGACATCGAAGGTGGCTTCGCGATGATGACTCATGGAGAAAACGCAAGGATCTGTTCAATGGTGAAACGGAACCCCGTAGACGCCCGCGTACGAGGAGTGGCGAGGAAATAGACGAGCTGTTGAAAAATTGGAAAGAGTGCCCACCGCCGGGAAAGGCGCCAGAGCCGGGAAAGAAGCGAAAGGTTCCAGAGCCGCTGCTAAAGGTATGGAAAACGAGGTATGTTTTCTGGGACTTGCCATACTGGAAGATCGTCCGTGTGCCTCACAGCCTTGATGTCATGCACATCACGAAGAACGTGTGCGAGAGTCTGCTTGGTACCCTGCTCAACATGCCAGAGAGGACCAAAGATGGGCGGAAAGCAAGGGCAGACTTTAAATTAATGGGTATCAGGACGTAGCTTCACGCTAATGATGATGATGATGATGATGAGGTGAAGGAGGACACGGAAAGTCGTCGTAAAGGCAAAAAGGCCAAGAAGATCGGAAATGACTACCCTCCAGCATGCTTCACTCTAAGTCAGGAGGAGATCGAGCAGTTTTTCACCTGCCTCGTAGGAGTAAAACTTCCTTACGGTTACGCGGGGAAGATAAGCAGATACCTAGACTCAGCGAAGCAGAAGTTTAGCGGGATGAAGTCTCACGTCTGTCACGTGCTTATGACGCAGATAATTCCAGTTGCAATCCATGGGATCATGGACGCGCACGTCCGTGAAATGCTATTGGGCGTATGCAACTTTTTCAACGTCATCTCTCGAAAGTCGGTTGGCGTGAGGCAATTCAGAAGGCTACAGGAAGAGATCGTGGTGATACTATGTGAGCTTGAGATGTACTTCCCGCCCGCATTCTTCGACGTTATGATGCATCTGCTGGTCCATATCGTGGAGGATATCATCTAACTCGGGCCGACGTTCCTGCACAGCATGATGCCATTCGAAAGGATGAATTGTGTCATCAAAGGATACGTTCGCAACATGTCACATCCAAAGGGAAGCATAGCCAGGGGATTTCTGACCGAAGAGTGCATCTCGTACTACACGAATTATCTAGGCATCAAGAACCCTGTTTGTCTGGCCGTCAACAGGCACCTCGGCAGGCTCGCTGGATGGGGTCACCGTGATGGTCGCCGTGAAATGCATGTTGACTTCGAGGGTCGACTCGTTGACTTTGAAAGAGCAAACCTAGTCGCGCTACAACACATAGACGTTGTCGATCCTTGGGTGGTAGGGCACAAAACCTTTATTGAGAAGACGTACAATGACCGGGGCTCACAGAGGACGGACAGAGATATAATCAAAGAGCACAACTCATGTTTCATGTGTTGGTTCAAGGAGAAGCTTCTTTGTACCCTTTACTTGAGGATTCTTCCGCGGAAGAACAATTCATATTCTCATTGTCACATGGCGCCGAGCACAACCTGATGACGTATGAGGCGTACGATATCAACGGCTACACATTCTACACCGAGGGAAAGGACATGAAGAGCGATGGTTATGAGAACTCCGGGGTAACGATGGAATCCAACACTGGTAATGACAAGGACAGATTCTACGGAAGGATCGAGGAGATCTGGGAGCTGAGCTACACTGGAGAGAAGTTCCCGATGTTCCGTGTCAGATGGGCCAAGAGCGTCCTAAAAGAAGACCGGTATTTCACCACCATGGTTATACCCGAAGCCAAATCCAAGACCGCGGGCGCAAACGTCACCACGAAAAATGAGCCATGGGTACTGGCTTCCCAAGTGGACCAATACTTCTTCATTACCGACCCGTCAAAGCCCAGTCGTGTTGTCGTGAGGAGAGGCAAAAGGAAGAGCATCGGAATGGATGGAGTCGCCAATGAGCAAGACTTCGACAAGTACGGTGACCCAAAGCTGGAACATGGCGACGACGACGAAGTGCCATACACCACAAGAAGAAGCAGGAACACCCTACCTAAAGGACGTCCATTCAACAGAAGAACTCCATTTGCGAAAAATAAAGGGCAAGAAAATTGTGAAAAGATAGCTAGCTAAGATCGATTGTATTTAAATTGTAGCCTTCATTTCTCGATTGTATTTCGACATATGGAAATGATATTTCTTCTGTTCTAGTCGTCATGAATATTTATTTATGTTTGTTTGAACTCATGAATATTTATTTATGTTTATTTGAACTCATGAATATTTTTTGAACTCATAAATATTTTTAAATTTCATGGGCACTTTTTGAATTCATGAATATTTTAAAATTTCATGGGCACTTTTTAATTCATGAATATTTTTCAAATTTAATGATATTTTTTCATATTCATAAATGTTTTACCAATTCACAAATGAATGCAACTAAAAATCCAAAAAAAAGTTACTAATGGCGCACCCCTAGGTGGTGCGCCATTGCTATCAAGGTACTTATGTCGCACCCCTAGGAGGTGCGCCATTGGTATACCAATTTTTATTTAATTAGGTTTATTCTGTTATTGAATTTCTAACTCACAAAAAGTATTGAATTTGTTAATATTTTTTGAACTCATTAATATTTTAAAATTTCATGGGAACTTTTTGAATGCATGAATATTTTTTTTCAAATTTGATGATATTTTTTCATATTCATAAATGTTTCACTACTATGAAAAGGGCTATAGATGATATGGCCTCTAATGGTGCACCAAACACATGGTGCGCCACTACTATATAGTAATGGCGCACCATGTGTCGGTGCGCCATTAGAGTGGTAGACACTAATGGCGCACCAGACCTTCGGTGCGCCATTAGTAACAAATCTTTTTTTCCAGAAATACTAATGGCGCACCGTGGCACAGTGCGCCATTACTAGTTTAACTAGTAATGGCGCACCTCCAACTCAGTGCGCCAATACTATTTTTTTTGTAAAACTACTAATGGCGCACCTCAAGCTGGCGCGCCATTAGTAGCCCTGGTTACTAATGGCACATTAGTGAGTGGTGCGCCATTAGTAAACTGGGAGCAGCTAGACATTTTGGACAGCCACACCTACACACTCACTTTTCCCACTTCATTCTCTCCACCTCCTCCTCCATGCTTGTGTCGGCTGCCTCCTCCTCCTCACCTCATTTGCACCATAGATTCATCAAAACTAAGTGGTTAAATTACCTTTTTTTGATAGGTAAGTAAGGGGGGAAAGCTATCTTTATGTCGTAGATCTACATTTTTTCTCCCTCGAGCTCCAACAATCGTGCACATGCATTTTTTATGGCCTAGCTAGATCTATGTATGTTTGTGGTGTTGCATATGTTTGTGGTGTTGCATATATGTTTGTGTTTGCAGGTACCGGTATTTGAAATGCGATAGTTGCCAATATTTTGCCGAAATGTTGACTCATTTCCGTTTCGGCGAGAATTTTGGCACTATGCATTCTTTTTGGTCCTATTTTTTGGGAAAGTCATGCCAAATTTTTTCTTGGTTCTAAAATATCGTTTTGCTCTACCCCGCAGGCGACCATGGTCCGCACGATGACCGAAGGCATCGTGAATAGGTTTTTGAGCTCCGCGAAGGCCGAGATGCTTCAAACGAACGAGACGGAGATAAGATGTCCGTGTCGAAGATGCAAGCTGAAGAGCCTTATTGCGGACCCGGATTCTGGGCAGGTGCGGGGCCACCTGCTCTTGCGTGGTTTCATGGATGGCTATCGGTGGCAAGGTGATGAAGATGACTATGAAGTCGTCCATGGCCGGGCAAGAAATGAGGAAGGGCAGCAAGACAACCACCGCGGCGAGGGTGGGCGAGAAGACGAAGAATCTCAAGGACATGATCACGATGGTGATGATGTACACAGTCATCATGTAGAAGATGTCGGACATGATGATGAGGAAGATCAAGACGAAGGACATGATCATGATCTAGATGAAGATGCCGGAGCAGACGACGATGGAGGTTGGGTGAAGGACCCTCATATTCAAGAGCTGCTTCTCAAGCAGACGGATAACGCAAGAGCTGCCGTCCGAGAGAAAGCCAAGCTGTATCAACTGGAGATAGATGCGGTTACTCCATTGTATGAAGGATGCAGGCCCGAGGATACCCACCTGAAAGTAACGCTCATGACTCTGGAGATGAAGGTAAAACACAAAATGACCGACGCATGCTTCGATGAGAACATGTCATTCTGGCACGAATGTCTTCCCAAGGGGAACAGTGCCCGACCAGTTTCGAGGAGGCGAAGAAAATCGTGTGTCCTCTAGATTTACCGCACGTGAAATACCATGTGTCCATGAAAAATTGCATCATTTATCGGGACGAGCACGCGGAGTCTACCATATGTCCGGTGTGCGGCGTCACTCGATACAAGAAGCGAAAGAAAGCTCATCGAAAACTGGTGTGGCACTTTCAACTCACTCCTCGTCTGCAGCGGTATTTCGCAGACCCTAAGGTAGCAAAGCTCCTACGTTGGCACGTGGATAGGGAGGAGAAGAAGCGAGAAGATGACGGAAATGATCCGGAGATAAATAAAAAAGACAAGATGCTGAGTCACCCTAAGGATGCGAGCCAGTGGCAAGCGTTGAACTTCGAAGACCTAGAATTTGGGAACGATCCAAGGAACAACATGCTGGGCGCGAGCACCGATGGAGTCAATCCGTTTGGCAGCCAGAGAAGCACACATAGCACCTGGCATGTGTTTGTGTGGATGTACAACCTTCCCCCCTGGTTGTGCATGAAGAGGAAGTACATTCACATGAGTATGCTAATTGAAGGGCCGAAACAACCAGGGAACGACATCAATCTGTATCTGGGGCTGCTAAAAGAGGAGCTAGACACGCTGTGGAAAATGCCAGCCAATACGTGGGACGCCACAGAGAAAGAATATTTCCCTATGAGAGCTGCACTGCTCACGACGGTGCATGACTATCTCGGTTACGGATATCTCGCGGGGCAGGTCATCCACGGATTTTCTGGATGCGTCAGGTGCATGGATGACACAACGTATCGCCAGCTAGATAGAGATCCCGGGTCTTCGAAAAACATGTTCATGGGACATCGAAGGTGGCTTCGCGACAATGACCCATGGAGGAAACACAAGGATCTATTCGATGGTGAAACCGAACCCTGAAGAAGCCCGCGTACAAGGAGCGGCGATGAAATAGACGAGCTGTTGAAAAATTGGAAAGATTGCCCACTGCCAGGAAAGAAGCAAAAGGCACCAGAGCCGGGAAAGAAGAGAAAGGCGCCAGAGCCGCTGCTGAAGGTATGGAAAACGAGGTCTGTTTTCTGGGACTTGCCGTACTAGAAGATCCACCGTGTGCCTCACAGCCTTGATGTCATGCATATCACGAAGAACGTGTGCGAGAGTCTGCTTGGTACCCTGCTCAACATGCCAGAGAGGACCAAAAATGGGCTGAAAGCAAGGGCAGACATGAAATCAATGGGCATTAGGCAGGAGCTTCACGCTAATGATGATGATGATGAGGCGAAGCAGGACACGGAAAGTCGTCGCAAAGGCAAAAAGGCCAAGAAGACCGGAAATGACTACCCTCCCTCGTGCTTCACTCTAAGTCAGGAGGAGATCGAGCAGTTTTTCACCTGCCTCGTAGGAGTAAAACTTCCTTACGGTTACGCGGGGAAGATAAGCAGATACGTAGACCCAGCAAAGCAGTAGTTCAGTGGGATGATGTATCACGACTGTCATGTGCTGATGACGCAGATACTTCCAGTTGCAATCCGTGGGATCATGGACGCGCACGTGAGTGCAATGCTATTTGGCCTATGCAACTTTTTCAACGTCATCTCTCGGAAGTTGGTTGGCGTGAGGCAACTCAGAAGGCTACAGGAAGAGATCGTGGTGATACTATGCGAGCTTGAGATGTACTTCCCGCCGACATTCTTCGACGTTATGCTGCATCTGCTGGTCAATATCGTGGATGATATCATCCAACTCGGGCCGACGTTCCTACACAGCATGATGCCGTTCGAAAGGATGAATGGTGTCATCAAAGGATACGTTCGCAACATGTCACATCCAGAGGGAAGCATAGCCAGGGGCTTTCTGACCGAAGAGTGCATCTCCTACTGCATGAATTATCTAGGCATCGAGAACCCCGTTGGTCTGCCCATCAACAGGCACCTTGGCAGGCTCACTGGATAGGGTCACCGCGAGGGTCGCCGCGAAATGCATGTCGACTTCGAGGGTCGACTCGCCGACTTTGAAAGAGCAAACCTAGTCGCGCTACAACACATAGACGTGGTCGATCCTTAGGTGGTAGAGCACAAAACCTTTATTGAGAAGACGTACAATGACCATGGCCAATAGAGGACGGACGAAGATACAATCAAAGAGTACAACTCATGTTTCACGCGTTGGTTCAAGCAGAAGCTTCTGTCGTACCCTTTACATGAGGATTCTTTCGCGGAAGAACAACTCATATTCGCCTTGTCACTGGGCGCCGAGCACAACCTGATGACCTATGAGGCGTACGATATCAACGGCTACACATTCTACATCGAGGACAAGGACATGAAGAGCGATGGTTATCAGAACTCTGGGGTAACGATGGAATCCTACACCGGTAACGACAAGGACATATACTACGGAAGGATCGAGGAGATCTGGGAGCTGAGCTACGCTGGAGAGAAGGTCCCGATGTTCCGTGTCAGATGGGCCAAGAGCGTCCTAAAAGAGAACCGGTATTTCACCACCATGGTTATACCCAAAGCCAAATCCAAGACCGTGAGCGCAAACTTCACCGCGAAAAATGAGCCATGGGTACTGCCTTCCCAAGTGGACCAATGCTTCTTCATTACCGACACGTCAAAGCCCAGTCGTGTTGTCGTGAGGAGAGGCAAAAGGAAGATCATCGGAATGGATGGAGTCGCCAATGAGCAAGACTTCGACAAGTACGGTGACCCGAAGATGGAACATGACGACGACGATGAAGTAGCAGCATACACCACAAGAAGAAGCAGGACCACCCTACCTAAAGAACGTACGTTCCACAGAAGAACTCCATTTGCAAAAACGAAGGGCAAGAAGATTGTGAATAGATAGCTACCTAGCTAAGATCGATTGTATTTAAATTGTAGTCTTCATTTCTCGATTGTATTTCATGGGCACTTTTTGAACTATCATGAATATTTTTAAATTTCATGGGCACTTTTTGAATTCATGAAAAAATATTGAATATTCATGAGGACACTCGATCTCGATCCCCCTCCATCTCGATCACTATCCCCCCTCGCCAGATCCCCCTTGCCAGATCCCCCTC
>LR738714.1:27720333-27730669 GCA_902687465.1 Secale cereale
GAGCGCCGCCTCCCCCCCCCGAGGGCCGCCTCCCCCCGAACACCGCCACCGGAGCCCTCCGCCGCCTCCGATAAGACCCTCACTCGGCAAGGAAGGAGGAAGAGGCCGCCGCCCCATCAAGGAAGGAGGAAGAGGCCGCCGACAAGCTTCAGGCGTCGTCGAGATCCAGTCCCGCAAGTTGTAGTTCACCTGTAAGCACGCACGATTTCCTTTGCCCCCTTCTTCCCTTTATCATTGAGGAGGCCGCCGGCGAGCTTCAGGCGTCGTCGATATCCTTTATCAGCAAAAAATTGGGCATGATTTTCTGAATTACTAGAAGTTAGGCAATGGCCTATTTTATTTTGTGTACCTTGATTTATAGATGAAAATGTAGACGAAAAAATTGTATTTGTCCATGGTTTATAGACGAAAAAATGCACTGGACACACTGAAGAAAAATGCACTGTATCATGTATTTGTCCATGGTTTATAGATGAAAATGAGTTTTATCTCATGGCATGAATGTAAATATCTCTTCCGCATTCATGGTCTTGCATCTACCCAGGGTAAACCTAGAAAATAAGTTATATCAAGGGCAAGCCACTACAATTATGCCCTTAGAGAAATCCAGTTAAAATGACAGGAGTACATACTGTAAATGACAGGAGTATTTTACTGTCAGTGACTCTACTTGCTGTCAACTGTCCAGGGCTGAATCTTAAAATGACAGGAGTATGTTGATTATCCAGGGCTGAATCTTAACACTGTATTTGATCATCTCGACTCACTCTACTTACTGTCAATTAACACTGTATACACTGTCAATTGTGTACCTTGCAGTCAAATGTGTGCACTCATATAGATCAAGACAAAGTACAAGCAATACAACTTTATATCCAGTTTACCTTGGATTGTTTTACCTTGAGAAAATGCATTCAAGTCAAAGCTAACCCTAATTAACACTGTATTCTGCTAGTATGTAAACTTTATATCCAGTTTACATTGGAGTATGTTGATTATCCAGGACTGAATCTTAATTACAAGTAAATATAGGGTTGGAGCTGGGAAAGAGAGAGAGAGGGATAGGAGAGGGGGAGGGGAAAGAGAAATGTTTATTTTAGGGTTTAATTAGGGCAGTGGCATGGTGCCCAGCCCAGGTGATATGACGGTCACTGCATGTTCATGTTCATGTTGAGAACCTATCACAATGCTTGACTTGAGTATGTTTAATCCTCATTTTCTATGCATGCAGAACATCTTATTTCAGTAGTAGTGCTCTTTTATTTATCTGTCCATTTGTATATTTATTTATTTATGCAGCGCTAATCCTAGCACTGCAAACATGGCAGCATCCTAGCACTGCAATGTGGCATGTTGGCTCAACAATCACCAATGTACACTACACAGAACAATGTAGATGTTAATCTTGTTGTGGTTATGCTTTTAGCAGCAGAGAAGTAAGAGCAGAAGCATCATTGATGCATGTGCTGGTTAATTAGCTTTTACTATATGATGATTATGAGGACTATCTATCTTATTTGGCATGAATAGTAAGTAATTAACTGGTAGTAACTGACAGTGACCTGCATGAACATGGGCTGAAAAAGCAAAGGCAAGTAGTAGATACCAACTTTTGACATGCATGCACTCATTCTTGTAGACTAAACTAAACATGCTTATCTATCTATCTATCTTTCTGCTTTAGTATGTATGTATGCATTGTATTTTTATTTGCTTTAGGCCAGCTTAATTTGCTGGCTGGCTGGCATGATGGCTGATGGATCCCTCAGCTGGAGCTCAGTGTGATCTTCATCTGATGGAGATGGATGGATGCTCCAGCTGAAACAAGAAGAAAAACTTGCTTCATCTGTCTCTTCATGATGCATGCATGCAACTGGAGCCTAATCTAGTTTCATCTCATGGATGGATGGATACTCCAGCTTAAATATGGAAACATTACATTTTTTTGTAGTCACCTGTTTTCGATTAAGCTGAGATCAATATTATGCTATTCTGCCCCGTCCTGTGATACTACCTACTGCTGAATGTACTTCAAACTGCAATTTGAATAGTCGAAAGTGGAGTTGAAAGCCCGATGCACTCCATCCAGATTTTTGCTGGGTTTTGTCTCCGACCATCGTGTAGTGATGATTTTGCAGGTACCACGAGAGGCCCTTGAGTTTGCTGGAATGTGATTTAATTTCCGTTCCAGCAAATTCAGGTACTCCAAATGTCCTATTTTCAGCAAAGGTCATGCTGAAATTTTCCGTGAATTTTAGCATGACTTTGCTAAAAATAGGACATATGGGGTACTTGTGACTAATGCATGGGCCGGGGTATCTTAGTACTTAATTAAGTAGGATCAACTGCCCCTTTATTCTTGCTGCATTAAACCATAGGCGGCAATAGAGCCAAGTGATTAGGCCCAACTTAGAATTCTCCTTCCCAGCTTAGCTTTTAGGATGCCTCGGTGTCGACAAACCATAAATTATAAAACCTTGGCTTTTAGGGTGCCTCGGTGTTGATAAAAAACGAAATGATGAAAGCTTAGGCTTTTAGGGTGCCTCGGCGTCGAAAAAACCCTAAATGATAAAAGCTTAGCTTTTAGGATGCCTCGGTGTCAACAAACCCTAAATGATGAGACCATGATCTTGTTCCTTGACAATAACCAACTTTTTGACCAAACTTTTTTCTATTTAGAGAGAAACATGGCCCACAACGATGAGGCCGGCGGTTCGGGCGGCAAGGCATTCTGGGAGCTGTCCCAGGAGATGGAGGAACAACCTCACTGCTATGAGGACGCCGCGAAAGACACCGATCCTGACACCACTGATGGTGTCACCGAGGATGACACCACTGATGGTGCCGTCGGGGATGACACCACTGATGGTGCCGCCAAGGATGCCACCACTGATGATGGCGGCGCACGCACAGATGGCAGCCAACCGAAGAGGCAACGGAAGGACCGCCGCCCGACCGTGGTCCGCACCGTCAAGGAGGAATTTACTGAAGTGGACTCCGACGGGAATCCAACGGCGCCCAAACAAATAGTCAAGGGGTACTCGGTTCAGCTCAGGTGCATTCTCCGGGGCACCGTCTCTATCAACACCGAGAACCTAAGGCATAAGGACCGAGGGAATTTGCGCAACCTCCTCTTGACGAAGCTGCACGAACGATACAAGTTCCCCGCTGAATTTGAAAACACACGCCTCACAGAGAATAAAGTGAACAATGCCGCCCTCACGAGGATGAGCACGGCCCTGTCTACTTGGAGAAGCTCGGTGAAGAGAATGATTGACAAAGGTTTTAGTTATGAGATGATCAAGGAGAAAAATCCTTCGATGACCGAAGATGACTACAAGGAGTTCAAGATCAAGTGCGAGAGCAGCGCAACCTCCGAATCAAGTCAGTGGGGGAAAGAAATGCGGCAGTTGAACTTAGGGGAACACACACTCGGTCCCGGCGGTTACAGAGTGGCGGAGCCTATATGGGACAAGGAGGATGCGGAGCGTGCCGAGCAAGGCCTACCGCCCCTCTTCGGTAAATACGGTGACAAGCAGACCAGGAACTTTGTCAAGACCCGGTACAAGGAGGACCCGATAACAAAGGAGCTCACCACGGATCCGAAGACCAGGTCCCTTGAGGTTGTTCTAGTAAGGAATACACCCCTGTGTAATTAGCTCCATATGGTTGCATTCTAATTAATGAAGCCAAATTTCTAAATGGTTCCCATTCCTTCCGCAGGTGACTGAAAGCAGTAGCGCGGGGTCGACTCAGAGCACCCCTTGGGACACTACTCTAAATAGGGCGTTGAATGTAATGAAAAAAAGGATAAGCTCAGTAAGCCGTCGTCAGTTGGTCGTGTGTCCGGCAAAGGCTTGTCCACAAAATGGTCGTCATACTATAACGCTGGTGGGCGAAAGGAGAAAAAGACCAGCTCAGAAAGCCAGTCGCACGAGGTTCAAGAACTCAAGGCACAAGTGGCGCGGATTCCGGAGATTGTCCAAGAGCAAGTGCAACAACAACTGGGATCGACGCTCACAGGTATTATGCCTACCTTGATTCAGGGTCTGACGACGTGGATTGCGGGCGGCCAACAGGGGCTACCCCTGATTCCCAGCTTCACGGCCAGCAACTCGCAGAACGCACAGGCGGGGCCATTGGTGTCTTCGGCGGAGGCGGCATTGGTGTCTCCAACGCCGGCACGAGCATTGGAGCTTAATGCACCTGGGTGTACACCGGCAGGCACCTCTGCAGCAAGTGGCCCCTCCGTCAATTGCACGCCCGCCGTTGGCGGTGCCTCGACATTAGCCGAGCTCGACGCCATCATCACGGTAACTAATTAAGCCTCTCAGCCGAGGACTTCATCTCCTTGCCTTTGACTGGGCATCCCTGACGCCCTACATGTTTTCGCAGGGCGCCGCCGACGTTCCGTGCACTCTCCTGCACTTCGTGAACGACGAGTTGGTCGATGTCGCCAAGGGCAGAATCATTCAACCGGGCAACCCCATGTTCCACGGTAATGCGATGCCACCCACCGTGTATGGGGTTCAACTGGTTCGGGTGCTGCCAGGCTGCGACGAGTTGTTACCTCCGATTCGACCCGCCGGGGCCGACGAAGATGATGTGATGACCCTCAGCGCCTGCCTAAGCTGGCCCCTGCTTTGGCCGAAGAGCCAGATTCGTTTGGGGGCGGGGGACACCACCCCAAAGACAACACCGCCAGTCGTGCCGGCGCCAAGCCATGGCAAGACCGCCGCAACGCGATCGGACATGCCGGACATCCCTATGGCACAGGATCTGAACATGCATATGGCACAGGATCCAGACGACGATGACGACAACGACGACGGTACATTAGCCAACGTCGATAAGTACTTTGCCGATCATGAGTACGATGGCGAATTCATGGGGCCTCCTTCTCAAGAACCCAACCCTAGAAAAGACGATCGCGATCTAGTTGGTACCGCGGAGAAACCAAGTTGCAACAGGCGTCGTCTGGCGTTCAGTTCTCAGAAGACGCCTCCAGCTGCCGACTTCACTGAGCCTCAGATAGCCGAGGTGCGAAATATTATCAGCCCCAACACACTCAAGAAGGCGGTCTGTGAGCAGAACTCGGTCCCATTACAGGAGAAGAAGAAGGGACGGAAAAGAAAGAGTAACAAGGGTGCGAGCCAGCCGGCACCGAGTACGATCCGTGCTCAGGACGGGCCACCTTCACCTAAGGATATAATGAGGAGGGTGCATGTGGCGGGTAGGCCGATGCTACCAACTAATATGCTCAATGCTGCAACCGGTGTTATGCGGAGTCTGCATGACAGTGTTCTTTCTTTGGAGATGCGGCGTCTCAGAGAGAAGGATGTGGCATACCCGGTTTTCATGGCCAAGGTGCCAGAGGGCAAGGGCTTTGTGGATAACTCCATCGGGGGTACGATCTTCCTGCGGTTTGATGGCATCTTCGCTATGTTTAACCTTCATCCGCTGCACTACACCTTCGTTTGGCTATTTTCGCTGAGTATGGAGATGCGGATCATTAGAGACAAGACCCCGGACATCGTGATTGTCGACCCCTTCTACATGCGTGCCAAGATCTTGGGCAGCGCTGGGGACCGGCAAGTCGCGAGTTCTTGCCTCGACGGTGTAATTCTGGCAAACCGAGATAAGGATAACTTCCTCGTGCCTTACTTTCCCGAGTAAGTCGTCCCCTCAACCGCCCCGTACCATATGATTTCTTAGATTTCGATCGTTTTTTTTTAACATTCCGTGTTTTGTGCAGTGACACACATTGCACACTCATCCTCTTAAGCCCGAAATATTCCATGGCCACGTATTTCGACTCGGACCGTCAGTCGAAGATAGACTACACAAATGTCAAGAAAGTTCTTGATGATGTTCTCCCCGGCTACGCCAAATCTGGAGGCACCTTCACCAGGCCAGTTCATAAGTACGGCAAGCACGTGTTCGCCCACAATATGACGTTCTGCTGCGTCAAGCAGCCGCCTGGCGGTAAGAAGGGTGCCTACAGTGCCATCCATCACATGCGGGCGATCGTAAGGGACCATAATCACCTTCTGCTACCAGATAAACTCAAAGATTGGGCCGCGAGCTTGTCGGCAATCCAGGACGCGGACATCAGACAATAATTCTTTTGCATCCAGTCGGAGTTTGCGGAAATCATCCATCAAGATGTCCTTCGTACCTCGGGGCAGTTCAACCTCAGAAATCAACCGTCCAATAGTGACATAGACACAATGCTACAAATGCAGGATGACAATGCCCGTGATTTCATGACTCCCACGATAGACGGCGGTTTCATCCACGCTCCGGTCCCTTGAGTCGAGTCAAAAGTAGTGATGCTATGTCTAGTTCTGAAACATCGATTGGCTCATGTTGTAATTAAACATTAATGAACTTGTATGTCTCTTCGGTTTGGACAGTCGTTCAACTTAGATGTGAAGACAAACTCGCTACTCGCGGTCTCGATACTTGTAATATAATGTTCTATCTTTGTTCGGTCTTTTGAATTCGGAGACTAATATGATGAATTGTATTCGGAGACTATTCTTCTATTGTATTCGATGAATCTGTTGTTGCTGTGTGGTGTTGTCTAAATTCTGTCCAAAAATATATTTTGTATCCTGTGAAAATATCAGAAAAGAAAAAAAAATCCCTAATATTCATACTAGTGGCGCACCACCCAAGACTCTAATGGCGCACGGTACAAATGAAACTAATGGCGCATCACCCTCTAGTACGCCATTAGTATGCCAAAGCACATGGGTACATATGGCCCCCTCGGAGGCATACTAATGGCGCACGGTGGGCTATACTAATGGCGCACTCTGTGGTGCGCCATTAGTACACCAGATACTAATGGCGCACCAGGGGTGCGCCAGTAGTATTTAATTCTAATGGCGTGGTGCTACTGGCGCACCACTAGTGCGCCATTAGTAAGCAAAAGTGGTGCGCCACTAGCATGCCTGTTCCTAGTAGTGATTTACCAATTCACAAATGAATGCAACTAAAAATCCAAAAAAAGACTAGTTGTGCTTGGTTAGATGTTACTCCTAATTTCTTATTACCACTTGTACTTCTTGATGTAACATTGCCACGTTATAAATAAAAGTGCAAGCATGCTTTCCTTAAAAAAATCCAAAAAAAAGTTACTAATGGCGCACCGCTAGGAGGTGCTCCATTGCTATCAATGTACTTATGGCGCACGAGGAGAAGGGGCGCCATTGCTAACCCTTCCCCCCACTCCACTTGCCCCCCTCTCCCTCTGGCCTCTCTCCCTCCCTTCGCCAGACCCACGCGCCCTCCCCCGACCCACTGCGCCGCCGCCCCGATACACTGCGTCGCCGCCCCGACCCACACGCCGCCGCCCACACCCACTGCGCCTCCCCTAGCTTCCCTCCACTCCTCAATCGCCCTCTCGGCCTCCCTTCCTCCTCCATATCCGCCTCCCCGAGCGCGGCCGCCGTGCGTCACCGCGGCCACCGACCGCCCCGTGCTTCGTCTTCGTGTTGGCTTCGCCTAGGAGCTGTGCCAGGAGCAACACCATCATCACCTTCGTCGCCTACGTCCATGGATTGGAGCCGGGTCATCAAGGATCGAGCGCATCGACCTCATCTTCTTCATCACCGACCACTGCTTCTCGGCGTCGATCCGCGCTGCCCCGACCACCCTCGGCCTCGCCGTCTCCTTCCTCAACTCCGCGGTGAGCGTCTCCATCGATGGCGGTGTTCTTTTTGTAGTTAGCAGTACGATGTTACAATCTCTGTAAGAATTGTGCTGCTTGTACGTCTGAGGAAATAGTAATGTTGCTGTCTGAAATGTTTTTCAATGTGTTCTTCTGTACGTCTTGCTAGTTCTCATTTTTCTTCAGTTTGAATCTATTGTACAACCTCTCATTTTCATTAACCTCTCTGTAGTTTGGGTTACTGTAGTTAATTCATGATTTTGCAGTTTGTTTACAGTAGAAGTTATCAGTTTTATCACTTAGGCGCCATACTGAATTTTTCAACCTCGAAGATTGCTGCCATTCAAGTAAAACTGAAGGTGGCCAACTTTGTTAATTTCTGACCGGTCATTCCTTTTTTTCTCAGTGGACTTGTGATCCATCAAGAATATTTGGTCAGATAATTGGAGTATGTTAGATTCAGATCAACTTCTTGAGATAAATTAGATACACTTTGTAAAAAAGAAAAGGAGATAAGCTAGAAGCGTTGTGCCCACGTTTTTTTAGAGGCAGGGGACATGCCAGATGAAACCAACACTTTATCATGGCACACAATTTTTTTGTTAATTGTTGCTGTTGATACACCTGAGTTTTTTTCTCTAGGGGGTAACTTTTTTTAGATAGAACACTAGTATTCCATTTATATCACGGCAAGATTGTCGGTTACATGACGACCACCTTGATTTACCTAATGGCCTACTCATCAGGGTAATCCCCTAGGTCTGGATCAACCAGTTCCTTGAGGTTCCCTGCTTCATACAGCTCCCAAGTCTGGTGTGAATGGTCAGAGTTAGACTAAGCTTTTTACTGGCATAAAGTTAGGGAGATGCTGTAAGCTAGGTTCACCAGATAACTATAGTAAATCTAGTCTTACTAGACAATTCAACTTTATTCATTCATGAGATTGTTTGGTCATGACATGTTGGGGTACAAATTGATGCCACTATATGTTAGTACTACTTTTTGAGGATGTTCATGAGATTGTTATTTAGTTTTACACCATTCTGACGAAGAAATGACCTTGTGGTAGGATTTGCATAAACTTTACTCAATTGTGAACTTGGTGTACCCATGAAATTTCTCATATTGCATAAACTGTACTCAGTTGTGAGAATACCGTGTTCATGTCAATTATAGTCTCCGCTTATGAAATTTCAACCCTTGACATAATTGTAGTGAAGACATATTGCATCTGTGAGTTGCTTTTCCTGGAGGTAGTTTCTTTAGAGTGCCACTTTAGCTTTTGCCAAATGCAAATATAGGATGTAGCTTAACACATTTGCCCCATCACTTCGTTACCCCTTT
The DNA here is from genome assembly GCA_902687465.1 of Secale cereale. NCBI lineage: Eukaryota > Viridiplantae > Streptophyta > Magnoliopsida > Poales > Poaceae > Secale > Secale cereale. The sequence continues at coordinate 27,729,356 of LR738714.1, forward strand.
CTCCTGAAATGTTGATTAATTTCCATTTCTGTTGAGATTGGGGCACTCCTAGGTCAAGAAAATTAGCAAAGGTCATGCCCAGTTTTCTTGACCTAGAAGGTGCACGATTCTCAACCGAAACAAAAATTAATCAGCACGTATCTTGACATCAACCAACTTTCTGGACACATCCCTCGACAACTAGGTTATCTTAAGAACTTAGAGGAGTTGTGGCTTTGGAAAGAGGCCTTGGAAAGCTACTCCTACTAGCTAGATGGAGATCTATGCTCTGCTGTGGCACACACTAGTTATTTGGTTAACTTAGAGATCTTGTTCCTTGAAAATAACCAACTTTTGGACCAAATTTTTTCCTATTTAGAGAGAACATGGCCCACAACGATGAGGCCGGCGGTTCGGGCAAGGCATTCTGGCAGCTGTCCCAGGAGATGGAGGAAAAGAACCTCACCGCTATGAGGACGCCGCAGAAGACATCGATCCCGACTACACAACCCCTAGTGGCGTCGGGGATGACACCACTGATGGTGCCACCAAGGATGCCACCACTGATGATGACACCACTGATGCCACCGAGGATGCCGCACGCACAGATGGCAGCCAACCGAAGAGGCAACGGAAGGACCGGTGCTCGAACGTGCTCGACACTGTCAACGAGGAATTTACTGAAGTGTCCTCCAGTGGGCATCCAGCGACGCCCAAAGAATTAGTCAAGGGGTACGTGGGACAGCTCGGGTGCATTCTCCGGAGCACCATCTTGATCAACACCTATAACCTAAGGCATCGTCACTGAGGGAATTTGCGCAACCTCCTCTTCACGAAGTTGCACGAATGATACAAGTTCCCCGGTGAGTTCGCAAACACACGCCTCTCAAGGAATAAAGTGAACAGTGCCGCCCTCACGAAGATGAGCACGGCCCTGGCTACTTGGAGAGCCGCGGTGAAGAGTATGATTGAAAAAGGTGATAGTTATGAGAAGATGAAGGAGAAACATCCTTCGATCAGCGAAGCTGACAACCTTGAGTTCAAGATCAAGTGCGAGAGCAACGCATCCAAGGAATCAAGTCAGTGGGGGAAAGATATGCGGGACTTGAACTTAGGGGTCCACACACTCGGTCCCGGCGTTTACAGAGTGGTGGAACCTATATGGGACAAGGAGGACGCGGAGCGTGCCGACCAAGGCCTACCGCCCCTCTTCGATAAATACCGTGACAAGCAGACCAGGAACTATGTTAGGGCCCGGTACAAGATTGACCCTGGAACAAAGGAGCATAGCACGGATCCGAAGACCAAGGCGCTTGAGCTTGTTCTGGTAAGGAA